>JAGFNQ010000794.1:274560-529282 GCA_024364735.1 Boesenbergia rotunda | reverse complement strand
TAGGAGATTAAATGTCATCCCCTTGACTAGAAGGACATTTGAAATTCTAAGACATTCGGATATTTGAATGTCTCCTATTCCTATAACCTTAAGACTACCATTGTTACCAAATGAAACATTATCTCTACTTTTTCTTTGAAGTGTGGTAAACAATGATCTATCCCCGGCATGTGTTTGGAGCATCCACTATCAACGAACCAAGTTGATAGATGCTCCCCCTCAATCATAACCTACACAATTCGAAAAATGGAAGATTTAGGTACCCACACCTTGGGACCTAAAGTATCTACTAAACAAGACTTAGGCACCCATGCCTTGACAACTTTCTTTTGAGCCCTAGGTGTCTTAGATTGTCTCATATCAGTCCTAGACATCAAAGACACAAATGATGGTTCTTTGGGTCGGTAACCAATACCGGCCCTATTGTAGACTGCCCTTTGGGCATTCAAAATCATGTCTAGGGTCTTAGAGCTTGTTGAGAACTTCTCAAGAATATTCTTGAGTCTCTCAACTTCACTCTTCAATAATTTATTTTCATCCTCTAACAATTCAACATGCAAATCATCTACATCCTCATCCTTAGAGGATTTCAAATGATCAACCTCAATTTTCAAAGATTTAATCTCATCCTCTAACATTTCAACATGCAAGTCGTCTATGTTCTTATCCCTAGATGACTTCAATTGTTTTAACTTCTAATTGCAATGATTTAACGCTATTTTTTGACTTCTTCAACATATTGGTTAAACATGCAATTGCTCTATAACATTTCTCAAGTTCGGGAGAGGTTACCTCTCCATCATCCGAAGATGATGAAGCCGCGTTTGAGGAGTTGGAGGATTCATCACTGCTTTCTTCTCCAAGAGCCATGAGTGCCACGTGTCGTGTACTCTTCTCCTCCTTCTCTTCATCGGATGAACTTGAGGAGGATTCATCCCAAGTGGCCTTCAAGGCCTTCTTCTTCTTCTTCGATTTCTCCTCTTTCTTCTTGGATTTCTCCTCCTTCTTCTTTATCTTTGGGCATTCACTCTTGAAATTCCCTTTCCTGCCACACTCATAACAAGAAGCATTAGACTTATCAACTTAGCTTCACTAGGGTTACCTTTACCCTTGAAGCGTCGACCCCTTCTCATCATCCTTCTCACAAAATTTGCCATCTCGGAGGAAGAAGACCCGCTGCCATCTTCCTCGGAATCAGACTCGGATTCGGAAGAGGATGAAGATGAAGAGACTTCCTTCTCCTTCTTCTTCTTGTTGGATCGTTCCCCTGCAACTAAGGCAATCCCCTTCTCCTTGGGGCCTTTGTTAGCCATTTCATGTAATTCCATTTCACAAAATAGATCATCTAGTTTAACAATTGATAAATCCTTGGAAACTTTGTAGGCATCCACCATGGATGACCACAAAGCATTCCTTGGAAATGCTTTTAACACATACCTCACAAGGTCGCGGTTCTCTACCTTTTCATTAATAGAATGAAGTCCGTTGAGGACTTCCTTGAACCGGCTATGGAGTTCACTTACGGTTTCATTCTCCTTCATGGAGAGGTTTTGGAGTTGATTGAGGAACAAGTCCCTCTTGGCAATTCTTGAATCTCGGGTGCCCTCATGGAGTTCTATGAGCTTGTTCCACAAGTCTTTCGCACTTGTGAATGGACCAACCTTGATGAGTTGGTCTTTCTTAATGTCGCATTGTAGGGTGACCACCGCCTTCGCGTCGGCTTCACTCTTTCGAGTTTGTTCAGCCGTCCACCGCCATGATTCAAGTTCTTTGCCTTCATCATCCTTTGGAGGGGTAACACCCTCCTTCACCGCGAACCAAGTGTTGATGACCATTTTCAAGTAATACTCCATCTTCGATCTCCAATATTGGAAATCTGCGCCATCGAATAAGGGAGGTCGGGTGGTGCTAAAGCCTTCTTTCAAAGCCATTTTTGATAGCTCTCGGTTGTTAATCCGCTTGTATAGAGCCCTAAGCTCTGATACCACTTGTTCGAACGTGGATGGCTAAAGGGGGGGTGAATATAGCCAGACACTTGAAGTTTAGCACTTATTGAAATTTTTGCAACTCAAAGGTCAGTAGCACAGCGGAAGCACAAGAAAACAGAGTATGCAGAAAACTAAAACTAAGTTAAACACAAGAACAAAAACGCTAACAAGAGGATTTAAAAGGTTCGGGGATAACTTGCCCCTACTCCTTGGTGTGCCTGTAAGGTGGGCGATCCCTTGATCGTCGGCAGATCAAGCCCCGGTGAACATCGGATAAAATGCAACCTCCTTCTCGGTGGAGTAACCTCTCCACAGTGTTTCAACAAAGATAGAGTTTTAAGCACAATGAAACACAAGAAAGATCTTACTTAGCACTTAGGACAGGCAAGAACACAAGCAGAACTTCTCCCGAGCTCCACCCAGCAACGATCTCACGCAAGAACACCCTTCTTCGTGTCTTCTCGCTGATGGACTCTCCATGCCTCTTGTTTCTTCCTTCAAGTGCTCAAGTAAGGGATGATTGCCTCAAAGATTACAGTTGCTTGCTCAAGATGATGGAACAACAGATCGCACAAGCAAAGTGTGAAGAAAACAATCGTGCAGCAAGAACTCAACCCAGAAGTCACTTCCCAGAACTCTCTCTTGCTCTTCTCCGCTACGCTCCTTTTGTTTCTCCACTGAACGCTAGGTGACACCATCTCACTGCAGCCTTCAGCTGCTCACCTGCCAACGCCAGCTACCATTGAGCTCTCCCTGGACTCCCTGAGCTTCCCTCAGCCAAGCTCCAGTCAGCAGCTCCAGCCGTTGCAACTTGAGATGGCAAATGGACAAACCTGCTCCAAGGAAAGGCCTCCATTGACTCTCCTTGAGTGTTTGAATCCTTCCCTGTCACCTGCAGCTCAATCAGAGTATTAGCCCAGTATATCAAGCAGAAAATCGAGTATCCGAGGTTAAGCAGAGAGAATCAGATACGTTCAGACGCGATCAGAGCGTCTGACAGTACATTTTGAATTAAAGTGATCGGTCACCGGATCGATCCAGAGCTTGTGGGTCGGTCACCAGACCGATCCACCGCTTTGTTGGGATTCCCAACTTTTGCAATGACACAAGCCTGATCGGTCACCAGACCGATCAGAGTGAATCCTAATCGGTCACCAGACCGATCAGTATAGCCACTGATCGATCAGGCTCAAGCCTGATCGGTACACTCCTGAGTGAACAGTAATCGCAGAAATCAGATCCAAGGTCGTGAATCGGTCACCAGACCGTTCAGTAGCTGATCAGTGGGGGAACTCAACTCACTGTGTACTCCCTAATCGGTCACCAGACCGATCAGGAACAAGGCAGTGAGGAAGCTGCCTGCTCCCTGATCGGTCACCGGACTAATCAGGAGCCAAGCAACGAGGCAACTGCCTCTCCCTGATCGGTCACCGGACCGATCAGAAGCCACACAGTAGGTTCCCAACCTCACTGTGTGCTGCCTGATAGGTCACCAGACCGATCAGTCATCGCTGGATCGATCACCGGACTAATCCACGAAGGAGCAGCGTGCCAACTTCCCTGATCGGTCACCAGACCGATCCAGGGACTCGAACCCAGCCCCACAAGCTAGGGTTTCATCCAACCTAGCCCTCCAAGCTAGGACCTGACCCTCTAAGCTAGGATTTTTCACCTAACTATCCAGTTAGGACTTTTCACCTAACCCTCCAAGCTAGGACTTTTCACCCAACCTTCCGAGTTAGGACTTTTCCACACCTAGCCCTCCAAGCTAGGCTTTTTCACACCTAACCCTCCAGTTGGGACTTTTCACCTAACCCTCTAAGTTAGGACTTTTCACCTAGCCCTCCAAGCTAGGACTTTTCACCCAACCTTCCGAATTAGGACTTTTCACCACCTAGCCCTCCAAGCTAGGATTTTCCACACCTAACCCTCCAGGTTAGGATTTTCCAACACCTAGCCCTCCAAGCTAGGATTTTATCAAATCTAGTTCCACTAGGTATGCCTACTCCACGACCAGGACTTAAACTCAATCATAATCATAATCATAATCATCAACCTAAACTAAAATCGATATCAACACCAAAACAACAATCAGGGTCAGACTGCATCAACACTTCTGTCCTTAGTCATCGCTCGGCTAAGTTGCTCAATCCCTCGGACCAAGACTTCGTGCCTAAACCCTAGGTCTAGGACTTCAGTGCCCAACCCTCGGCCAGGTCTTCGTGCCCAATTCCTCGAATCAGGTCTTCAGTGCCCAACCCTTGGTCAGGACTTCGTGCCCAGTCCTCGACCAAGACTTCTTGCCAAACTTTTGGTCAGGTCTTCGGTGTCCAGCCCTTTGCTAGGACTTAGTGCCCAATTCTTCGAACCAGGACTTATTGCCTAGGTTTACTAGGACTTTGGTTTTCTTGGTCCTGTTTTCTTCACTCACCCTACCCTTGTTCAATGTATCACTGACTTAAGCATATTGTCAAATATTGAAACACTTAAAGGAGGACATCACTGATGTGACTTGCACCAACAGATCATTCCATGTGATGGACTGTTGGTCATTCCTTATGCATTTGATCGTTGTAGTTTGAGTGGTAGTTTATTGATTTCCATCTATGTTTCGATCTTGTTATTATTGGTCATGTTTAATTTCTACAACTCAGTAGTTAGGTTAGTTTTGGATGTCTTATTTCTTTTCAATGTCATGTCATGATGTAGTTTAGTTTCCTTTGTTTTCTCTCTTATGCATGTTGATGTTAGATTTCATTAAATGCTTTGTTTCTTTTGTAGCTTGTTTTTCTTTGGGTTGTTACTATTGTAGTTTAGGTTAGGATAGTTTCCACTATTTGCAATCTCTTTCAATTCTAGCTTAAGAACCAAAAATCCAAACCCCCCATTTAACTTTCAAAATACCAAGCAATAACATTCAATCCTAGGATTATAATTCACCGTCAACTTTCCTTGTAAAAGATGATCTGGGTCATTTCTTATGTTATAGTAGTGTAGAGGGGTTTAATACTTTATTCTTTGATGCCCATTCCATGACAAAATTAGGGTTTATCAACCCTCCAAGTTGTTGGACCTTGGATGGCTAGAGAGGGGGGGGTGAATATAGCCAGACACAATTTCTTGCTCTTTGATACTTCTGCTTGATCAGATTAGTAGCAGCAGAAACAAAAACACAGAAGCAGAAATAAAGAACAGCAAGCAAAACACAAAGGGAAAGCAAACCGACGCTAACACCTCGATATACAAGGTTCGGGGATAACTTGCCCCTACTCCTTGGTGTGCCCGTGAGGTGGGCGATCCCTTGATCGTCGGCAGATCAAGCCCCGGTGAACTCCGGATAGTAGCAGCCTCCTTCTCGGTGGAGAAACCTCTCCACAAATGATCTCAAGAAGATACAAGTTAAGCACAGAGACACTCGAGAAGACAAGCTCACAAAGATGTAACAACCAAGCTCAAACACAAAGTCACAGAGAGCACAAGCGCAGCCCACAGCAAAAACTTCACTCGTTTTTCTGTCTGTCTATATCGCTCCTCTGTATCCACTTTGTCTTAAGCTTCTACTTCATCTCAAGCTCCATCAGCATCCTCTGAGCACAAGCTGAACCTCCTGACCTCCCTGAGCACTCAGTCCACTGAAGAACTCCTCTCCAGCCGAGTCTCCGTCAGTCGCCAACTGCCCCAGTTGCCGTTGAAACCTGAGAAGAAGAAACAAACAAACCTGCTCCAAGGAAAGCCTCCCATTAACGCTCCTTGAGTGTTTGAATCACCTGCTATCACCTGCACACTCCAACAGAGGCTTAGCAATGCATATCAAATGAAATCAGCAAGTAGCAGAGAATCGACAATGAGAACAGATGTGATCAGAGCTTCTGACAGCGTATTTGAATTAAAGTTCTGCGCCTGATCGATCACCAGACCGATCTGGAAGGACCCTGATCGGTCACCAGACCGATCCAGCAGTCTTCTGCATACTCCTGATTGGTCCCCAGACCAATCCAACATTCTGCTGCATACTCCAGATCGGTCCCCAGACCAATCAGGCTTCAGCCTGATCGGTCACCAGACCAATCAGGCTCCATCCTAATCGGTCCAGGTCTGAGTGAACAGTAACCGCGGAAATCAAATCCTAAGTCTTTGATTGGTCACCAGACCGTTCAGAACCTGATCAGTAGGGGAACTCAACTCACTGAGTGCTCCCTGATCGGTCACCGAACCGATCAGGAGACAATCAGTGAGTGAAACGCATACTCCCTGATCGGTCACCAGACCGATCAGTCATCGATGGATCGATCACCAGACCGATCCACGAAGGAGCACCGTGCCAACTTCCCTGATTGGTCACCAGACTGATCCAAGCAAGCCCAAATGCACTCTAAGTCACAAAAATAATCCTCCAGCCTTCTCTGACTTGTGCCATGCCCAGCTTCACATACTGGGACTTCAACCTAGCCCTCCAAGCTAGGACTTTTCACCTAACCCTCCAAGTTGGGACTTTTCACCTAACCCTCCAAGTTAGGACTTTTCACCTAGCCCTCCAAGCTAGGACTTTTCACCCAACCTTCCAAGTTAGGACTCTTCCACACCTAGCCCTCCAAGCTAGGACCTGACTTCACTCACCAGGATTTCATCTAACCTGGCTTCACTCACCAGGACCCGGCTTCACTCACTGAGATTTCCATCACCTGGCTTCACTCACCAGGACCCGACTTCACTCACCAGGATTTCAATCACCTGGCTTCACTCACCAGGACCCGGCTTCACTCACCGGGATTTCAATCACCTGGCTTCACTCACCAGGACCCGGCTTCACTCACCAGGACTCGGCTTCACTCACCGGGATTTTCATCACCTGACTTCACTCACCATGACCCGACTTCACTCACCGGGATTTTAACCTAGCTTCACAAGCTAGGACCTGGCTTCACTCACCAGGGTTTCATGCCCAGTCCACGACCAGGACTTTAACCCAAATTCGCTCAACCAAACTTAAATCGTTGTCAACACCAAAACAACAATCGGACCAGACTGCATCAACACAAGTAGAATACGATCCTTATCTTTCGCTTTGTCAAATTTGTAGGCAACCCATCCGCTATTATGCATGAAGAAACTATTAGGAACACCCCAATGAATAGCAATGAACGCCACTCCTCCCTATCTTCCGCTTTGTCCAATTTGTAGGCAACTAATCCGTTGTTATACATGAAGAAACTACTAGGAACACCCTAACGATTCACAATGAATGCCACTCCTGCACATCCTAGATGTTGTAGGTTCTTATAAACATAAATTCAATCTTTTGTACTTTCTTTGCAAAGATAGACAGATTAGTTAAATAATTAAATCAAGTATGAACAACATAAAAGAAATAGTAAGAGACACTAATGATTTATTTGGTTGCTACCAGGGCGGTTATTAATCAAAGACATTGAAAAGATCTACTAAAATACTCGTTCATTGTAGGCAGAGGAGTATCATACAATCTTTAGAAAGCTCGTAGAAAGACTAGAAAATTGAATACAAGTTGCTATTTTTTCTTCCTACCTCTAGGGGGCTATTTATAACTCAAAAATAAGTGTTACCGTTAGGATAACGTGACATTGAGGTGTCTCAGCTGTGATTTGAGACGCCTCAGTTAGATAAGTTTTATCCACGGCAAACAACATTAACTTTTGATAAAGTTTTGATTTGAGACGTCTCAATTACGCGGGTGCCTCAGTTTAGACTTGAGGCGTCTCGGGTACAAGCTGAGGCGCCTCTATTATGCTTTTGTGCAGAACTTGTCCACTTGACTTAGGTGCCTGTCTTTGGAGGCACCTCAGTTGACCATTTGGTCAAAGTCAAATCCCATGCTGACTTTTTTCGTCTTTGTCTGCTTGGGTGATTTTCGGCCGTCTAGAGTTGAGCTCATCCGAATCCAACTTCGACCTTCTCCTTGAACATGCTTCCTCCTTGGCTTCTCGTCCCTCGGACTTCGCGCATGCCCTTCTCGTCCATCAGTGTACTCTTTCGTAACTTCTTTGTCCCTCGGATACACTGACCCCGTTGGCTCTCTTTCCGTGCCATCCTTCTCGCCCACTATGTCTTCTGCCAAATTCTTGTGCTCCTAAGCTTTTGCACACTTAGACATAAGGACAAACCAACTATGACATAACTTGAGTTTGTTGATCACACCAAAATCAACCCTGAGGTACTTATAGATGCCTCCCATTAAACATCCCACCAAACAATAACTCATTGAATGCTCCACGATATCAATATCATTAGTCTTGATTTGAATCCTTTGCCCGGATCATTCGAATTGGTATAGAGGGGCGGTCAAAACTCGTGATTATCCCAAAAAAATTAGTCAATTTTTTTAACTTGATCAAAATCATTTTGACAATATTAAAAGTATCAAAAAATTATTGTAACAATCACAAATTGATACACTTAGGGGCGGACCAAAAGGGGGAGGATAAGAGAGGCTTCCCTAACCTGGCCGCCTAACCTGAACATTGTGTTGGAACTATACAAGGCATTATATATCAAAATCCTAGTCATTTGATCAAGAATGTTTATGAAAGAAGCATTAACCATCAACCATAATCTTGGACACTAGATTGATTTACTAGAGGTAAATGGTTGTTCGTCTTTTAATTGTCGATTAGTTAATCGATACACCCTATTAATAGAGTAATACTCTTGTTTCAGCCTTACCAAAACCAAATCTTGTCATGTTCAATAGCTAATTTATCTCAATCTATTAGGACTTCCTTTGTCAGTCATCTGGTCAAACTTGATTTATCAAGACTTCCCATTGCGTATCATCTGATCAATCTTGACCTGTCGAGAATTCATCGTTATCTAGCATTTGGTCAAACTTGACCTTCTGAGATTTAACACCTCATGCCAACTCCTTGAATTGAATTTCCAACCACTAAATATCTGGTCAACTGTGACCCACTTGAGTTTTTTTCTTGTGCCAACTCCATGTTGGATTTTCAACCGTCAAATATTCGGTCACTCATGACCCATTTGGACTTTTAATATCTTGGGATCAACTTTGACCCACCTTTTTCGCAACCAACTTAATATATTAATCGACTGTCAAGTATCCGGTCAAACTTGACTTATTTGACATCTCGATCAACTAACTTATTGATTAAATAACGAAACTCTAACTTTACTCCACTCAAGTTTGGTCAACCTGAATCAGGGGTTGATAACACCCAAAAAAAGATTTTCTTTTATTCATCATTAAAATAATGTCCATCTCATTTTTATTATCCAAATTACTCTTCCGTATTTAAAATATTCTCGTCGTCGAGCCCATACTAATTTAGATTGGGCACTTAAAGATCACAATAAAATCCAATAGAGGTGGCAAGGAACCTAAAACTATAAGACAAGTTACCTAGCTAGTATTAAGTTTTTTTCATCCATAAAGATGGATCTAAAGGGATATATCGAATAATGCTTGATGTGTGTGATTGAATCAACTAAAACTTCATTCGTGGTGAATCTTACTAACCTAAAGTGGATTGAACTTGATTCAAAATAAACCCATTTGACTAAGAAAAATTATACTTGCTCTCTCACTCTTAATGAATCTTATATATATTTGGTGGAAGGGCTTTATTCTCTTATTCATTTGATATGTATCATATATAACTCATTTAAAAACACATTAGATCCATTAATTTTATATTAATAATAATATTAAACATATTTATAAAATTATTACAAGGAATATATAGGAAATTAATTTCGATACATCCAAGTGTAAAATTAAAGTAGCAAAAACATTATTATTATCGATCGAAATTACTCTCAACATAACCAACTACTCCATCATTAATGCAATTAATTAAGCCATTCTATTTCACTTTATCACTATAAAAACGCCCCTCCTCGATCTCTCCTATAGCATTCCCCTACACACCACACACCACGAACTCCGACGACTCCCTCTCCCGATCTTCTTCCTATGGCTCGCTCCGGTGCCTTGGCTGTGGTGCTCGTTGTGGCTGCGGCAGTCGCCCTCCTGGTGGGGTCCCATGCCGACGCCGCGGTCACCTGCGGCCAAGTGGCTTCTGACCTGCGACCCTGCATTCCCTACGTGACTGGCCAGGTGTCGGCGCTGCCTCCGGCCTGCTGTAACGGGGTGAAGGGCCTGAATAGCGCTGCACAGACCACCGCCGACCGCCGTGCGGCGTGCAACTGCATCCGCTCGCAGGCGTCCGGCATCTCCGGCCTCCAGCCCGGCCGCCTTTCCGGCCTTCCCGGCAGCTGCGGCGTCAAGCTTCCATTCCCTGTCAGTGCCTCCACTGATTGCTCCAGGTAGTTAACATACATAACTATATATATTCTAAACCTATAATACGTACTGATCGTCATCATTATATTATAAGTCGTGTTAGTCTTAACTAGCTATTTGACGGTCAGGTTAAATTTATAGTGACATATGTTTGTGAATTTGATCGTGCAGTGTGAGCTAATCGACCGGACCATGTGGACCAGATACAAGATGAGTTATAGAGAGATATATTGAATAAAAATGGGAGGTCGAGACCCACACTTGTGATCCTCTCATCGCCTCTATAGCTTTTGTGCCGCAGCTTGTTATTGTAATTCTATCGTCGTGTTTTACATAATTATGTCTGTTGAGATATTCTAATATATACTTTTCAATTTCACTCGCGAAGTCACCCTCGTTCTAATTTTATTTATTTTTTCTTTTTAAATTAATATATATAATCCCTAATAATAATATTATACTTTAGTACATTGATTATCCAATGTAAATTTAAAATCTGTATAAAAATACTAGTATAATATGCATGGGTAGAATAGAATATCGTGATCAATTGATGATTAACTTAACTTTAATTATTGCTTTTTAATAACTCTTTTATCATCATTTTTATTTTAATTTAAGTTTTTTTTACATAAATCTAGTTAATTATCAATGCTTCAAATTAAATAGATAGGACATGATATTCGTGGAAAGAATTTTAATTTTAATTTTTTAAATTAAATTAATTGAACATATATAGTATTCGCAAATGACATAGTTAGGTTTCGTTTACGATTAGTGATAGGGTCAGCTATGCATTTACTGATGATGTAATCGATTCTAGGTCAAAGTTAACCAAGTTGACTAGGCTCATGTTGACTCAAGTTGGGGTTTCAATGTATGATTAATATGTTAAGTGGTTGAGTGAGACGTCATTTCACGCCCCGAGACCCCAGGAGCCGCTGATCCAATAGAAAATTGGACAGCACCTCCCCTGTTCGGCGGACAATTTACACATACATACATCACATATAACACAACCACGCAGTTTAAATGGGCCTCAGGCCTCAAATCAAAACAGAACACAAAATAAAACCGGATAAACCATACTTGACTGCGGACCGGTCTGACTTACGACAAAACACAATGCATAAAGGTCTCACAAAAGTACAACTATACCGCCGTATAGTATGACTAAACCCAACACAAAAGCAACAGCGGAAGAGAAATATAGAAAATACTACCAACAAGTACTACCAACAAAATAGAAGAAGAATCTCGAAGATATCTCGACGAGTATGCGAACTGGGACCGGCTGTCGGGCACGCTCCAGTCAATCATCCTGAAATAAAAACAAGGAGCTAACGGAATGAGTTATAGAACTCAGCGAATATCTCATCATATATACAAGATAGTCTAAGATAGCAACAGTGTAATAGACTACCGAAATAACACGTGCACAGGCAGTAATAAGAACGACTGCAAGAGAAAAATAAGAACTATCATACCAATGTAGCAGAGTTGCCAAGACCAGACATAAGGGTCTCCTGTAAGTGCATGTCAATCAAATGCAGCATCAAGTACAAACAAACACAAGTAAGGGCAAAATAAACGAATACACAAGGTGCAATGACATGGTCACCTCTGCCGTCGGTCAGACATCGTCACCTATGTACGGGAGGAAGCTGACCGGAGGCCACCCTCTGACGTAGGGCTGTGACTATCGTCCATACTCTGCCATCACTACTCCTGAGCGATCGAGTAGACGGAATGTTGTCGGTGTAACACCCCTACTCCATGCCCTATTCGGGGGCATCTTTGTCTACACCAGGCCATCTCTGGAGGACATATCTGTCTGGGTGTTACCCCTACCCCATGTATATAAATGGGGGAGAGACCTCTCCCTCTCATCTCCTAGTATATGAACTACTCAAGAAAGGACCTCTGTCTGCTATCACGCTCCGATTCACTAACCCATGAGTACACGAGTGAAGCAGCACAGAGCACACTACCCATACTTCGTCAACCACTAACCCTTGAGTGGTCGTATGGGTAGGTCAATATGACTGTCGACTTAGTTCACCCAAAAGGGGCCCCTGATCGACAGTGATGCACAGTGCACGATGATACATAACACTGGTCAAACAGCATCCACTATCTAGTCCACCTATATCAACATGATATGCAAGGATCATAGATAATGCACCAGAGCCTAAATCCTAAAGGTATAGGTATCACATGCCAGGTATAGCACAAACAGTATCAGTAAGACAAATAGAAGAGTTATACCATAATCTATCCCTCTATTGCTAACAAAGCATATCAAGCATAAATCTGTGACTAATCTACAAGAAGAGTCAGAGATACCCGCCTCAATACCACGAAGTCCGTGCGCATAGGAAACTCCCTTCCAGAAATAATATCTACGTGGTGTGAATCAACTCAATGCCCTGCATCAAACCAAAACAACTTAACTAATTATACATTAAAATGATTAGCTAAGTTTATGCTAAGTGTAATTAGGAAATAAATTCCTAACTTCACTTACTCAAACCCTAGCTACTCCCAATCTTATTTCTCCTCAACACAAACCAATCAACCTTTGGTCAATCCCCCTCAACTCACGGCAACAAACAACACAATCACAAAACCTAAGGATGGAATCACAAATCCGACACACCATATCAGAATTCAACTCCTGGTCACAGAATCCTAACTTTTGTTCCCACCCATTGCAATTCACAGCAAGGAAGTAACTACACCGATTATCATAAGCTCACGGCGGAAACCACAGTTTATCCACTATAGATCAGCTACCCCTTAGAATCTCAATGAAGCTCATGGCATAAATAAGGATCAAACAACCAGATCAAAGCTAACACTTGGATTTCATTACTCATAGCAGCACCACAAAAATTCAATCCCTAAAACCAATTCAGACAAAAGCTCATGCCGTGGGAAACAAAGAGCAGTGCAACCAGACCACATTAGGATCAACACATTATACAATAACTGAAAACACCCATTCATCTATCCATCTAGTTTATCATCTGTTTCATTCATCAAGAACCAAAACCATAACAACTCACTAGAGCTCACAAAAACCCAATCCATAGATCTACCAATCCAAACATGGTAGTAGTAACATCTACACTTAAAATCCAGGAAACCAAATTGATTTCTAACCAACTTTGAAAGCTCAGGGCAGCCATTCCAAATAGGAACAAATGCTCAAGTCATATCAGAAACATCAAGATAGGAAGAAATCCCAAGTTAACTCCAATTCTAAATCAAAGTCAAAGTAGAGCAATTGATAGAATCTCACAGCAAAATCTCATCTGAAACCTAAGCTGTGTAGATCAATCCACAAGGGAACTCATCTCAAGCCCATAACAGAATACACTACAGATTCAATCCCAATCAATTCCAAAACTGATCATGAGAACCCAACTCGATTTCAAAACGTAGATCTAAGTCCAAGATCATAGACCAGAATCAAAAACAAGATCAATGCGTAGAGGTCGGAATCCAATAGTTGTAACCGAACCCTAAAAACATGCTATCAACCAAATCAAGCCTTACCTGAGCGATGCTAAGGCACAACCCAACAACCCCGTCTCCAACTCCTCCCCCCTTTTCTTCACAGATCGAAATCGAAGCAAGAACAGGCTATCCTTTGGATCTACCACGAGGAAACACAGATCACCAACAGATTGGGGAGAAGACCAACTACGATCCAAGAACGAGAGAGAAATGAAACTTACCGAAGTGAAAAGCGTCGGTCGTGACTCCCAGCCCAACTCCGACAGCTCCACGAGACGCGATCGAAGAAGGGAAAGGAAGAAGAACGTTCCAAAAAGGAGGTGAAGATGTGGAGATCGTCGACCATCCTTCCATGCGCTCGGTGCCGGAGTGAACGCAAGGGAAAACAAGAATGCTTCGTCCACTCTGTCACGCGTGGAAGAATAGGTATCGCCGCCTGATTAGGGATGAGGAGAAAGAAAAAGGATTTATTTAAGTGATGGTGCTTTTGTATAAAAGCCCTTCACTTCCATTTAAATCGACATAAGCCCATAATTTAGTTTCTTTTGCCATTTATCCCTCTGAGTTTCCGTATTTTAACACGTCAAGTAGGACATGTTGACCGGATACTTGATAGTTGAACAATAATCTATGTTTGTTAAGCAAAAAGTCAAGTAGGTTCAGTTTGATTAGGGTCAAGTTGACTCGAGTTGGGGCTTCAATATTTGATCAATATATTAATTAGTCGAGTGAGATGTCGAGTAGGTCATGATTGACCGGACTCACATTCATTAGTCGAGTGAGATGTTAATTAGTCGATGCACCAACTCACATTCATTCCATAAATGATTCAGCTCAGCTATCAAAGGTTGCAAAAATACATCTATTTGTCCTTTTGGATTATGAGGACCTGGAATTAAAACGGTAAGAAACATGAATTCATCTTTTATGCACATTGTTGGTGCAAGTTGCATCAATGATATTCCTCTTTAGGTGTTTTAATGTTTGACAATATACTTAAGTCAGTGATACAATAAACAGACAAAGGGGAGCAAAGGAGAAGTAACCCAAGTTGAAGAAATGTCCTAGTTAACCTAGGTATTGAAACCCTAAGACCTAACGAAGGGCTGTTAGGCACCTAGCGAAGGGCTGCTAGGTATCGTAACCCCAAGTCCTAGCGAAGGGCTGCTAGGCACCTAGCGAAGGGCTGCTAGGTATCAAAACCCCAAGACCTAGCGAAGGGCTGCTAGGCACCTAGCGAAGGGCTGCTAGGTATCGTAACCCTAAGACCTAGCGAAGGGCCGCTAGGCACCTAGTGAAGGACTACTAGGCATAGAAGACCTAGCGAAGGGCTGCTAGGCACCTAGCGAAGGGCTGCTAGGCACCTAGCGAAGGGCTGCTAGGCATAGAAGACCTAGCGAAGGATTGCTAGGCACTAGGCAAAGGACCGCTTGGTAACAAAGACCTAGCGAAGGGCTGCTAGGCACCCAGCGAAGGATTGCTAGGTAATGAAGTCTTGGTCCAAGGGACTGAGTAACTTAGCTGAGCGATGACTAAGGACAGGAGTAGAGACGGGTCGGGGTTTGGGCGTCTCGAGATCCGGAGTAATCGGAGGTTAAGCAAAAGTCCATCCGAAGGACTGGGTGGCAATCGTCTCCTGAAAGGAGTAGGTGAAGGGCGAGTTCTCGGGGATAGGAACTCGTGCCGATTCGACCTAGGGTTTCATGCAAATCCGAAGTCCGAACCAAGTCCTTAAGACCACTATTATATGCATCTATGCTTTGTGGTTGTACATCTTGCAGGTACCAAGATTGGAGGAGATAGCAGCCTGCTGGAGGCCCTAACCAGGGCGCCCCAGTGTTGGGGGCGCCCCCATGCAGCCCGGGCGCCCCCAGCAAGGGGGGCGCCCCCAGGCAGTACCAAAATATGCAGTTTACGGAAGCAGGCAGAATAGGTGTCATCCGGGGCGCCCGGAGCGTCCGGGGCGCCCGGATTAGAAGTTGTTTTGCTGTTTCGAAGTCAGAACACAGGATAAGCCCTCACGGGGGCGCCTGGAGCGTCCGAGGCGCCCTAGTCAATGTTCTTATCACCCGCGGCGAGGTAGGTGCAAGGATAAGAGTTGACCGAGTCTTCCGGGGCGCCCCCAGCGTCCGGGGCGCCCCCAGGAGGCCTATATAAGGGGCTTCGACCCCTCAGCTTCAGACACGACTTCCAAGTACTGTTCTGATCATTCCGACCGACGACAACGCGCTAGAAACGAGGCTCTACGACTGGGAGGCTCCAGGAGGAGGTGCGCGGCACTTCGGAGGTCCAGATTGGCCGAGTTTCATCCTTGTCTTGTTGGTTTGTATTTTGTTAATTACGGTACTTAATTTTTCTATATTATTGCGTGTAATTGTACACTGTAAGACGGGTTTTCTCCGCCTCCGGAAATTTCGGTAAGGAGACCAATAGTGGACTCACGCCGAGTACATAGGCCTTGGACGTACTGACCCTGGGGGGTTGGGAACCAAGTAAATAATCCCGCCGTGTCCTTGTATTATTGTTTTCTTCGTTCTGTTTGTTTTCCGCTGCTACTAACTCTGAATCTAGAACGAAGATCCGAAAGTTTTTAACGGTCGATATTCACCCCCCTCTATCGACGGCACCGGTCCTACAATTGGTATCAGAGCCGAGCCGCTCTTCACCGGACTAACCGCCGACGGAGCAACGACGCCAGGAGTTGAGGGGGAGCCCAGGGGTGAATCAGGTATAATTTTCATTATGTCAAATTTAAATTGCATATTATTTGTTTCACGTGCAGGGAGAGAGGGCACTACAAAAATCAGTGCCCTACTCGTAAGAATCGTTCGTCACCGGCGGCAAACGAGGTACCAGCGCCAGGAAACCGGAGGGACAAAAGTCACGTACAATGCTTCAAATGTAAGAAATACGGACATTACAAAAACAAGTGTCCGGCGAAGGTACGTAAGATTTACGTTCCAAAAGTTTTACAATTTCCTGCACTGTCTTTAGATAATTCAGTTAATTTTTCTGATAAATTAAATTTACTGGATAGTAGATTAAATATTTTGCATGAAAAATTAGAAAATACGGATATGATTAAAATATCCAAAATTAACTATTTAATTATTAATATCAATTCAATAATTGCTAAAAGTAATTCTGATAATTTATCTGCTAAAATTAATTCTGATAATTTATCTGATAAAATTAATTCTGATAATTTATCTGATAAAATTAACTCTGATAATTTATCTGATAAAATTAATCCTGATAAAATTAGTTCTGATAATTTTAATTCAGACAAAATTAATCCTAAGGATAAATCCGAATTCGAATTTGAATATCCTAAGGATAAATCCGAATTCAAATTTGAATATCTTAAGGATAAATTCGATATTAATCCTGAAAATCTCAAGATTAATTCAAAAATTAATTCTGAAAATCTTAAAGATAATCTAGAGATTAATAATATTGAAAATATATCTGAGGATAGTTCTGAGGATAATTTTGAAGATAAAATTCTCCTAGATAATAATTTAATTATAGATAATATTAAAGATTATTATAAAACTTTAACTAGTGACCCAATTTACTCCACCTACTGTGAGGATATTGAAAATTTTAATCTTGAGGAGGAGATAGAATTTTCTAAGATAAAGGTCATAATCAATAAAAATTACAAAAATTCAAATAAATCAAAATTATTAGAAAAACTTGAAAAGAAAGATAAAGATGAAGAAGAAATTTTCGAAATAATGAAAATGATGAATTTAAACCCACAATTATTAATTAATCATTATAACATTAAATTCAAATTAAATCTTAATTAAATTCAAATTAAATCTTAATTAAATTCAAATTAAATCTTAATTAAATTCAAATTAAATATTAATTAAATTCAAATTAAATCTTAATTAAATTAAATATTAATTAAATTCAAATTAAATCTCAATTAATGTCACGCCCCGAGACCCAGGAGCCGCTGATCCAATATAAAATCGGACAGCATCTCCCCTGTCCGGCGGACAATTTACACATACACACAACAACTATAACAACACCACGCAGTTTATATTTGGCCTCAGGCCTCCAAAATAAGTAAACACAACATAAAACACAAGACAACTAAGTAGATCATACCTGACTGCGGACCGGTCCGACTTACGACGAAACAACCAATACAAAAACCCCTTAGGGCACACGACAATACTCCCAAAACATATACAAGTCCAATAAGTAAATATACAAATAGACACTACTAAGTACAAAACGAAACTATGTCGTCGCGATGGGTAGGGACTGGCTGCTGGGCTCTTCTGGCGACTCCAAGTATCTCAATCTGAAATGAAATCATAATGGCAACGGTGTGAGTCCATAAACTCAGCGAATACCCAACAGATATGCATAGAAGGTTATACCAACAATAAGAGTTCAGCTAATATAGACTCATATCAACAGTAGGGAAAGACTAGTACTGAACATACTGAGGTAGATACATACCTGAATCCATCTAACCTGTAAAGAGGGTAAGAAATACCAAGGAAATACCAATAGACATATAATCTCAGATAACAAGGCTCCAGTATATGCAATGTCAAACAAGTGCAGCAAATAAGTGCAGCAAACAATGCACAATGCAAAATATGCACATGGTGCAATGACATGTGTCACCCCCTAGTCCCAGTCAGGATCGTCGTCCACAACGTCCGCGTGGGTAGAGATGTGACAACCTGTACCCAGTCAGGACATGGTCCAAAACGTCCGCGTGGGTCAGCATGCAATAATGCAAGGATGGTGCATGACCAAAACATATAAAGCACTCTGGTGCAATGACATGAGTCACCCCTAGTCCCAGTCAGGATCGTCGTCCACAATGTCCGCGTGGGTAGAGCTGTGACAACCTGTGCCCAGTCAGGACATGGTCCACAACGTCCGCGTGGGTCAGCATGCAATAATGCAGAGATAGTGTATGATAGATACACATACCTCCCCTTAACAAGTCCTCAGTATGCTAAGTCTCAGCCTGAATTCCTATAACAGGAAATACGGGTGACCAACAAGATATACTGGCCGAAATCTACAGATCCCTCATGTCAAATGCAAGAGATACATCACGATATCTAAGAATACGTATAGATATGACAATATCTGAGACTGTATGGAACTAACAACATAATAACTCAGGGATAAACAACAAGTATCCAGGATAGGCATAATAAACAGGGATAACCAACAAGTATCCAGAACAGGCATACTAACCAGGGATAAATAACAAGTATCCAGGACATGCATAATAACTCAGGGATAGCGTATAATCTTACTGCTATCTATAACCAACCATGCATAGCAATATGACAATATCTAAAAGATAAGTTAAAGGGTACCCGCCTCCAAATTAGAAATCCGTATCAAATGAGAACCTCCCGTTCAGAAGTCCAAAGCAAGTCAAGGTCCTGCATCAGTAGGTATTATTTAGCTACTAATATAAGAATTAAATAGCTAATCAAAACCTAGCTCCACTGTAGACCGAACAACACAAAACAATCCCTGACTAAACCCACCTAATCTCAGCACTGTTTCAAAACAAACTACAATTCTATTCTCACATTTGAATCAGTCCAATCCCCAAGGGGGTGCCCCATGGCAGTGGCCATCCAAGATCACAAATCCCAAATCATGAGAACATAATTCATTCAAGACCAACACGCCATGATCCACAAATCTAACCAATACTGATCTTTAACACAATAGTTGAACAGTAAGAACTCAACCTAAACCAATTTGAAAGGAAACCAAGTTACATCCACTGATCCAACAGAAACCATAAGCACATTACATCCCAACTTGGTGTTAAAGAAAATTCAACTCTAATCAAAGAAACCCACGACAGAACAAGATTCAAACCTACAATAAGTAACAAGAAGTAATCCCAATATAACACATAAAATCCCAAAACCCAAGCTCCTAACAGCTAACTCAACTCAATAGCATCATTAAAACATTTAAACAACTCCCAATTTAAATCAAACAATTTCCAATTCAACTTGTCCTTACCTAGTTTGGCTGTGTCGACAGTGTCCTTGCCAAATCCAACCTTACCTAGCATGATCACCAGCCGAAAACCCAAACTCAGCAACAGCAAAAAGGAAATCCGCAAATCTCAATCCATTTGGATAACAGGTCATCCAAAATCCAATCCAAGCAAACTAAATCTCACCTAGTGAAGCAAATGGCGTTGACTCGTTGTGATTAGTCACGGCAAGGTGCAGCCACAGCGAGAAGTCCCTCCCGCTCTAGCGTAGACGACTGAAGAGGGCGCTACAGTGGCATTTGCTTGCTCGCGCGAGGGCTGAGCGAAGTCGACGTTGTCTCTGTTGCTCGCGTGGAAGAAGGCAACGCCACCGGCTTGCTCACACGAGGCTAGAATCCGCAGGTGAGATGTGCCCTTGGTCGGACGAAGAGAAGGGGGAGGGAGGGAGTCGGCGCATTGGCGTGGGTTAGGGCACGTGAAAGAAAACGGAAGAGGAGAGGTTTCGAGGGGGGGTGGCTGCGTGCAAATGAGCAGAAATAAGGAATTTATGTTTGATCATTTTGCACATTAGCCCTCCTAAATTTGGCCTATCCTGATTCAACCCTTAACTTGAGTAAACTTAAGCATTTAGCTCCTCCAAAATTCTCTAAACCAATTCCAGCCCTCAATTTTTAAGTTTCTCCTTCATTTAAATTCTAATATACTATAGGATTTTCTTTCATTCGACCCCTGTTAAGTTTCGGAACCCTAAACATCTCCAGTAAATCACCGAAAAATTTTCTGGTCCAGGTTTGGTGTCGCCGAATTTAACAATTAAATTCAATTAAATTCAAATTAATTCAAATAATTCAATTAAATTCAAATTAATTCAAATAATTCAATTAAATTCAAATTAATTCAAATAATTCAATTAAATTCAAATTAATTCAAATAATTCAATTAAATTCGAATTAATTCAAATAATTCAATAAAATTCGAATTAATTCAAATAATTCAATTAAATTCAAATTAATTCAAATAACTCAATTAAATTCAAATTAATTCAAATAATTCAATTAAATTCAAATTAAACCTAAATTAAATCTTAATTAAATCAATTTAATTCAAATTCAAAGTAAAATTAAGTTGAATTCAAATTAAAACTTTAATTAAATTAACTTTAATCTTAATCAATTAATTTCTAATTAATTCAACCTCAATTAATTCGTAATTAACCTGAATCCAACTAAAACCTTAAATAACTTAAACTCAAACTAAAATAAAATTTTACCCAAAGTGTAACAATTAAAATTAATAACATTAAATATGTCAAAGTGGGTTGACATATTCGCGGGTTCACTCGACATGTATCAAATCGAGAATTTGATACATTTTAGAAACTTAAATAAAATTATTTGACTTGTTTGACTCATGCATAACTGCCATGACATGCATTTGCTATTTTTTAAATATATAACATGTCATTCATATTTAAATTTTATGCATAATTTAGAACGGCTATAGGAAAAAGAATAATTGAAACTTGATCAACCTAGTATTGGGTGGAGGTGAGATGATAGTACGTTAGGGAAGCCATCTTGGCGGAACTAGCCGAAGCTACCGATCCAAGACTCAAACTAGTTAGACCAGAATTTTCAAAAAGTAATTTTGAAAATGAAATTTCATTAAAAGGCTTTGTCAAGGAAAGGGTTGATGATCGAATAAGGCTACGGCCAAAGAAGGCCTAGTGCCTCGCCAAGACCTAGAAGCCAATTTTTGAAATTCAAATTCAAGTTACTTATTGTCAAATTCAAATCTAACACAAGCTTCAATTAAATCTTAGAGTTAATAAATTAAAAAAAAATGATTCAAGCATCTCACAATACACCTATAAGGCAATCATGCTTGTTGTATTGATACATCTAAAATGGGTGAGATGTTAAGGACTAATAAATTAAAAAATATTTTTCAAAATTGCTTTTCAAAATCATTAGAATATTTTCCTAAAAATATATTTTTAAAATAGTGTTTCAACATAATAATGTTTTTATGGAATTCATGCTTATCTGATTGAATATACATATTATATGTTTTCAAAAATATATCTTTTCAAAAATTGTTTGACTCACTCAATTAGACACAAGCCTCTTAGGACAACACTAAAGTTCCTTAAGGCACTTAGATTGAGTCAAACGATATCGGGTATAGGGGGAGTGCTTTTCGTTTTTTTTCTCGGTTTTTCGAAAACTGAGCTTTAAACATTATTACCTATGTTTTTCGAAAACTATGTGGGATAAATTACCCTAAGTATGTTCCAAAATTTCAAAAATACATTCTAAAAGTGTGCTTTGTCTTGTTTGATTTTGATAAAGCCTCAAGACACAGAGGAAGGTCCACTTCTTGATCTAAAAGGACTCCTAGGACGTGTCAGATTTAGGGGGAGTCTGAGTCAACTTTCTGACAAGTTTTATTCTTTTGATCTGAACTAACCTTAAAACTCAGAGGAAGAGTACTTGTGGTCAACAAGCTTCCCAGGACTGGGTCAAATTTAGGGGGAGGTCAAATTAAAAGAATTATTGAAAATTTCAAATGTTTTCATGCACGGGATTTTCAAATCCTATTGAAAACATAAGTATTCTTTCAAAATAGTATCAATTTTCAAAAAAAATACTATTATTTTAAAAAATTCATCTGGTTTTTTTAATTTGAAATAATATCTTGAGTTTGAAAAATCCTCCAGGATACTTAGGAAAATGTCCTTGTAGTCAACAAGGTTTCCTATGATTGTGTCAGACTGGAAGATAAACCGAATCAAGTATTATAACTTTAAAATTCTTATACTTTTCAAAATTAACTTACATTCTGTGACTTATGAAATTTTTGAAATAATGTTTACTTGGGTTGGAAAACTTCCAGGACACTTAGGAAATGTCCTTGTAGTCAACAAGGTTTCCCAGGATGGTGTCAGACTGAAAAATAATCCAAGTGATGTCAAATATTATGTTTTCAAAAGTACTTATGTCTTTCAAAGCCTAATATTCTTTCAAAAGTACTTAATTTAAATAAAAAAAAATATTTTTCAAAAGTACCTACTCTTTTCAAAAAAAAAAAAACATTTTTCAAAGGTACTTATATTTTTCAAAAATTACTTATTATTTTTTCAAAATATCATTTTTCAAAAACTGCTGACTCTATTATTTTTCAAAAGTAGTTGCATGCCTCAAAGATTTTCTCAAAAATATTGTCTAAGTTCAAAATACTTAATTACTAGTTTTTGGTATCTTTCAAAATTTTATACTAAGTATCTTCAAAAATACTCTCATTATTGGTGCAAGTATTATTTTTGATGTATGACAAAGGGGGAGAGGTGTGCTTAAGTTAGAAAAATTTTTCTCCCAAAGATCAAAAATGTAGTTTCAAAACTTTTTTAATTTTTCCCAAGGATAGTGATTTAGCCCCTTTAAACCAATCTAACTTAAGTTATTGTCAAACATCAAAAAGGGGGAGATTGTTGGTGCAAGTTGCATCAATGATATTCCTCTTTAGGTGTTTTAATGTTTGACAATACACTTAAGTCAATGATACAATAAACAGACAAAGGGGAGCAAAGGAGAAGTAACCCAAGTTGAAGAAATGTCCTAGTTAACCTAGGTATTGAAACCCTAAGACCTAACGAAGGGCTGTTAGGCACCTAGCGAAGGGCTGCTAGGTATCGTAACCCCAAGTCGTAGTGAAGGGCTGCTAGGCACCTAGCGAAGGGCTGCTAGGTATCAAAACCCCAAGACCTAGCGAAGGGCTGCTAGGCACCTAGCGAAGGGCTGCTAGGTATCGTAACCCTAAGACCTAGCGAAGGGCCGCTAGGCACCTAGTGAAGGACTACTAGGCATAGAAGACCTAGCGAAGGGCTGCTAGGCACCTAGCGAAGGGCTGCTAGGCATAGAAGACCTAGCGAAGGATTGCTAGGCACCAGGCAAAGGACCGCTTGGTAACAAAAACCTAGCGAAGGGCTGCTAGGCACCCCAGCGAAGGATTGCTAGGTAATGAAGTCTTGGTCCAAGGGACTGAGTAACTTAGCTGAGCGATGACTAAGGACAGGAGTAGAGACGGGTCGGGGTTCGGGCGTCTCGAGATCCGGAGTAATCGGAGGCTAAGCAAAAGTCCATCCGAAGGACTGGGTGGCAATCGTCTCCTGAAAGGAGTAGGTGAAGGGCGAGTTCTCGGGGATAGGAACTCGTGCCGATTCGACCTAGGGTTTCGTGCAAATCTGAAGTCCGAACCAAGTCCTTAAGACCACTATTATATGCATCTATGCTTTGTGGTTGTACATCTTGCAGGTACCAAGATTGGAGGAGATAGCAGCCTGCTGGAGGCCCTAACCAGGGCGCCCCCAGTGTTGGGGGCGCCCCCATGCAGCCCGAGCGCCCCCAGCAAGGGGGGCGCCCCCAGGCAGTACCAAAATATGCAGTTTACGGAAGCAGGCAGAATAGGTGTCATCCGGGGCGCCCGGAGCGTCCGGGGCGCCCGAATTAGAAGCTATTTTGCTGTTTCGAAGTCAGAACACAGGATAAGCCCTCACGGGGGCGCCCGGAGCGTCCGGGGCGCCCTGGTCAATGTTCTTATCACTCGCGGCGAGGTAGGCGCAAGGATAAGAGTTGACCGAGTCTTCCGGGGCGCCCCCAGCGTCCGGGGCTGTAGCGACCCGCCTTCTCCTGCCTTAGACGGATCGTTACTTTTGTCTACTTCTCGACTCTAATGCACGACTAAAAATGCGGAAATCTTTTTTTTCTTTTTAAATTCATCTAAGAATGATATTCTAACTTAAATAGTCATGCATGATACCATGTCACACTTTCTTTCTCAAAAACTCGTAAGAAAATACTTATTGAAACTTGCCTCGCCCAACTCAGCTTACGGGTATCAGTCGACTGATACTGTACCAGTCGACTGATAAGCCTGAAATCTGAAAATTCGGGTTTCGAAACTTGTTTCAAAAGCCCACCAAACATATAGTTTCGAGCCCTATAAAATCATGACACCATTTCTATACTCTATGCTAGTTTTCTAAATAATTTAGCCAATCAAAACGAATCCATAAACTTGAAATTAGAACTTTTGTGGAAGTAAATAAGCTATTCAAGTTTATATGAACTTTAATCTTAGAGTTTGTACCAACCTTGACTCCTATGCATTCATAACACCAAATACATGTTCTATAACCTTGCTAAAGCATTATGAAATGTGAATGCAACTTTTCTAAACATACATAAGCAATAAAAACTTGATTCAAAGGGAAATTGATACTATCTTGGCACATGCATCTATATCTCTAACAAAGTATCAATATTTCAAACCACCCACACTTCTACTCATCCAATGCAATCATAAGGATATGTATGCTAAATGAAATGACATGGAATCTTTACTCTAAGAAATTGAGCATGTAAAACTATCCAAAGCTTAAATGTTCGCTAAACTCCATAAAGCAAGAACTTGAAATTTGAATAAACTAAAACATTGTAATTCAAATAACTAAATTATCTCGTCTCAAGGATCTCTCCAAAATCAGCCACCACACACACTTTACTCAGCACCGCCTCGTCGCCTTCCTTCAGAATTGCTTGCCTTTTTTACCTTTATCTGCAGTAAGAGGAAATGCAACTAGTAAGCAAAAAGCTTAGTAAGTACTATCTAGCTCACAAAATCTCGAAATGTGCAAACATGCTTCTTGAACAATATGAAAATCATATGAGATACTTATATGCTTGAAAGAAAACTAAGAACATGTATAACTCAAAACATGCATACTCAAGCATTAGTAAATCTCAATTTACTTTTATTGGCTCAACTTGAAACTTTAGCTATTCTTTAACTTTTTGAAAACTCTTTAAACTTTAGAAACTTTGCTAAAGCATATACTTGAAAATAATAATCACTTGGATCCACTGAAGACGTAAGTACCATCTCATGCGCGTTCCCTAAAAGGTTGGGGTAGCGAGCCACCAATCCTAATAGAGCAGACCTTGGTCTACCAGGGCCAAGACCTTGGAATTGGACACCTGGATTTCTTTAACGACGCCCTTGGACGCCGGGTACTGGCCTTAGAAAATAAAATAGCTTTTCTTTCTTTTCTTTCTTATCTGTAAATGCCTTGGCATTTTCTCGAGCACCTTGCGTGCTAAAATCCCTAAGTCTTGACTTTTGGGGATTTCTTAAGGCCTTGGCCTTTTCTTTTCTTATCTTTATCTTCTCTTTTCTTTTCTCATAACTTTCTTAGCCCCTAATCTCACATAGGGTGCTTAATCAAACTTATACAAGCATATAATGAACTAAGATCACATGCAAAAACTTAAACAAAAAGGAAATATCTCTTTTAAAAACTTTTAAGGGAAATTCTTGCGGAAAAATCGCCTCTTACTGCAGGTGAGCAGTACTTACATTGATATCTTGGACTTACAACCAAGATTGACGTCTAGAGCTCGGGAGAAACTTGAAATCTCGGAGAATTCTTCGCGCCTACGCGTTCCTCTCGTCGCGGGGATCCCGAATATAGGAATATCTCTTGGAGAAAAGCTTTGGCCGGCCCTCTAGGCCTTGGTGTGGTGTCGCCCAAGAGAGGAGAGGGGAGAGGGGTCGGCGCAACCTTGGGAGAGGGAGAGGGTTTGAGAGAAAATAAAACTTCTCTCTTTAATTACCTATTTATACTTATGGGGCGGATTAACCTAACTACACCTTAAATATAGGTCTCTCCTTCCTTTGCTGTGCTTGATACCCTAGCCCAGCTGGTCGCGCGCTTGTGTGGTCTCGCGGTGGTCGCGGGTTCGAACCACCGGCTGCCCTTAAGTGGTTTTTCCCTTTTTTTTATTTTCTTTCTCTTTTTTTAAAATACCAAACGGACTCGAAAAATTCCATAAAAATATTCTAAAAATTCCTAAAAATATCTAGAATATTTCTAAACTATTTTTAAATAATTCTAAGGACTTTAAGAACTAAAAATGGGAATTTTTGGGGTGTTACAGGGGCGCCCCCAGGAGGCCTATATAAGGGGCTTCGACCCCTCAGCTTCAGACACGACTTCCAAGTACTGTTCTGATCATTCCGACCGACAACAACGCGCTAGAAACGAGGCTCTACGACCGGGAGGCTCCAGGAGGAGGTGCGCGGCACTTCGGAGGTCCAGATTGGCCGAGCTTCATCCTTGTCTTGTTGGTTTGCATTTTGTTAATTACCGTACTTAATTTTTCTATATTATTGCGTGTAATTGTACACTGTAAGACGGGTTTTCTCCGCCTCCGGAAATTCTGGAAAGGAGACCAATAGTGGACTCACGCCGAGTACATAGGCCTTGGATGTACTGACCCTGGGGGGTTGGGAACCAAGTAAATAATCCCGCTGTATCCTTGTATTATTGTTTTCTTCGTTCTGTTTGTTTTCCGCTGCTACTAACTCTGAATCTAGAACGAAGATCCGAAAGTTTTTAACGGTCGATATTCACCCCCCCCCCTCTATCGACGGCACTGGTCCTACACACATCCATGGTGGTAAGTTGTATGGTGTTAAGATAACAAGCCACGATGAATATTGTTGTCCATAACTTCCAAATGGCTGAAATCCATCTACAGAAAGTCCAAGTCTTACATTACGTGGTTCTATAGCAAAGGAAGAAAATGTTGAATATAAATGTTTCCAAGCTGGGGAATCACAAGGATGACACATAATGTCTCCATCATGTCCATGGTTTTGATGCTAGATCATATGACTTGCTGTTGCTATTGATGCATACAAACGTTGGAGCCTAGCAGTTAAAGGAAAGTAATACATAACTTTGTAGGGAATATTTTTCTTCTTCTTCTGATTTACCATGCGAGCACCATGCTTGTAACGAGGATGATTACACATTTTGCATTCCATCAACTCACTATCTTCGTTCTAATAGATCATGTAATTATTGACACAACAATGTATCTTCTGAACTGGCAAACCCAAGTCTCTAATTAGTTTTTTTAGTATTATAGAAACTATCAGTCATGCAGTTATCAGTTGGAAGCAACTCTAACATAAGTTGACATATATCATCATAACATCGTTCTGAGAAATGATGTTCTGCCTTCATATTCAATAATCTTGCAGTAGCAGATAATTGAGAATGACCAGAAGGAATACTTTTCCATAATTCTCTTTCACTAGCCTTTAACATGTCATACATTTTTTGAACTTCAGAAGTAGGTACTTGTTCTACATTTGATTGACCAAAAGCATTCATTGCATCGTAAACCATTGATTGCATTGCATCAGCAGGGTCATATGATGTCTCTGGTCCAATTGTGTTCGATGATGAAGCAACAGAAGGTCCACCAAATTCAAATACATACAGCTCTCTATGACAATACTAGTTGTAATAATCTGGAACAAACTCATACCTACAGATATGAGTTTTCACTATATCTTCATCACGGAAAGCTATATTTCTACATTTGCGTTGATTACATGGATACTTCAACTCCGTGACATTCAAACACTCAGGATGACACTTTGCAAAGTTCACAAATTCATCCACTCCAGCAAAAAATTCATCACGGATAAATTCATTATCTAACCTATTATATATCCATGCCTTGTTCGGATACATTGTATCTGAATTATCAAACACAATTTAATCTAATTAACCAAATTTATTCTAATTAATCAAATAAGACATATTAGCCTAATAATCAAATAAAATTATTCTAATTAATCAAACCACACATATTATGATCCATAATCAAATTTGATATTGATGCTATACTAAGAAATTAATCTAATTAATCAAACAAGATAATTTAATCAATCGATTAATGTAATTAATCACTTAATCCATTTATATAAATAATCAAACAATTAATCTAATTAATCACTCAATCCATTTACCTAAATAATCAAACAATTAATCTAATTAATCTAACAATTAATCAAACAATTGATCAATTAATTACTCAATTAATCAATTAACAAAAGAATTAATGACTAAATTAATTAAACAAATAATCGGATTAATTAATTAACAGATGATATTAATTAGATTAATTGGGGTCGTTGGTAGCTGGGGCCGCTGGCAGCTGGGGCTGTCGGACGCTGCATGCACCACCCGGTGGTAGCTGGGGGGCCGCCAGAAGCTGAGGCCAGCGGCATCTGCTGCCGCAGCAGGCCGCGAGCGGCAGCGGTTGGCCGCGCGCGACCATGCCAAGCCACGATCGCGCTCGCCTACCCAAAGAACACCACGCCGCCGCGGGAGCACAAAACAACGAAGAAAAATCGGCAAATGTAGCTTAGCGCGCGTACCTGGGATCGGAGGAGGGTTCGTCGGAGGATAAGTGCTGAGAAGCGTCGGAGAAGGGGAGAGCGAGGGTTTTGACTAGATCGCGTGGTCGCGGGGGGGGGGCATCGAATTTTTAACCTAATATTGCAACGGAAGTTACTTGTCTAATACTTCAGTTGCAATATTAGTTAAAAATTCGAGCGTCGGAGAATAGCCATGAAAAGTAAAATTAGATCTTTTGCTTTCTTTAACAAAGATAAAGTTAGTTAAGCAATATGGAAAGACATAAATAAATCAACAACATAAAATTAAAGAGGCACCAGAATTACTTGGTTGCAATTAGGGTGGTTGCTAATCCAAAGACATTGAAAAGATCTACTTCAAATATCTCCTTGTGTAGGCGGAGAAACCTCTTACAATCTCCAATCATTGAATGAAAATGTTTGAGCTACGGGGCTCAATTTATAGAACCTGGAAAACTTATCAACATGCTTACATTAGACTCGACCACGGTTCGGAACCGACGTTTCGACGGTTCGGAACAGCCGGTTCGACGGTTCGTGGGAGGTCGACCCTTAACCTTAACCGCCCAAGCCGGTTACGGTTCACGATTCGAAACTGCCGGTTCACGGTTCACCACAGTTCGAGATTATTATATTAAAAAAATTAAAATTTAAAAATTAAATATAAAATATAAAATTTATTAAAAAAAGGACTTGCACTTATATAAGTTGCCTACGTATCTCCTTAGGGTGTAGGGGAATCAAAGCCCACGTAGTTCTTTTACATTTTTACCCATTTATAATTTTTATCACTCAGTTCCATTTCCTCCCGTTCCCGTTATATTCGTTCCTTCGGTATCAAATTCTTCGACTTCGTCTTCTGAAAGTTGCATTCCTTGGATTCTCTTCTCGGCTCTGGTCCAATCGTCTAGTAATGCTTGAGCTACCAATGAGTCGAGAAACATAGTTGATCGTCGTTCATCTAATATGTTACCGTCGGCACTGAACGTCTACTCCACAGCAACAGTTGACACTGGACAAGCTAAAATTTCTTTTGCGATCACGGACAGAACAGGAAAGCTTTGAGCCTTCTGTGACCGCCACTTCAAGATATCGAAATCTTCGCTATCTGCTTCATTAAAATCAAAAGAAGTCATAAAATAATTTTCAAGTTCCTGTGTGGAACTTGAGGATCCTCGTGGATGTTACGTCCATTTTTTTTAAAAAAAGTTATGCTTTTATAAGTTTTAAATTAGTAGTTGTAGGTTATTGTGTTTCAGAAATATTAGTTTGTATTCCATATTTAATATAATATTGATTATAAAGATAATATAAATAATTTCTAATATTATATATAATATAACTGGATCCGGAGAAGAAGAATCTTTAATAGGAATTAAAACGTCATAATATAAAGTTAATATTTCTTATAAAATTTTTAATTTAAATTTAGGGTCTAAAGCAAATGCAATTAAATAAATTTCAGGAATAAAATAAAAATATTTTTTCCATTTAGTTTTTATAGCTAATATGCAAGAAGTTAAAGCTTCATTATTGATATGTTCATTTAATATTACTACTATACTAGAAAACATCACTAAAACTAAATGAGCAGTGGGATAATAATCATCGAAACGTTATTCAGTTGCATCGTTAAATACTTTTAAAATTTCACAAATATTACTATAAATATTCTATTGTTGTGAAAATAAATATATATTAGTATTACTATTTTATGCAAAAAATAAACATAATAAATCTTTATATTAAAATGAACCTTGTAATAATTGATATGTTGAATTCCAACGTGTTGGAACTTCACGTGGAAAATTTTTAGGTCTCATTTCATTAGCTTTACAAAATCTACCTTATTGTTTCATCATAGATGGATGCAACCATAAATATGAAATTGCGATTCTAATTGGTGGAATATAATTTTCTAAAAGTTTTAATCCATTTTAAACACATAAATTTAAAACATGACATACACACCGAATATGAAAAAATAAACCACCAATAACAGGTTGACAAATAAATTTTAGTTCATCTATAGAAGTGATATTAGAATTAACATTATCTAATGATATAGAAAATATTTTATGAGTCAATCCATATTCTTCTAAAATTAAACATAATAATTGTGCAATGTTATGGGCAGTATGTGATTCATCAAAAACTCTAGAAGCTAACAATCTGTTTTGGAGGATCCAAGAGTTATCAATCCATTGACAAGTCACACCCATATAAGAATGAGTTTGCCAATGATCACTCCAAATATCGGAACCTAAAGAAACTTTATTATTTAATTTACTAAATTCATCAATTAAATTTTTTTCCTTGTTTTACTAATCTTTTAATTGTACGAGTAAGTGTAGTCCTAGGAACACGTTTAGAAGCTAGATTAAGAGATTCTTTACAAAAATCTTCAAATGTACATTTAGATTCAATACTAAAAGAAAGATGTTCTACGGAAACAAATTTAGCTAATGATTCTTTTAATTTATTATCTGAATATAAAAATAAACTAGAATCAGTACAATTACCACTAGAAAATCTTGATAATTGTGTTTGAAAGCGGTCAAGTCCATATTCCGTCGGGTGCTTCATTTCTACATGTCGTTTTAACGACCCATAGCTGCCGCCAACTTGGAATTTGTAGGAAGCATTGCAATGCTTATATTTTGCACACAATTCTCTCAACGGAAGTGTGACCTTCTCAAAATATTTAGTGAAAATAGAAGATTTTAAAGGAGAATTTTTTCGAACCTTAGAAGTAATTGCATCGGTACTTCCTTGCGTTTCGGGCATCGGAAGGTGTTGGGGCTGAGCCTCGGTCTCATCATCGGTGGATTGAATTTGAATATTGGGATCCTCGTACGCTATTTCTTTTCCACTCCGAGATCGAGATGATGAAGCTCCGTGACCACCTTCCATTATCGTCGAAAGATGAAGAACGTGTAGAGAATATGAAGTTGAGACTTGAGAACGAGAGATTGAGAGAAGAGGAGATGTGTGTGAAAATGATGAAATGAACTCCCTATTTATAGAGTTTGGATCATAACGGTCACTAAATCATAGTCATTGATCAAAAAATGGTCAAATGATCTCAACCGTTAAAAAAATTAAAAAAATATACCCCCAACGGCTCTGAACCTCCGGTTAACCGGCGGTTCGGAGCCGTTGGAACCGGCGATTCGAACCGCCGATTCGGCGATTTACCTCCCCCTCGAACCGGAACCGGCTCGGCATCCTGCCGGGCCGATTCTGATTCAGCCCATTGACCCTGGCCGGGTCCGAGCTGGACTCGACCCGTGGGCAAGTCTAGATATTACCGTGTGAGGCTCTTTTCATGCTTAATCTACTCATGCAGTTTGATATCACCATGCTTGTTGATTAGTGTAATATTTGGATTCATGAATGTGTTGATCCTTGTAAATTTGATTGTCCTAGATAATTTACTTTTACTATCTTCGAGGTATTGCTAGGGAAGTAGTTAGGGAGATGATTTTTAGTTTGTTTCATAGTTTTGTTTGCTTGCTCAGAACGTGCAAGAATAAGTGTGCATGAATTGATAACCATCATTTTGTTATATTTTTTAGGCCCCTATTTCCATGCATTTTGATTTTTTTTCTTATGTTAGTTTCACGTTAATATCATGTTTTACGAGTTGTATCCATTATATCATTTAATGCACATTATATCATATTTGTCGTATTTTGTCTAAATATTTGAATGTTATCTTTGTAGGCATCAAAGGATGATCCAAGTCAGATAGATCCAAGTTGGGCTTAAATCTGGGTTTAAATAAAGAGATCAAGCTCTGGAGCAATCTGGACCGTCCATCCAAGATTTGAGGAGATCTGAGCCATCTATCAAAGATCTGATCCATCCAAGCCAAGGGGGGAGTAGATCACAACCACTGGTCAAGATCTATAGCTTGGTGATTCAAATATAGATCAAATCTCGCCGTTGGATCAGATTCAGAAGAATCACAGTCATTCATTCAGAGATTCAAAAGAGTTGAGAAGCTACACTAGACGGGATCGCGATTTGGAGACAGGGCAGGAGACGCACAAGGAAGAAGACGATCAACGTATCACCTCCACCACCTCACCAGACTTCAATCGTTGAGGCTCGATCACCGGAGAAGAAAGGAGCTTCCCTCCTTCTCTAGATCTGAGTTTCGAGCCGCCTCCATCCAGCTTTTGCAGTTGGTTCACCATTCCATTTCCGCCATTTCCATTTCCATTGCCACCAACCACCGTTTCAACTTCGCCGAAGCTCCAGAAGCATATGGGGAGTTACTCTACACTTCCTGCAGATTTGATCTTGATCTTTAGCCTCCACATCTCTGTTCCAGCCGCCGCTATTTTCTAATTGCATTGTCAATTCCATCTGTTCTGCCTCCTTCTGAATCCGATCCAATCTGAGCTAGGGATGTCACGCCCCGAGACCCAGGAGCCACTGATCCAATATAAAATCGGACAACACCTCCCCTGTCCGGCGGACAATTTACACATACACAGAACACGACCACGCAGTTTAATTGGCCTCAGGCCTCAAAATATAGATAGACACAATATAAAAACACAAGACAACTAAGTAAATCATACCTGACTACGGACCGGTCCGACTTACGATGAAACAACCAATACACAAAAGCCCCTTAGGGCACACGACACACTCCCAAGACATATACAAGTCCAATAAGTAAATATAAAAATAGACACTACTAAGTACAAAACGAAACTATGCCATCGCGATGGGTAGGGACTGGCTGCTGGGCTCTTCTGGCGACTCCAAGTATCTCAACCTGAAATAAAAACATATATGGCAATGGGGTGAGTCCATAACTCAGCGAATACCCAACAGATATGCGTAAAAAGTTATAATAACAATAGAAGTCTACGCTGATACAGTCTCATATGAACAATAGGGAAAGACAAGTACTGAAGATACTGAGTAGATACATACCTGAATCCATCTAACCTGGAAAGAGGGTAATAAATACCAAATGGAACAACAATAGACATATAAGCAGGATAACAAGTCTCCAGTATATGCAATGTCAAACAAGTGCAAGAATCAAGTGCAGCAAACAATGCACGATGCAAAGTATGCACATGGTGCAATGACATGTGTCACCCCCTAGTCCCAGTCAGGATATCGTCCACGACGTCCGCGTGGGTAGAGCTGTGACAAACTGTACGCACCCTGCCATCACTGCTCCTGAGTGACCGGGTGGACAGGATGCTAGCCGGGGGACCACCCCCCTACCTCATGTATATATGAGGGAGCTCCGCTCTCATCTCCTCGTGGCTCAGTACGAGAAGGGACCCCTGACTACTACCACGCCCGCGCTCACCCTCCTCATAGTGGTCGAACGGAGCAATACAGGGCAAATGCACACATCTACGGTCTCCACTAACCCATGAGTGGCCGTGCGTGCATATCATGTACCGGAAGACGATTAGGCTCAACCACAAGAGAGTCGCTGATCGCCGGCATGCAACAGTGCAAGGATGGTGTATGATAGATACACATACCTCCCTCCCCAAGTCCTCAGTATACTAGGTCTCAGTCTGAAATCCCACAACAGGAAATACAGGTAACCTACAAGGTATACTGGCCTGAAACTACGGATCTCTCAAGGTCAAGTGCAAGAGGTACATCCCGATATCTAAGCATACATATAGATATGACAATACCTGAGACTGTATAGAACTAACTGTATAATAACTCAGGGATAACTAATAAGTATCCAAGACAGGCATAATAACTCAGGGATAACTAACAAGTATCCAGAACAGACATAATAACTCAGGAATAACTAACAAGTATCCAGAACAGGCATAATAACTCAGGGATAACTAATAAGTATCCAGGACAGGCATAATAACTCAGGGATAACTATCAAGTATCCAGGACAGGCATAATAAATAGAGATAGCGTATGATCTTACTGCTATCTATAACAGTCTATGCATAACAAGATGACAATATCATAAAGATAGGTCAAAGGGTACCCGCCTCCAAATAGAAGAAACTCGTACGTAGAGAACCCCTTGCGTCCAGGTATCCGTATCTGATCAACGTCCTGTATCATAAATCAAAGCTTAGCTATCATACCAACTGATACTAACCAAACTAAGTACTCAGTCAAATTAGGATTAACCCAACTATCTCAATTAGGTTTAATGCCACAAAGCTAAACCCAAACCTAACCACTCCAAGAACCAATCTTGGAATCTCTCATAAACCCATAGCACATATCAAAGCCACCAATTCACCAAACGAATCATCTATGATCAGTCTACCCAAACAATCCATATCAATTAGTATCAAATTAATCACCCTAGCCACTCCAACCGATGCCCATATAGATCAGGACACAAAGAATAGACCCTACTCACAACATGTAGGATTCAAAATGGATACAATGTAGAGTAAATCTACAGCTTCACCACTCACGGCAATTTTCAAGATTCAAACATAGTTAAACCCTATTCACATAGCACTTCAACACTTATCCAAAGAATAACCAGCAACCTCTAACACCTTAGCTCACGTAGGATACCCAAAAACAACAAGGTCACAAAACGAAGCTCACGGCAGTAATCAAATAGAAACACTATTAAGTTAATGCTTAATTCCAATTCAAATCATGTCGCAAGAAAGGGTTCTACTTCACATGAATTGACCTAAGCAGAGCCCTAAATTTTCTTATCTCAAAAGCATTCCAAAACTCAAAATAAACAACCTTACCTCGCTGATCACCGGCCTAAAACCCAAGCTCAGCAACAGAAAAGGAAATCCACAAATCTCATATCCAAATCTGACAAACTATCCTCGCCGATCCCAATTCACCACGTCTCCTAAGATATGCTGCGATCAAAGACAGACCGAGGTTTAACGATGGAAAATTTCGTCACATAGCAACTTCGGCGAGAACCCAAATCAGAGAACACAAATCCATCTGATCCAAATCCAAAACCAATTCAAGGATTAACCGGAAGCAAATCAAAGCTTACCCACGGGATGACCTCACCTTCTTACATCCAAGGCTAGGAGATCAGGCCGCTCTGAACATGGCATCAATGGCCCTCGCACAGTCGACGGAAGTTAAGGCATCGTCGGAGTGCCTCCCGTCAATAAGCGCCGGCTGCGGCTAGGATTCGCGACACCGAGAAGGGAGGAAGGTTCTGACTTCCTCTGGGCTACGAGCGAAGAAGTGAGGAGAGGGAGTCGGCTGCAGCTAGGGTTCGCGAAGAGGAGACGCTCGGGCGCTTCTGGCTGCGGGCGAAAACAGAAAAAGGGGCAGAGGAGTTTTGCTAGTGGCATTTTTACAATCCACCCCTTAAAGGTTAAATTTTTAACCAATTTAACCCCTTAAACTTCGTCCAAGAGCCTGAAAATCCTAGGACCTTTCCGAAAAAATTTCCGAAGCAGAATAAATATGCCGGATTTAACAAGGGAACCCTTAACTTGGATTGTAAGCATGCTTAGATTTATAGATTCATTGTTGTTAGCGGTAGATCATTCCATGTGATGGACTGTTGGTCATTCCTTATGCATTTGATCGTTGTAGTTTGAGTGGTAGTTTATTGATTTCCATCTATGTTTCGATCTTGTTATTATTGGTCATGTTTAATTTCTACAACTCAGTAGTTAGGTTAGTTTTGGATATCTTATTTCTTTTCAATGTCATGTCATGATGTAGTTTAGTTTCCTTTGTTTTCTCTCTTATGCATGTTGATGTTAAATTTCATTAAATGCTTTGTGTCTTTTGTAGCTTGTTTTTCTTTGGGTTGTTAATATTGTAGTTTAGGTTAGGATAGTTTCCACTATTTACAATCTCTTTCAATTCTAGCTTAAGAACCAAAAATCCAAACCCCCCCATTTAACTTTCAAAATACCAAGCAATAACATTCAATCCTAGGATTATAATTCACCGTCAACATTCCTTGTAAAAGACGATCTGGGTCATTTCTTATGTTATAGTAGTGTAGAGGGGTTTAATACTTTATTGTTTGATACCCATTCCATGACAAAATTAGGGTTTATCAACCCTCCAAGTAGAATACGATCCTTATCTTCCGCTTTGCCAAATTTGTAGGCAACCCATCCGCTATTATGCATGAAGAAACTACTAGGAACACCCCAATGATTAGCAATGAACGCCACTCCTCCCTATCTTCCGCTTTGTCAAATTTGTAGGCAACCCATCCGTTGTTATACATGAAGAAACTACTAGGAACACCCTAATGATTCGCAATGAATGCCACTCCTGCACATCCTAGATGTTTTAGGTTCTTGTAAATATAAATTCGATCTTTTGCACTTTCTTTGCAAAGATAGACAAATTAGTTAAACAGTTAAATCAAGTATGAACAACATAAAAGAATTAGTAAGAGACACTAATGATTTATTTGGTTGCTACCAGGGCGATTGTTAATCAAAGACATTGAAAAGATCTACTAAAATACTCGTTCATTGTAGGAAGAGGAGTATCTTACAATCTTTGGAAAGCTCGTAGAAAGACTAGAAAATTGAATACAAGTTGCTATTTTTTCTTCCTACCTCTAGGGGGCTGTTTATAACTCAAAAATAAGTGTTACCATTAGGATAACGTGACATTGAGGTGTCTCAGCTGTGATTTAAGACGCCTTAGTTGGATAAGTTATATCCACGACAAACAACATTAACTTTTGATAAAGTTTTGATTTGAGACGACTCAATTGCACGGGTGCCTCAGTTTAAACTTGAGGCATCTCGGGTACAAGCTGAGGCGCCTCTATTATGCTTTTGTGCAGAACTTGTCCACTTGACTTAGGTGCCTCTGTCTTTGGAGGCACCTCAGTTGACTATTTGGTCAAAGTCAAATCCCATGATGACTTTTTTCGTCTTTGTCTGCTTGGGTGATTTTCGGCCGTCTAGAGTTGAGCTCATCCGAATCCAACTTCGACCTTCTCCTTGAACATGCTTCCTCCTTGGCTTCTCGTCCCTCGGACTTCGCGCATGCCCTTCTCGTTCACCAGTGTACTCTTTCGTAACTTCTTTGTCCCTCAGATACACTGACCCCGTTGGCTCTCTTTCCGTGTCATCCTTCTCGCTCACTATGTCTTCTGCCCAAATTTTTGTGCTCCTAAGCTTTTGCACACTTAGACATAAGGTCAAACCAACTATGGCATAACTTGAGTTTGTTGATCACACCAAAATCAACCCTGAGGTACTTATAGATGCCTCCCATTAAACATCCCACCAAACAATAACTCATTGAATGCTCCACGATATCAATATCATTAGTCTTGATTTGAATCCTTTGCCCGGATCATTCGAATTGGTATAGAGGGGAGGTCAAAACTCTTGATTATCCCAAAAAAATTAGTCAATTTTTTTAACTTGATCAAAATCATTTTGACAATATTAAAAGTATCAAAAAAATTATTGTAACAATCACAAATTGATACACTTAGGGGCGGACCAAAAGGGGGAGGATAAGAGAGGCTTCCCTAACTTGGCCGCCTAACCTGAACATTGTGTTGGAACTATACAAGGCATCACATATCAAAATCCTAGTCATTTGATCAAGAATGTTTATGAAAGACAGACCGGATCCTCTGTACCGGGAACTCCCCTATACCCGTGTACCAACTCGTCGGCGATCGTCGGCGAGTCGTCCAATCGACGATCGGACACCACCAATAATTTTTTATCGTCGTTCCGAATAAGATGATATCCTCGGAGAACGGTGAACCCGTCGGGTATCGCCGCAATTGTGATATTACCGTATTCACCGTCGAATCCGACGAGATGTCTGATGCGACGATTTCGACGGGTTCACCGTTCTCCGAGGATATCATCTTATTCGGAACGACGATCAAAAATTATTGGTGGTGTCCGATCGTCGATTGGACGACTCGCCGGCGATCGCCGGCGAGTTGGTACACGGGTACAGGGGAGTTCCCGGTACAGAGGATCCAGTCTGTATGAAAGAAGCATTAACCATCAACCATAATCTTGGACACTAGATTGATTTACTAGAGGTAAATGGTTGTTCGTCTTTTAATTGTCAATTAGTTAATCATCCACCCTATTAATAGAGTAATACTCTTGTTTCAGCCTTACCAAAACCAAATCTTGTCATGTTCAATAGCTAATTTATCTCAATCTATTAGGGCTTCCTTTGTCAGTCATCTGGTCAAACTTGACTTATCAAGACTTCCCATTGCCTATCATCTGATCAATCTTGACCTGTCGAGAATTCATCATTATCTAGCATTCGGTCAACCTTGACCTTCTGAGATTTAACACCTCATGCCAACTCCTTGAATTGAATTTCCAACCATTAAATATCTGGTCAACTGTGACCCACTTGAGTTTTTTTCTTGTGCCAACTTCATGCTGGATTTTCGACCGTCAAATATTCGGTCACTCATGACCCATTTGGACTTTTAATATTTTGGGATCAACTTTGACCCACCTTTTTCGCAACCAACTTAATATATTAATCAATTGTCAAGTATCCGGTCAAACTTGACTTATTTGACATCTCGATCAACTAACTTATTGATTAAATAACGAAACTCTAACTTTACTCCACTCAAGTTTGGTCAACCTGAATCAGGGGTTGATAACACCCAAAAACAAAGATTTTCTTTTATTCATCATTAAAATAATGTCCATCTCATTTTTATTATCCAAATTACTCTTCCGTATTTAAAATATTCTCGTCGTCGAGCCCATACTAATTTAGATTGGGCACTTAAAGATCACAATAAAATCCAATAGAGGTGGCAAGGAACCTAAAACTATAAGACAAGTTACCTAGCTAGTATTAAGTTTTTTTCATCCATAAAGATGGATCTAAAGGCATATATCGAATAATGCTTGATGTGTGTGATTGAATCAACTAAAACTTCATTCGAGGTGAATCTTACTAACCTAAAGTGGATTGAACTTGATTCAAAATAAACCCATTTGACTAAGAAAAATTATACTCTCTCTCTCTCTCTTAATGAATCTTATATATATTTGGTGGAAGGGCTTTATTCTCTTATTCATTTGATATGTATCATATATAACTCATTTAAAAACACATTAGATCCATTAATTTTATATTAATAATAATATTAAACATATTTATAAAATTATTACAAGGAATATATAGGAAATTAATTTCGATACATCCAAGTGTAAAATTAAAGTAGCAAAAACATTATTATTATCGATCGAAATTACTCTCAACATAACCAACTACTCCATCATTAATGCAATTAATTAAGCCATTCTATTTCACTTTATCACTATAAAAACGCCCCTCCTCGATCTCTCCTATAGCATTCCCCTACACACCACACACCACGAACTCCGACGACTCCCTCTCCCGATCTTCTTCCTATGGCTCGCTCCGGTGCCTTGGCTGTGGTGCTCGTTGTGGCTGCGGCAGTCGCCCTCCTGGTGGGGTCCCATGCCGACGCCGCGGTCACCTGCGGCCAAGTGGCTTCTGACCTGCGACCCTGCATTCCCTACGTGACTGGCCAGGTGTCGGCGCTGCCTCCGGCCTGCTGTAACGGGGTGAAGGGCCTGAATAGCGCTGCACAGACCACCGCCGACCGCCGTGCGGCGTGCAACTGCATCCGCTCGCAGGCGTCCGGCATCTCCGGCCTCCAGCCCGGCCGCCTTTCCGGCCTTCCCGGCAGCTGCGGCGTCAAGCTTCCATTCCCTGTCAGTGCCTCCACTGATTGCTCCAGGTAGTTAACATACATAACTATATATATTCTAAACCTATAATACGTACTGATCGTCATCATTATATTATAAGTCGTGTTAGTCTTAACTAGCTATTTGACGGTCAGGTTAAATTTATAGTGACATATGTTTGTGAATTTGATCGTGCAGTGTGAGCTAATCGACCGGACCATGTGGACCAGATACAAGATGAGTTATAGAGAGATATATTGAATAAAAATGGGAGGTCGAGACCCACACTTGTGATCCTCTCATCGCCTCTATAGCTTTTGTGCCGCAGCTTGTTATTGTAATTCTATCGTCGTGTTTTACATAATTATGTCTATTGAGATATTCTAATTTATACTTTTCAATTTCACTCGCGAAGTCACCCTCGTTCTAATTTTATTTATTTTTTCTTTTTAAATTAATATATATAATCCCTAATAATAATATTATACTTTAGTACATTGATTATCCAATGTAAATTTAAAATCTGTATAAAAATACTAGTATAATATGCATGGGTAGAATAGAATATCGTGATCAATTGATGATTAACTTAACTTTAATTATTGCTTTTTAATAACTCTTTTATCATCATTTTTATTTTAATTTAAGTTTTTTTACATAAATCTAGTTAATTATCAATGCTTCAAATTAAATAGATAGGACATGATATTCGTGGAATGAATTTTAATTTTAATTTTTTAAATTAAATTAATTGAACATATATAGTATTCGCAAATGACATAGTTAGGTTTCGTTTACGATTAGTGATAGGGTCAGCTATGCATTTACTGATGATGTAATCGATTCTAGGTCAAAGTTAACCAAGTTGACTAGGCTCATGTTGACTCAAGTTGGGGTTTCAATGTATGATTAATATGTTAAGTGGTTGAGTGAGACGTCATTTCACGCCCCGAGACCCCAGGAGCCGCTGATCCAATAGAAAATTGGACAGCACCTCCCCTGTTCGGCGGACAATTTACACATACATACATCACATATAACACAACCACGCAGTTTAAATGGGCCTCAGGCCTCAAATCAAAACAGAACACAAAATAAAACCGGATAAACCATACTTGACTGCGGACCGGTCCGACTTACGACAAAACACAATACATAAAGGTCTCACAAAAGTACAACTATACCGCCGTATAGTATGACTAAACCCAACACAAAAGCAACAGCGGAAGAAAAATATAGAAAATACTACCAACAAGTACTACGAACAAAATAGAAGAAAAATCTCGAAGACATCTTGACGAGTATGCGAACTGGGACCGGCTGTCGGGCACGCTCCAGTCAATCATCCTGAAATAAAAACAAGGAGCTAACGGAATGAGTCATAGAACTGAGCGAATATCTCATCATGTATACAAGATAGTCTAAGATAGGTCTGGTGTTCGACAAAGGGGGAGAGCTGGGAGTCCCAGCAAAGCGGTGGATCGGTCTGGTGACCGACCCACGAGCCCTGGATCGGTGCGGTGACCGATTACTTTAATTCAAATTGCACTGTCAGACGCTCTGATCGCGTCTGACCGTATCTGATTCTCTGCATTTGATCCCTGATACTTAATTTACTGAGTGATATGCTGTGTTAATGCTCTGATTAAGCTACAGGTGACAGGGAAGGATTCAAACACTCAAGCAGAGTCAATGAAGGCCTTTCCTTGGAGCAGGTTTGTCCGTTTTCCATCTCAGGTTGCAACGGACGCTGGCACTGGCTGGAGCTGCTGACTGGGGCTGGTCTGAGGGAAGCTCAGGGAGTCCAGAAGACCTCAGTGGTGGCTGGTGGTTGCAGGTGAGTAGCTGGAGGCTGCAGTGAGATGGTGTCACCTGGTGCTCAGTGGAGAAACAAAAGGGCGTATAGGAGAAGAGCAGAGTAGAGTTCGTGGAAACAACTTCTGGCTTGAGTTCTTGCTGCGCGATTGTGTTCTCCACACTTTGTTTGTGCGTTCTGAAGTTCCATCATCTTGAGCAAGCAACTGCAATCTGTGATGCAACCATCCCTTGCTTGAGCACTTGGAGGAAGAAACAAGAGGCTTTGAGTCCAACAGCGAGAAGACACGAGGAAAGGGATTCTTGCGTGAGATCATCGCTGGGTGGAGCTCGGGAGAAGCTTGCTATGTTCTTGTCTGTGCTAAGTGCTAAGTAAGATCTTTCTTGTGTTTCATTGTGCTTAAAACTATATCTTTGAATGAAACGTTGTGGAGAGGTTGTTGGTGCAGAAAGCACCCAAGTCAAACCTGTGTTTTGATAATGGCAACGGGTTCAAAAGTTAAGTCTTATTTGTTATCTAACATGTCACTTTAGTGTGCAGAGTAAAAAGCCCTAGCGAAGGACTGCTAGGCACTGGCAAAAGAATGCCAGGGCAAAAAGCCCTAGTGAAAGAATTCTAGGCACTGACGAAGGAATGTCAGGGTGAAAAGCCCTAGCGAAGGACTGCTAGGCGCCAGGCGAAGGACAGCTTGGGACTGAAGCCCTAGCGAAGGAATGCTAGGCACCGGGCGAAGGACAGCTCGGTATCCAAGACCTGGCAAAGGACCGCCAGGCAAAAGTCCAACCAGAGGAGCGGTTGGCATCAGGTAAATTCTCCCGAGAGGAGTAGGTGAGGACGTGTTCCCCGTCGAGGGAACAGTAGGCGTCGGTTCGACCTAGGGTTCCATTTTGGAGACCCAAAGTCAGAACCAAGACAGCTAAGGTTGTATAAACATAATACTCTAATGCTTTATATTGGTTTGGACTAGCCCTGGATGCAGGACCGAAGGAACGTGTGTCTGCGGCTCAGAATGCCCAAAGGAGAGAGGCAAGTAGCTGAGCAGGGCGCCCTCAGTGTCCCGGGCGCCCCCAGGGGCAACACAAAACAGGCGAAGCAACAAAGGCTTCGGCTAACCACTGGCCGGGGCGCCCCCAGCAGCCAGGGCGCCCCCAGCAGCCCAGGGCGCCTTCAGTGCCCAGGGCGCCCCGCGCCTACGCCAGCGAAGCCGATCACCCTTATCCAGCCGAGAAGCCCACGCTGAAGGAGTCAAGCAGGGCGCCCCCAGCGTCCAGGATGCCCCAAGTGTCAAACCTCATCCCTATTCGAGTGGGATAGAGCTTGACCGACCGAAGCACGGATCGCGTGACACGTGGGGGGGGGGGCGCCCCCGACGTCCAGGGCGCCCCGATGTGCTATAAATAGCACCCAACGCCCAGGCTTTCAACAACAACTTCGATTCAACGCTTCTACGCTCTTCTGCTCTCGCGCCTCACCCCGGAAACCTCCCAACTCGAGCCGACGACGTCCCGCTGCTCCAAAAAAGTCAACCTACATCGGACGTCGGTAAAAGAAGAGCTTTTTATTTGTTAAGTTTACTGTGCAATATTTGTAACTCAATACTGTAAACTGAATTGCGAACTTATAGAATTGCCAGCAGAAAACGGTCAACGACCATGGGCCTTGGAGTAGGAGTCAACCTAGGCTCCGAACCAAGTAAAAATCTCTGTGTCTGTGTATTTTATTTTAATCTTCCGCTGTGCAACTTCTCTATCTCAAATCCGAACGTTTTCCTATATTCACCCCCCTCTATCGGTTCTCTCGATCCAACAGAGGTTACTCCACCAAGAAGGAGGTTACTTTCTATCCGGATCTTCCGGGGCTTGATCTGCTGACGATCAAGGGATCGCCCACCTTAAGGGCACGCCAAGCAGTAGGGGCAAGTTATCCCCGAACCTTGTAAATCCTCCTGTTAGTGTTCTTGTGTTTGCTCATAGTTTAGGGTTTAAGTTTTCTGCATATTCTGTTTTTACTACTTCCGCTGTGCTACTAAAACTTTGAGTGCAGAAAATCGATAAGTGACAAGAACAAGTGTTTGGCTATATTCACCCCCCTCTCTAGCCATCTGAGTTCCAACACCGGCTTCACTCACCAGGATTCGTGCCCAGTCCCCGACTAGGACTTAAGCCGAACTTATCTTGCTCACCTAAACTTAAATCGGTGTCAACACCAAAATAACAATCAGGTCAGACTGCATCAACAATCTCCCCCTTTTTGTTATTTGACAACCCGATTCTAAGTTTAGGTATCAAAAGTCAAATGAAATCAAATTTCACTATCGCAAGGGAATCAGAGTCCTCCCCCTACAATAGTTATATTCTTAATAACCCTAAACTTAACTAGCCAATCTCTCCCCCTTTACCAAACACCGAAAAGGGTATGGTTATTAAGTTTAAACAACTCCCCCTTAAACGAGGGTCTCTCCCAAAACAAACAAGAGATAATAATTGGAAAGCATATGAAATAAATATATCAAGACAAGATGTACATATGCATCATATGAAAGCAAACATGGAAAATGACATAAATGACCACCAGACCAAAGAAAATCCTTCATAATGTCATCACACACAAAGTCATGGAATAGTAGTCATAAGTAGAATATAGGCTAAAAATATCACTCCTGATCAGCGGGATCATCAGACTGCATCGGATCGAACGAGGTGTCATCGATAGGCATGAAGCTCCCCAGTGCAGCGCTGCTGGATGGCAGAAATCCAGAAAATATCTGCGGTGGCAGATGACCAACCATCCAAGCGCGCCACTCAGCATACATCTCCCTTTGATTGGCACGCATCCCAGAAATCTCAAAGCGAATCTCAGACTGAAACTCCTGCTGACCGGCACGCAGCCCAGAAATCTCAGATCGGACCTCAGACTGAAACTCCTGCTGCCCGAGCTCCAACATGTGAAATCTGTGGTCGAATGTCTGCTTGAGCTCGGCGATCTGCCATCTGAGATCTGGGTCCGCCTCGTAGTCGTCCTCTGCTACAACGGGCGCACCCTGATGCCCAACTGGAGTTGCTGCTACCTAAATATGGGTCGTCCGTGGGAGCTCCCCCAGACCCCTCCCATCCTTCCACCTAAGGCCATGAGGATCGGCAATAATGCCAGACTTGGCAAACGCGTGTCTCCCAAGTCTGCAGTCTTGCCGAACCATCGGTACAGTCCTGCCCTTGGACACATCAATACCGACTGACTGGAGTCAGTCCGTAATAATGTGTCTGAAAGGCATGTAGACTGTACGATGGCGGGCCCCACTATAGAAGTAAATAGAACCAAAAATGCTCGCCAAGATATCAAAGTCAAGATGGCGACGCATCCCATATAGCATAAGGCAGTGATAGGGACGAATTTCAGCGAGGGGTTTTGAAGTGATGGGTAAGATGCAGTTTGTGATGATCTTGAACAAAACATAGTTAGAGGGCGAGAGACGTAGGGCAGCAAAGGTGGGAAACTCACTATCATCAAGCTCATCAACCCCACCAGGTCTAGGCTGTCCGAAAAAATACCCATAAATAGAGTCCGAAGTAACACCTTCGAACGGAAGTGGTAAAGGATCCGAAAGTGTAGGGAAGATCGAGTAGTGATTTGGTGATCTACGACAGCCATGATACTCAGAAAATAGGTCATAATTGAAGTCCAGGTTTGTCTTGGCTACCCTAGTCTTACACCCCAGACCTTCTGCATTCTGTTGCAGATTATTATAAAATTCAGAGACCAGATCAATGTTTATGGTCCGTTCCATACCAACAAGGGTCTCAAGATTGTAAAACTCAATGATCTATTTTACAGAGGGACAGTAGTCATCGACAAAAGAACGGTCCACTGAATGACAAGGAAGAAGTTTGAAGGTAGAATTTGAAAATGCTTCTTCGAAATATTTACTAGGAAATCTAGGAATACTAGAGGGTTGGGTCCTGGAGGATGATGAAGGGGCTTTGGACCTCGAGGTTCCCTCAGCAGGGGCCTTCCCCTTCGAAGATTTCCTAAATGTTGGAAATAAGGTCACGACACAAAGTTTGATTTGGTCGAGTGAAGTCCATGGCACAAAAATGGTTTGGAAGGTCATAGTAGGTCACGACATAACCCATATGGGTAAGTTTAAGGGCACGACACAATAAGATGAAACATACTGATTAGTTCCCAAAATCACAAGGTATAACACAAGTAAGGAAGGAAAAACAAAACCACAAGAACATCTTACTTGGGAGCCATGAAGTTGGTTGAGTTGGTTGAGAGGAACACACAAATTGCTTCGCAAGAACTTGCACAAGAAAGAGGACCTTAGGAGCTTGCAGAGACAAGAGCTCGCGAACTCACAACCGTGCGCAGGAGAGGAGAGAGCTCGCAAGGGGGAAGATGCAGAGAAGACTCGCGCACTCACAGAGAACTCACAAAGGAGGAGAGGAAGCAGTTCGGGCGGCTAGGGTTGGGAGAAATCACCAACCGAAATCAATGCTGCTGATCGGATCGACCGTCCGATCTAAAGTACCCAGACCGATCAGGAGACCTCCTGATCGGTCAGGTTGGATTCTGATCGGTCTCCGTGACCGATCAGGGAAGTCTCTGATCGGTCTGCGGATCAATCAGAGAACCGAACAGAAGATTCTGTGAGCTTTCTGATCGGTCAGTGGACCGATCAGAAGCAACCCTGATCGGTCTGCCTGACCGATCAGGAACAGCCTGATCGGTCGGTGGACCGATCAAGTCTGATACATAGGCTTTCAGTGGATTTCTTATAGAAACTTCCTGATCGGTCTACTGACCGATCAGAATCAGCTCTAATCGGTCTGCCTGACCGATCAGGAACAACCTGATCGGTCGGTGAACCGATCAGGTTTGGTTTATTAAAAGGTTTGATTGACACAGAAGTATTCTGAGGGATATCTGATCGGTCTATGGACCGATCAGATTTCAGATGGATTTCTGAAACTCTATGCATTTCAGAAACTCTCGTTTCAAACATCCCTCTCAACCTCTAATACAACCAGAATTGATTCCTCTGACCCTAAAAGGGTTCCCTTATCCGATATTGTATTCTTCCATATTTGCAATCAAGATAAGGTTGTGTCCTTATGAATAAAAAAAATTCCAAAACAGGTTTGTATCTCCAACCAATTGAAATCAAGTTTGTATCAAAAACAAATCTCCAATCAAGTTTCCTTGATTGGAATGTCCAAGTATGTTCTTGGAACTAAATACACATGTATTATGCATTGGTTTTCCCCATACTTGGTCAAATTAATGATTTTTGTCTCTTCAACCTAATTGCTCAAGGGATGCATGAACATTTTGAGTAATTAGGTTGATCCTAACATCTCACCCCATTTCTAGCAATCAAAAATATTTTGTTAACCCTTATAGTGTTTGTGAGATGTCCCCAAGTTGCCCAACAATTTGAGATGATCATGAAGGGTTTTTACAATCCTATTGAGCACGTCACATTCCCAACTCCCTCCTTAAGAAACTAAATTCATTTTCAGGGAGTGGTTTAGTGAAATGTCAGCTAGATTCGATTTTGACTCCACATGTGAGAGTACAATATCTCCTCTAGCAACATGATCCCTAATGAAGTGGTGACGCACTTCAATGTGTTTGGTCATTGAATGATGGACTGGATTCTTTGTAAAGTTTATTGTGCTTATGTTGTCACACAACACTTGCACACCCTTGTAGAATAATCCATAGTCCTCTAATGTGTGTATCATCCACAACAATTGTGATACACTCTCTCCCATGGCGATATACTCTGTCTCGGTCGTGGAGAGAGCAACACAATGTTGCTTCCGACTTGACCAACTTACTAAAGATGACCCTAAAAATTGGCAACCCCCACTCGTGCTTTTCCCATCCAACTTGCACCCAGCATAGTCGGAGTCGGTATAACCAATCAAGTGAAACGACTATGTACGGGGGTACCAAAGACCAGACTCTAATTGTGCCCTTAAAGTATCTCAAAATTCTCTTTACAGCAATTAAATGAGATTCCTTGGCATAGACTTGGTATCTAGCGTACATACCCATAGCAAAAAGGATATCCGGGTGACTAGTTGTGAGGTATAGCAAACTACCTATCATACTTCGATATTGGGTTAATTAAACGGGCTTCCCACTCTCATCATTGTCTAACCTCGTGTTAGTCGCCATGGGAGTAGTTACTGTTGGTGCAAGTTGCATCAATGATGTTCTCCTTTAAATGTTTTAATGTTTGACAATATACTTAAGTCAGTGATACATTGAACAGACAAAGGGGAGCAAAGGAGAAGTAACCTAAGTTGAAGAAAAGTCCTAGTTAATCTAGGCATCGAAACCCTAAGACCTGGCGAAGGGCTGCTAGGCACCTAGCGAAGGGCTGCTAGGCATCGGAACCCTAGACCTGGCGACGGGCAGCTGGGCACCTAGCGAAGGGCTGCTAGGAATCTAAGACCTAGCGAAGGACTGCTAGGCACCAAGTGAAGGACTGCTTGGTACCAAAGACCTGGCGAAGGATTGCTAGGCACCAGGCGAAGGACTGCTTGGTAACGAATACCTGGCGAAGGACTGCTAGGGAATGAAGTCTTGGCCCAAGGGACTGGGCAACTTAGCTGAGCGATGACTAAGGACAGGAGTAGAGACAGGTCAGGGTTTGGGCGTCTCGAGATCCGGAAGTATCGGAAGCTAAGCAAAAGTCCACCCGAAGGACTGGGTGGCAATCATCTCCTGAAAGGAGTAGGTGAAAGGCGAGTTCTCGGGGATGGCAACTTGTACCGGTTCGACCTAGGGTTTCATGCAAATCCGAAGTCAGAACCAAGTCCTTAAGGTTATGAATACATGTATATATGCTTTGTGTTTGTATATCTTGCAGGTACCAAGATTGGAAGACAAAGCAAGCAAAAAACTGGGTTGCAGTCCATGAAGCAAGGCGCCCCCAGTGTTGGGGGCGCCCCCATGCACCCAGGATGCCCCCAATGATGGGGGCGCCCAAGACAAAGAGTGAAAATGGCAGTAAAGTGAAGCAGGCAGAACTGGTGTCAAGCGGGGCGCCCGGAGTGTCCGGGGCGCCCGGGTTCGAACCTGTTTTTGCTGTTTCGAGTCCGAAACACAGATAAACCTTCATGAGGGCACCCGGGAGGTCCTGGGCGCCCTGGTCAAATGTTTTATCAGCTACGGCGAGGTAGATGCGGGGATAAAGTTTGATCAAGTTTATCGGGGCGCCCCCAACGTCCAGGGCGCCCCCAGGAGGCCTATATAAGGGGCTTCGCCCCTCTGCTTCAACAACAACTGCCAAGTACCATTCTGATCATTCTGACCAACGACAATGCGCTAAAGACGAGGCTCTACGACCGGGAGGCTCCAGGAGGAAGTGCGCGGCACTTCGGAGGTCCAGATCGGCCGAGTTTCAGATCTTGTTTATTCGGTTTGATTTTACTGTTACGCACTCAATTTATTTATCCTTTTGATTATAATCTTGCACTGTAAGTCGGGTTTCTCCGCCTCCAGAAAGTCCGGGAAGGAGACCAATAGTGGACGGGCGTTCCCGTGCATAGGCCTTGGATGTACTGACCCTGGGGGGTCGGGAACCAAGTAAAAATCCCGCTGTGTCCCTGTCTTGTTTTTATTTCCTTTGTATTTACATTTCCGCTGTGCTACTAATATTCTAAGTCTAGAACGATCCAAGTTTTCTATAAAGTTTTCGCGAGAGATTCTGACGGTCGATATTCACCCCCCCTCTATCGACGACTCCGGACCTACAATTGGTATCAGAGCCGAGCCGCTCTTCACCGGACTAACCGCCGACGGAGCAACGACGCCAGGAGTTGAGGGGGAGCCCAGGGGTGAATCAGGTATATTTTAATTTAAATGTTTGTGTTTAAATTTCATATTATGTGTTTTAAGTGCAGGGAGAGAGGGCACTATAAAAATCAGTGTCCTACTCGTATGACTCGGTCTACACCACCGGCGGCAAAGGGGGTACCTGCGCCAGGAGTCCGGAAAAACAAAGATCACGTACGATGCTTCAAATGCGAGAAGTACGGTCACTACAAAAACAAGTGTCCGGCGAAGGTACGTAAGATTTATGTTCCAAAAATTTTACAAGTTCCTGCACTGCCTTGTGATAATGTAGTTAATTTTTCTGATAAATTAGACCTACTGCATAGTAAAATTAATTCTTTGCATGTCAAATTAGAAAATACAAATATGACTAAAATATCCGAAATTAACTATTTAATCCAGAACATCAATTCAGAAATTTCTAAATTAAATTATCATAATTCGGTTAATGTTAACTCTGATAACATTAATTCAGATAAATTAAATCCTAAGGATAAAACCGAATTCAAATTTGAAAATCCTAAGGATAACTCCGAATTCAAATTTGAAAATTATAAGGATAACACCGAATTCAAATTTAAAAATCCTAAGGATAACTCCGAATTCAAATTTAAAAATCCTAAGGATAACACCGAATTCAAATTTGAAAATCCTAAGGATAAAACCGAATTCAAATTTGAAAATTCTAAGGATAACTCCGAATTCAAATTTGAAAATCTTGAGGATAATTATGAGAATAATTCTGAAGATAATGGAGATGATATCTCTTTAGATATTAATTTAATCATTCCATTAGATAATCCTGAAAAATTAACTAGTGGTCCATTTTACTCCACCTACTTTGAGGATGTTGAAAGATCTAATCTTGAGGAGGAGATATAATTGTCTAAAATAAAGGTCATGGTTAATAAAAATTACAAAGGTTCAAATAAATCAGAATTACTAGAGAAACTTGAAAAGAAAAATAAGGATGAGTCAGAAATTTTTGAAATAATGAAAATGTTGAACCTAAATCCACAACTATTGATTAATTAAATATTAATTATTCAAATTCAAATTAATTAAATCTTAATTATTCAATGTCAAATTAATTAAATCTTAATTATTCAAATTCAAATTAATTAAATCTTAATTATTCAAATTCAAATTAATTAAATCTTAATTATTCAAATTCAAATTAATTAAATCTTAATTATTCAAATTTAAATTAATTAAATCTTAATTATTCAAATTCAAATTAATTAAACCTTAATTATTCAAATTCAAATTAATTAAATCTTAATTATTCAAATTCATATTAATTAAATCTTAATTATTCAAATTCATATTAATTAAATCTTAATTATTCAATTCAAATTATTAAATCTTAATTATTCAAATTCAAATTAATTAAATCTTAATTATTCAAATTCAAATTAAATTATATTCAAATTAAATTCATATTAAATTCAAATTAAATTCAAATAAATGAAATTCAAATTAAATTAAATTCAAAGTAAATTAAATTCAAATTAAATTAAATTCAAATTAAATTAAATTCAAAGTAAATTAAATTCAAATTAAATTCATATTAAATTCAAATTAAATTCAAATTAAATTGAATTCAAATTAAATTAAATTCAAAGTAAATTTAAATTCAAATTAAATTCAAAGTAAATTTAAATTCAAATTAAATTAAATTCAAATTAAATTAAATTCAAATTTAATTAAATACAAATTAAATTAAATTCAAATTAAATTCAAATTAAATTAAATTCAAATTAAAATAAATTCAAATTAAATTAAATTAAATCTTAATTAAATCAATTAAATTCAATTAAATCATAATTAAATCAATTAAATTCAATTAAATCTTAATTAAATCTATTTAATTCAAATAAAGTTAATTAAATCAATTTACTTCAAATAGATTCAACTTTAATTGATTCAAATTAATTCAAATCAATTCATTCTTAATTAATTCATTTTCAAATTAATCAACTTGAATACAAAATAACTTAAACTCGAACTAAACTAAAATATTACCCAAACCTCAACAACTATTTTAGTTAAATTAAATATGTCAAAGTGGGTTGACATATTCGCCGGTTCACACGACATGTATCAAATCGGGAATTTGATACATCATTAGAAACTTAAATAAAATGATTGGACTTGTTTGACTCATGCATAATTGTCATGTCATGCATTTGCTACTTATTTTAAATATATGACATGTCATTCATATTTAAATTTTATGCATATATTAAAACGACTATAGGAAAAAGAATAATTGAAACTTGATCAACCTGGTATTGGGTGGCGGTGAGATGATAGTACGTTAGGGAAGCCAATTGTAATAAGATCAAGTATACTTGGTCTCTTTAGACTGGTGAAACTAGCCGAAGCTACCGATCCAAGACCCAAACTAGTTAGACCAGAATTTTTCAAAAAGTAATTTTGAAAATAAAATTTCATTAAAAGGCTTTATCAAGGAAAGGGTTGATGATCCAATAAGGCTACGACCAAAGAAGGCCTAGTGCCTTGCCAAGACCTGGAAGCCAATTTTTGAAATTCAAATTCAAGTTATTTCTTGTCAAATTCAAATCTAACACAAGCTTCAATTAAATCTTAGAGTTAATAATAAATTAAGAAAAATGATTCAAGCATCTCACAATACACCTATAAGGCAACCATGCTTGTTGTATTGATACATCTAAAATGGGTGAGATGTTAAGGACTAATGAATTGAAAAATATTTTTCAAAAATATTTTTCAAAATTGTTAGAATATTTTCCTAAAAATATATTTTCAAAATAGTGCTTCAACATAATAATGTTTTTATGGAATTCATGCATGTCTGATTGATTATACATATTATATGTTTTTTTTAAAAAAATATATTTTTTCAAAAATTATTTGACTCACTCAATTAGACATAAGCCTCTTAGGACCACACTAAAGTTCCTTAAGGCACTTAGATAGAGTCAAACGATGTTGGGTACAGGGGGAGTTGTTTGTTTTTTTAAATTTATCCTTGAAAAACCACTATCTTTTAAAACAGTTTTCGAAAACTGGGCTTTAAACACTATTACTTATGTTTTTCGAAAACTATGTCGGATAAATTACCTTATTTTCAAAATATGTTTTGAAATTTCAAAATACATTCCAAGAATGTGTTTTGTCCTGTTTGATTTTGATAAACCCTAACGACACAGAGGAAGGTCCACTTCATAATCAATAAGGACTCCTAGGATGTGTCAGATTTAGGGGGAGTCTGAATCAAACTTCTGAAAAAGTTTTTTTTTGTAATTAATTGTTTTGAAATTATTAGATAATTCCTTTGATTTGAATCAAACCTTAAGACTCAAAGGAAGAGTACTTGTGGTCAACAAGCTTCCCAGGACTGGGTCAAGTATAGGGGGAGGTCAAATTAAAAGAATTATTGAATATTTCAAATGTTTCCACGCGCGGTATTTTCAAATCCTGTTGAAAACATAAGTATTCTTTCAAAATACTATCAATCTTTTTTTAAAAAAAATACTATTATTTTCATAAATTGATCTGGTTTTTGATCAAATAATGTTTACCTTGAGTTTGGAAAATCTTCCAGAACACTTAGGAAAATGTCCCTGTAGTCAACAAGGTTTCCTATGATTGTGTCAGACTGGAAGATAAACCAAATCAAGTATTATGATTTCAAAAATTTATACATTTTTCAAAATGTACTTACATCCTATTATTCTATTTTTCAGAAGTTGTGTGACTTATGAAATTATGTTTACTTGAGTTTGAAAATTTTCCAGGACACTTAGGAAATGTCCTTATAGTTAACAAGGTTTCCCAGGATGGTGTCAGACTGGAAAAGAAACCTAGTCAAGTAAAATATTATGTTTCAAAAATTACATAGATTTTTTCAAAGCTTCATCTTTGTCAAAAATAGTTAGTACTTGCAAATATACATAATATTTATATTTTCCAAAATAGCATTCTTTCAAAAAGTTATGCATTTTCCAAAAGTACTTATATTCTTCAAATCTTTCAAAAAGTACTTGCAGTTTTTTTTAAAAAGCTCATAATAATTTTCAAAGTACTTGTACTTTTTAAAGCACATAGCATTTTTCAAAATTATTTATTTTTCAAAAATGTAATATATCATTCAAAATACAATGCTTTCAAAAATTTGCACTAAGTATTTTCAATAAGAACCAAAGGTTTTCATTGTTGGTGCAAGTGTTTTTTGTTTTTTGTTTTTTTTATGTATGACAAAGGGGGAGAGGTGTGCTTAAGTTAGAAAAAAAATTTCTCCCAAAGATAAAAAATGTAGCTTCAAAACTTATATCATTTTTTGTTTTTTATCCCAAGAATAGTAAGTTAGCCCCTTCAACCAATCTAACTTAAGTTATTGTCAAACAACAAAAAGGGGGAGATTGTTGGTGCAAGTTGCATCAATGATGTTCTCCTTTAAATGTTTTAATGTTTGATAATATACTTAAGTCAGTGATACATTGAACAGACAAAGGGGAGCAAAGGAGAAGTAACATAAGTTGAAGAAAAGTCCTAGTTAATCTAGGCATCGATACCCTAAGACCTGGCGAAGGGCTGCTGGGCACCTAGTGAAGGGCTGCTAGGCATCGGAACCCTAAGACCTGGCGACGGGCTGCTGGGCACCTACCGAAGGGCTGCTAGAAATCTAAGACCTAGCGAAGGACTACTAGGCACCAAGTGAAGGACTGCTTGGTACCAAAGACCTGGCGAAGGATTGCTAGGCACCAGGCGAAGGACTGCTTGGAAACGAACACCTGGCGAAGGACTGCTGGGGAAGGAAGTCTTGGCCAAAGGGACTGGGCAACTTAGCTGAGCGATGACTAAGGACAGGAGTAGAGACAGGTCAGGGTTTCGGCGTCTCGAGGTCCGGAAGTATCGGAAGCTAAGCAAAAGTCCACCCAAAGGATTGGGTGGCAATCATCTCCTGAAAGGAGTAGGTGAAAGGCGAGTTCTCGGGGATGGCAACTTGTGCCGGTTCGACCTAGGGTTTCGTGCAAATCCGAAGTCAGAACCAAGTCCTTATGGTTAAGAATACATGTATATATGCTTTGTGTTTGTATATCTTGCAGGTACCAAGATTGGAAGACAAAGCAAGCAAAAAACTGGGTTGCAGTCTATGAAGCAGGGCACCCCCAGTGTTGGGGGTGCCCCCATTCACCCAGGGCGCCCCCAATGATGGGGGCGCCCAAGACAAAGAGTGAAAGTGTCAGTAAAGTGAAGCAGGCAGAACAGGTGTCATGCGGGGCGCCCGGGTTCAAACCTGTTTTTGCTGTTTCGAGTCTGAAACATAGATAAGCCTTCATGAGGGCGCCCGGGAGGTCCGGGGCACCCTGGTCAAAGGTTTTATCAACTGCAGCGAGGTAAACGCGGGGATAAAGTTTGACCGGGTTTATCGGGGCGCCCCCAACGTCCAGGGCGCCCCCAGGAGGCCTATATAAGGGGCTTCGACCCCTCTGCTTCAACAACAACTGCCAAGTACCATTCTGATCATTCTGACCAATGACAATGCGCTAAAGACGAGGCTCTATGACTGGGAGGCTCCAGGAGGAAGTGCGCGGCACTTCGGAGGTCCAGATCGGCCGAGTTTCAGATCTTGTTTGTTCGATTTGATTTTACTGTTACGCACTCAATTTATTTATCCTTTTGATTGTAATCTTGCACTGTAAGTCGGGTTTCTCCGCCTCCGGAAAGTCCGGGAAGGAGACCAATAGTGGACGGGCGTTCCCGTGCATAGGCCTTGGATGTACTGACCCTGGGGGGTCGGGAACCAAGTAAAAATCCCGTTGTGTCCTCCCTGTCTTGTTTTTATTTCCTTTGTATTTACATTTCCGCTGTGCTACTAATATTCAAAGTCTAGAACGATCCAAGTTTTCTACGAAGTTTTCGCGAGAGATTCTGACGGTCGATATTCACCCCCCCTCTATCGACGGCTCCGGTCCTACAGTTACCTCCTTAGAGTCACTCATGTTAAATTTTTTGAGCATCTCTTGAGTATATTTAGATTGATGTACATGGATTCCGTCTTGAGTTTGTTTAATTTCAAGTCCAAGGAAGAAGGTCAATTCTGCCACTAGACTCATCTCAAACTCACTCTCCATGTGTCCAATAAACTCATTCAAATAACCCTTGTTGTTAGAGCCACAAATTATGTCATCGACATATACTTGGGCTACAAATATGTTGTCACCATCTCTTCGTAGAAATAGTGTAGGGTCTATTTGTCCTCTAACGAAGCCTTTTCAATTAAAAATGTCGACACCCACTCATACCAAGAATGAGGTGCTTGTTTAAGCCCATAAAGAGCCTTTTTGAGCTTAAACACGTGCTTTGGAAATTCGGAATTTTCAAACCCTGGTGGTTGTTCAACATAGACTTCTTCTCTAATGAAACCATTTAAGAAGGCCGATTTTACATCCATTTGGTATAGTTTGAAACCTCTATGTGCTGCAAATGCAAGCATCAACCGAATGGATTCCAATCGTGCCACGGGAACATAGGTCTCATTGTAATCAAGGCCTTCTACTTGACTATAGCCCTTGGCTACCAAGCGTGCCTTGTTTCTTACGATTTTTCCCTTATGGTTCAATTTATTTTTGAAGACCCATTTAGTTCCAATAATCGTGGTCTTCTTAGGTCTAGGAACTAAATCCCAAACTTGGCTCCTCTCAAATTGACCTAACTCATCTTGCATAGCGATAATCCAATCGGGATCATGCAATGCTTCGTCAACTACTCTAGGTTCAATTTCAGAAATTAAGGCAATCTCATTAGCCTCATTCCTAAAGAATGATCTAGTTCTAACCCCATGATGGATATTTCCAACAATTTGATCTTGGGGATGACTATAGGCTAACATAGTTTGCCTTGGTGTTGGAGGTGCTTCCTGGATGGTTTCACTAGACACAGGCTTAGACTCAGGGTCTGGCTGAGCTCCATGTTGTCTAGGCTCACCATCATCTGATTCATCCGCACTATCTCCAACACTCAGACTCTCATCCAAACCTAGTCTCCTAAGTTCGAATTGAACTCCATCTACATCTTCTGATTGATCAATTGCTTGTGGAATTTCCTCAAATACAACATCAGAAGACTCTTCAACTAACCTAGATTTCTTGTTGTAGACTCGATAAGCTTTGCTGACAAGGGAATACCCGACCAATATCCCTTCATCAGATTTCACTGTGAACTTTCCAAGATGATCCTTGGTGTTTAGAATGAACAACTTACACCCAAACACCCGGAGATGTTTAACTGTAGGCGGTCTTCCAAACCAAAGTTCATGTGGAGTCTTTCCTAAGAACCTATGGATGAGGACTCGATTTTGCACATAGCAAGCTGTGTTTACAGCTTCAGCCCATAAGTAACTCGGTAAAGAGTACTCATTAAACATGCATTGTGCAACCTCTTGTAAGACTCGGTTCTTCCTCTCTACAACACCATTTTGCTGTGGTGTTCTAGGAGTAGAGAACTCATGTCTATATCCTTTTTTTTGATAAAATTCTAAAAACCTATGATTTTGAAATTCTCCTCCATGATCACTCCTAATTGTTGTAGATTTTTCATTTTCAATTCTTCTACAAAAAAAAAATAAAAATATCTAGAGTTTGATCCTTATGTTTTAGAAAATAAGTCCAAGTATATCTAGTATAGTCATCAATGATTACAAAGTAATACCTACTACCATTCAATGAGACAATAGTGCTACAATCAAATAAATCCATATGTAATAGATCTAAGGTAGTAGAGGTACTTACAACGCTTTTACCTTTGTGAGAATCTTTCGTTTGCTTACCCATTTGACATGCATCACATAGCTTTTCCTTTTCATATTTGATGCTTGGTAAGCCTCGTACAAGTCCTTTGTTGGCCAATTTTCGGATATTCTTCATGTTCACGTGAGCCAACCTCCGGTGCCAAAGTGAGGATTCTTCTTCTTTGGACATAAAACACTTAATAGAAGCATTAATAGCACTTTTAAAAGAAACTTGATAAATATTATCTATTCTTGTGCCTACTAGTACCGTGTCAAGTGTGTCATTATGTCTAACTAGACATTGACTTGGGTGAAACTCAATTGTGTATCCTGCATCACACAATTGACTGATACTTAGGAGATTGAAAGTCATCCCCTTGACTAGAAGGACATTTTTTATTCTAAGATATTCGGATATTTGAATGTCTCCTATCCCTACAACCTTAAGATTACCATTATTACCAAATGATACATTACCTCTACTTTTGCTTTGTAGGGTAGTGAACAATGATCTATCCCTGGTCATGTGTTTGGAGCACCCACTATCAACAAACCAAGTTGATAGATGCTCCCCCTCAATCAATGCCTACACAACACGAAAAATGGAAGATTTAGGTACCCAAACCTTGGGACCTAGTGCATTTACAATGCAAGACTTAGGCACCCATGCCTTGATCACTTTCTTTTGAACCCTAGAAACCTTTGATGATCTAACATGGGTTCTAGACATTAATGAGACAAAACTAGGTTCTTTAGGTCGATAACCTATACCGACCATGTTGTAAACCGCTCTTTGAGCGTTGAGGATCATGTCCAAGGTCTTGGAGCTAGTTGAGAATTTCTCAAGAATATTCTTGAGTTTCTCAACCTCACTCTTCAATGCCTTGTTCTCATCCTCAAGGACTTCAACATATAAATCATCAATATCCTCATCCTTAGAGGTTATTAATTGCTCTACTTCTAACTTTAAAGACTTAACCTTGTCCTTAGACTTCTTAAGAAAATTAGTTAAGCATGCTATTATTCTATAACACTTATCTAATTCGGGAGATATTACCTCTTCATCATCCGAAGATGATGAAGCCGCGGTTGATGGCTCACTCGATTCGTCACTGCTCTCCACATCTTCTAGGGCCATGAAAGCTACATGGCGAGTGCTCTTCTCCTCCTTTTCTTCTTCGGATGAGCTGGATAAAGACTCATCCCATGTGGCCTTCAAGACTTTCTTCTTCCTTTTTGATTTCTCCTCCTCCTTCTTTAGTTTTGGACATTCATTCTTATAATGCCCCTTTTTGCTACATTCATAACATGTGACATTAGATTTATCAACTTTAATCTCACTAGTGTTACCTTTCCCTTTGTAGCGCCGGCTCTTCCTCATCATCCTTCTCACAAAGTTAGCCATCTCGGATGATGAAGACTCGCTTCCATCCTCCTCGGATTCGGATGACGAGGATGAAACCTCCTTCTCCTTCTTCTTTTCTTTCTTCTTCTTTGTCTTGTCCCCTGCCACAAGAGCAATCCCCTTCTCCTTGGGGTCTTTGTTAGCGATCTCGTGTAATTCCATTTCACAAAAGAAGTCATCTAACTTAACAATAGATAAGTCCTTGGATACCTTGTAGGCATCCACCATGGATGACCACAAGGCATTCCTAGGAAAGGATTTTAGTACGTACCTTACAAGGTCGTGATTCTCGACCTTCTCATCAATGGAATGCAACCCATTGAGAATTTCCTTGAATCTACCATGAAGTTCACTTACCGTTTCACTTTCCTTCATGGAGAGGTTTTGGAGTTGGTTGAGGAAGAGGTCCCTCTTTGCTATTCGTGAATCACGGGTGCCTTCATGAAGGCCAATGAGCTTGTTCCATAGGTCCTTGGCACTAGTGAAAGGACCAACTTTGATCAACTGCTCCTTGGTCATCCCACACAGCAGGGTGACCACCGCCTTTGCATCAGCTTCTCCCTTCCAGGTTTGTTCAGCAGACCATCTTGATGAGTCAAGCTCTTTTCCCTCAACGTCTTTTGGAGGGGTGAATCCCTCCTTCACAGAGAACCACATACCAATATCTGTCTTCAAGTAGTATTCCATCCTTGACCTCCATTATTGGAAGTCAGCTCCATCTAAGAAAGGGAGTCTATTGGTGCTGAATCCTTCTCTCATAGCCATTCTTGTTATGCTCTCGGGTGTTAGACCGTTGGAAAGAGCCCCAGGTTCTGATACCACTTGTTGGACCTTGGATGGCTAGAGAGGGGGGGTGTGAATAGCCAGACACTTAAACATTGGCTTCTTTGAACTTTCTGCACTTGAGATTAGAAGCGGAAGACACAAAGACAGAAACAAAAACAACAAAAACAGAAAAACTAGTCGCTAACAAGGAGGGTTTATAAGGTTCGGGGATAACTTGCCCCTACTCCTTGGCGTGCCCGTGAGGTGGGCGATCCCTTAATCGTCGACAGATCAAGCCCTGGAAATCCGGATAAAACAATCTCCTTCTCGGTGGAGAAACCTCTCCACAACAGTCTCAAGAATATAGGATTAAGCACAAAGACTTGAGGAATCTTACAGAGCGCGAGCAAAGCACAAAGAAGAGAACACTTCACCGAGCACAGCACAGCACAACCAACGCAAGAACCTTCAGCTCTTCGTGTTTGCCTGCTGATCAACTCGCAACATTCTCAACAGATTCAAAGTTCTCAAAGTTACTATCTCTTCTTCGCTAGCCTTCACTTAAGCCTCTGCACATCACCCGACCATCACCAGGCGCGTCTGCAACCAGCTCGTCACTAGGCGCGTCTGCAACCTCTGAACACAACTCCGTCACACTGACCTCTACTGGGCTCAGTCCACTGAAACCTCTTCAGTTAAGCCTCAGGTCAGTCGCTAGCCCCGCCAGGCAGTTGCCAGCCCGCGACAGAAGTCGTTGAATCCTGCGAATGGAAAACAGACAAACCTGACCGAAGCGGAAGTCGCCAATTGACCCTCCTTCTTAGTTTGTGTCATCCCTGTATGACCTGCACACTCATCAGAAGATTAACACAGCAAATCGAATCGAATCAGCAGGGTAACAGCGTGTATCAAAAGCGATCAGAGTTAAATCAGAAGTCTGACAACGATTCAAATTAAAGTTATCAGACACTGATTGGTCACCCTGACTGATCAGTGAAGGTCCTGATCGATTAGGCACCAGCCTGATCGATCCAGTGAAGCTCTGATCGATCACCTTGACCGATCAGAGAACAAGGATTGGCCCACTGACCGATCACATGGAAGACCAAAAGTCAGCCAAGCCCCGACTCGCAACCCTGATCGGTCACTTGACCGATCAAGCTCGAGCCCTGATCGGTCATTATGACCGATCAGGCTAGAGCCTGACCGATCATGCTCCTGCCTGATCGGTCCAGGCATGCCCTGATCGATCCATAGACCGATCAGGGTCTTTGATTGTTCATCAGATCGATCAGAGACCATACAGAAGGTCATGGGATCCACGTCAAGCCCTGATCGGTCACCAGACCAATCAGGGTACTGTTGATCGGTCCAGCTGACCGATCAGCATGTGGCTGGACCAATTAGGACCCTGCCTGATCGGTCCAGACCTAACTGATCGGTCCAGCTGACCGATTAGGGTCTTACTGATCACTTTCTGTTTGTATTCTGATCGGTCATCAGACCGTTCAATCACCCAACAGAAAGTTTCTGATCTGTTTCTGATCGTTCACTGGACCAATCAGACGCCCTGGATCGGTCACCAGACTGATCCACAACCGCAGGAGTTAGTGCCAACTCCCTGATCAGACTCTAGACCGATCCACAACCGTAGGAGTTAGTTCCAACTCCTTGATCGGACCACAGACCGATCCAGCTCCGACCATTTCGACACTAAGCCCATAGAACGACCTCCCTTGCCTTCTCTGACTCATTACGGTCTCGAAGAAAGAGCTCACGTGCCCTCTCCGACCAGTATACTCAATGCTCAGTCCCCCGGACCAAAACTTCGTGCCCAGCTTCACTCACCGGGACTTTGTTCAACCTAGCTTCCATCGCTAGGACCTGACTTCACTCACCAAGGTTTCCTTCACCTAGCTTCCCTCGCTAGGATCCGACTTCACTCACCGGGGTTTCCTTTCACCTAGCTTCACTTACTAGGACCCAACTTCACTCACCGGGGTTTCGATCACCCTGCTTCACTCACCAGAACCCGGCTTCACTCACAGGGGTTTCCGTCACCCTGCTTCACTCACCAGGACCCGGCTTCACTCACCGGGGTTTCGATCACCCGACTTCACTCACCGGGGTTCGTGCCCAGTCCCCGACCAGGACTTAAGCCAAACTTATCTTGCTCACCTAAACATAAATCGTGCTAATACCCAAACAACAATCAGGTTAGATTGCATCAACAGTAATTTCATACAAAAGCATCTAAAGATAGATTCATGTAAAATTATTTATACTCATTCTATTTGCTTTCATCCCTTGTATTCTTGTATATTACTGTAATCAAAATTTATAAGAGGCTTCTTCTACTCTGAAAGTATTCAAGAAGGAGAAAATTTGGTGGTAGATCATTAGGACTATACATCGGATTAGTCACGAATGAAAGATTTTGATGGACCCGAGATAAGTGTCACGAATGTGGGTCTCAAAATTTAGATATGTGTAAGCTGGAAACCCTTTTTGCAATCAAAGAATGAAAACGTAGTAAAGGGGCCACAGGTCGTATTTTTCCTAGGGCTAGTTGAGAGTGTTTGATTCGAGCTCGAGTTTATCTGTCGTTGATATTTTTGGGTTTCAATTAGAATCTGGGTTTGGTTTCAATTGGAAATGGAAAAGCAATAAAAAGAAAAGCCACTCAATTAAGGGAGCTAAACAAGGAGTTGGCACTATAGAACTCAACTAATGATGGATTTAATCAACCAATGCAAAATAGCCAGACTTGGAAAACAAATCTGAATTCGATTGTAAGGTTCACTACAGATTGAATTAAACTTTAGAAATTATCCATCAAAACCGAAACATTCACTTGACAATAAATGCATCAATTGAACACACTTGGTACCAAAAGAGAAAAATGGATGTGCAAAAATTGAAATTAAATGCAGGAATTCGTAGCTGATCAATTCAGCTTGGAAGGCCAAGCTGCCAGTGAAGAAAAATGCAAAGATGAATGAAGAAATTTAGAACTCAGCAGCTACTCAATTCAGACATAAAACTGAATGTAGAAATGATGCGCAAGAATGCATGAAATTCAGAAATGATATGATTGCAGGAACAAGCTTGCAACGGAGATTAAATTGCACACTCAAGTGTCAAATGAGATGTAGAAGATCTACAGTTACTTGACACAAATTGCACACTTATTGAACCATCAGTTGAACCACTAGTTGAACCGCTAAATGAACTGACTCTCGAACCAACTACTGCATCAACTGAACCAATAATTGAACCAACCCAGATAATTGAACAAAATATTGAAATAAACCGTCCAGCCGGACCTGAGGCTGAACCAAGTTCTAGAAGAACCAAGAAACCCAGACTCAGTCACCCTACTGATCAAATTATGGGTGATCCAACATTAGAGTCAGAACTAGGTCTTCCTATAGAAATCTTAGTCAGATCGCACTAATTTCAAAAATTGAACCTAAGACTATAGAGGAAGCCCTACTTGATCCCGATTGGATCATAGCGATGCAAGAGGAATTAGCCCAATTTGAGAAAAACCAAGTCTGGGAACTAGTACCTAAACCTGAGGGAAAGTCTATTATAGATACTAAGTGGGTATTTAGGAACAAACTAAATGACCAAGGGGAAATAGTCAGAAACAAAGCCTGCTTAGTAGCTAAAGGGTTCAGTCAAGTCGAAGGGTTAGACTATGACGAAACCTATGCCCCAGTAGCCAGACTTGAGTCCATTAGAATGCTGTTAGCTTTTGCAGCCCATAGAGGATTCAAACTTTACAAAATGGACGTTAAGTCAGCCTTTCTAAATGGGTTCATCAAAGAAGAAGTCTATGTAGGATAGCCCCCGGCTTTGAAGACCTAGAGAAACCTGACTACGTTTTCAAACTCAATAAGGCACTTTATGGACTAAAACAAGCACCTAGGGCATAGTATGAACGCTTATCAACTTACCTCATTTCTAAGGAATTTAACCAAGGACAAATTGACTCAACTCTTTTTGTTAAAACCTTAGAAAAAGACATTTTCATTGCCCAAATCTATGTTGACGACATAATTTTCGGATCCACCAACTCAATCTTTTTAAAGGAATTTGTAAAAAAAATGGAAAACGAATTCAAAATGAGCTTAGTTGGTGAGCTCAACTTCTTTTTAGGACTACAAATTAAGCAAACTAGGGATGAAAATTATGTTCATCAATCCAAATATGCTAAGGAGCTAATAAAGAAATTTAAAATGGATAACTCCAAAAGCATAAGTACCCTTATGACCACAAATGTAAAAATTGATAGTGACCCTGAAGGTAAACCAGTAGACCTTAAGCTATATCGTAGTATGATTGGAAGTCTACTTTATCTTACAGCTAGCAGACCTGATATCGTATTCTCTATAGGAATGTGTGCTAGATACCAAACCTGTGCTAAGGAAACACACTTAGTAGCCCTAAAAAGAATACTTAGATACATTAAGGGCACCCTAAATGTAGAGATTTGGTATCCTAGGACCTCAACCTTTGACTTGTTAGGATACTCTGATTCTGATTATGCTGGATGCAAACTAGATAGAAAGAGTACAAGTGGAAGCTGCCAACTGTTAGGAAACAGTCTAGTTAGTCGGTGTAGTAGAAAGCAACACTGCGTACCTCTATCTACAACCGAAGTAGAATATGTTACTTTAGGAGAGTGTGTAGCACAACTCTTATGGATGATGCACACTCTTAAGGACTTCCAGCTTGATTACACCCAAACCCAAGTCTACATTGATAACATAAATCTAACTACGAACTCAATCCAACACTCTAGAACAAAACATATAGAGGTTAAACATCACTTCGTAAGGGATCATGTAGCCAGGGGTGAAATAGTCCTTAAGCATGAGACTCAAAGTCAAACTTAGCTGATATCTTCACCAAACCCTTACTAAGTCTGAGTTTAGCTTACTAAGAAGGCAGTTAGGATTATGCTTAGTAGAATAGGACTGCTCTACATGTTCTTTTCAAAAACTATTTTATTTCTTATATGTTATTTAATATGATTGAAAAATCATTTTTGTCTTGAAATTTAAAATGATTTTCCAACTTAGTTTTTTTTTAAAAAAATTTACCCCCATCAAAACTAGGCTTTTTCGCAAATGGATTTAGCTTAGGCCTTAACCCTAGAATTGCATGTACCTATAGATCTAGAAGCCAACATCTCACAAGCACCTTAGGGTACTTTTGATTGATAACCTAGACTGGGTTGAGATGCTTAGGTCTATGCCTTGATTCAAGATGCTTTAAGTCAGTGCTTCTGCAGTAATTGGGGCAATAAATACCAACTGAACAGTAATCAGGTTAAGTGTCAAACTTAGAAAATCTAACTTGATCAAATCACTTAACTTGACTAAGCCTAGCGAAAGCTACTGGTTATGACAGTTAGTAAGTAGCTAACTGGATTAGACAGGACCCGGAAAAGAAGAATTTAAATTGATTGGGTCCAGTTTACGCTTAGAATTGGTTCAATACAACACTTTACTTTCTTTAATCTATTTTTTGCTATAATAATTTTTTTTTGATATATGGCAAAGGGGGAGAGAAAGGAAAGGAGAGAAAAAAAGAAGTTTTTTAATTTTTTTCAAAAACTTTTATCTCCTTTTTCAAAAAGTAAAGTAACGAAAAAACTTTCTTTCAAATTCAAAATTTCTTTTGAAAATTTTCTAAGTACTTAACTTAAAACTCTTTTGAAAATTTTCTAAGTACTTAACTTAAAATTCTTTTGAAATTTTTCTAAGCACTTAACTTAAAACTCTTTTGAAAATTTTCTAAGAACTTAACTGAAAATTCTTTTGAAAATTTTCTAAGTACTTAACTTAAAATTCTTTTGACTTAACTTAAAATTCTTTTGAAAAATTTTCAAAGAATTTAAACTTAAATTTCTTTTTGGAAAATTCTTTCTCTAACTCAAAAATTTATTTGTGTTTAAACCTGAAAATCTTTTGAAAATATTTTTTTTTGATAGTCAAGGACTTAGAAATGTTTTCAAAAACCCCCACGCATTTTTGAAAAACTCAGGGGGAGAATCTTTTCAGGGGGAGGAAAGTACATATCTTTTACAGATCTTGTTTCCTTAACTTAACTTTTTGAACCGTGTTGCCATAAATCAAAAAGGGGGAGTTGTTGTGCAGGCAGCACTTAAGTCAAACCTGGGTTTTGATAATGGCAAAGGATTCAGAAGTTAAGGTGTTATTGTGATCTAACATGTTTACTGAGTGTGCAGGAAAAGTCCTAGGTACACTAGGCAAGAAGTCCTGGCAAAGGGCTGGGCAAAGAAGTCCTGGTCAAGGACTGGGTAAGAAGACCTGACCAGAAGTCGGGCAAAGAAGTCCTGGTACAGGACTGGGCAAGAAGTCCTGGCAAGGGGCTGGGCATCGAAGACTTGATCAAAAGTTGGGCAAGAAAACTTGACCGGAAGTTGGGCACGAAGACCTGGTCAGGTGGATTGGGCAATAGTCCATCCGGAGGAGCCGGTTGGCAAAAGGTAAACTCTCCTAACAGGAGTAGGTGAGGATGCGTTCCCCGTCGAGGGAACAGTAGGCGTCGGTTCGACCTAGGGTTCTATTTGGGAGACCCGAAGTCAGAACCAAGACAGCTACGGCTGTAACTAATGGTTAACACATTTGTTTGTTGTGTTTGGAACTAACCTGAGTTGCAGGATCGAAGGACTGGTCGTCTGCAAGTGAGATGCCTCACTGGGCCTAGGCGCCCGGATGGGCTCAGGCGCCCGTATGGATACGGGCGCCCTAGTGCGAAGGCAAAATCCAAAACACAACCACGAAGCCTCAGGACCGAAGCAGTTCAGGTGCCCGTGAGGTCACGGGCACCCCCATCAGCTCAGGCACCCAAGTGGAGATGGATAAGCACTGACCGAGCCTGCGGATAAGGGTTCGCATAGGGAAGGCCACATGTTAGGCACCCCCATCGTCACAGGCACCCGTATGAGCACTATAAAAGGGGGTGCACCCCCAAGGCTTCGACAACAATTGCTCTCAACTCTCCCAACACTTTCGCTCAAGCGCTGCGCCCCGGCAAAGTTCAATTTCGAGATTCTAGCGCCAACGACGACTCTCTGCTCCGGAATTCTATCCACCTCGGGTGTCGATAAATTTCAATTTACGAAAGTGTTGTGATTTAAATTTCCAATTATATATCTGTACTATCATCTTGTAAAAACTTTATCGAATATAGAATTGCCCAAAGTAAACGGTCAACGACCGTGGGCCTTGGAGTAGGAGCCGACCGTGACTCCGAACCAAGTAAAAAACGACTTGTGTTCTTGTGTATTTTGTCATTTTCCGCTACGCATTTTCTCTTCTACTCTGAAAAATTTTATAACGATATTCATCCCCCCTCTATCATTTTCTCCAATCCAACAAATTCATTTTTCCATGTTTTACTAATATTTTAATTGTACGAGTAAGTGTAGTCCTAGGAACACGTTTAGCAGCAGATTAAGAAATTCTTTACAAAAATCTTCAAATGAGCATTTAGATTCAAAACTAAAAGAAAGATGTTCTACAGAAACAAATTTAGCTAATGATTCTCTTAATTTATTATCCGAATATAAAAATAAACCAGAATCAGTACAACTACCACTAGAAAATCTTGATAATTGTGTTTGAAAGCGGTCAAGTCCATATTCCGTCGGGTGCTTCATTTCTCATGTCGTTTTAACGACCCATAGCCTCCACCGGCTTGGAATTTGTAGGAAGCATTGCAATGCTTACATTTTGCACGCAATTCTCTCAACGGAAGTGTGACTTCTCAAAATGATCAGTGAAAATAGAAGATTTTAAAGGAGGATTTTCCCGAACCTTAGAAGTAATTGCATCGGTACTTCCTTGTGTTTCGGGCATCGGAAGGTGTTGGGGATGAGCCTCGGTCTCATCATCGGTGGATTAAATTTGAATGTTGGGATCCTCGTACGCTATTTCTTTTCCCCTCTGAGATCGAGATGATGAAGCTCCGTGACCACCTTCCATTATCGTCGAAAGATGAAGAACGTGTAGAGAATATGAAGTTGAGACTTGAGAACGAGAGATTGAGAGAAGAGAAGATGTGTATGAAAATGATGAAATGAACTCCCTATTTATAGAGTTTGGATCATAACGGTCACTAAATCATAGTCATTGATAAAAACCGGTCAAATGATCTCAACCGTTAAAAAAAATTTAAAAATTAAAAAATATACCCCCAACGGCTCTGAACCTCCGATTAACCGGCGGTTTGGAGCTGTTGGAATCGGCGATTCGAACTGCCGGTTCGGCGGTTTACCTCCCCCTCAAACTGGAACCGCCTCGGCATCCTGCGGGGCCGATTTCGATTCAACCCATTGACCCCGGCCGGGTCCGGGCTGGACTCAACCCATGGGCAGGTCTAGATATTACCGTGTGAGGCTCTTTTCATGCTTAATCTACTCATGCAGTTTGATATCACCATGCTTGTTGATTAGTGTAATATTTGGATTCATGAATGCGTTGATCCTTGTAAATTTGATAGGCCTAGATAATTTACTTTTACTATCCTCGAGGTATTGCTAGGGAAGTAGTTAGGTAGATGATTTTTAGTTTGTTTCATAGTTTTGTTTGCTTGCTCAGAACGTGCAAGAATATGTGTGCATGAATTGATAACCATCATTTTGTTATATTTTTTAGGCTCCTATTTCCTTGCATTTTGATTTTTTTCGTATGTTATTTTCACGTTAATATCATGTTTTATGAGTTGTATCCATTATTATCATTTAATGCACATTATATCATATTTGTCGTATTTTGTCTAAATATTTGAATGTTATCTTTGTAGGCATCAAAGGATGATCCAAGTCAGATAGATCCAAGTTGGGCTTAAATCTGGGTTTAAATAAAGAGATCAAGCTCTGGAGCAATCTGGACCATCCATCTAAGATTTGAGGAGATCTGAGCCATCTATCAAAGATGTGATCCATCCAAGCCAAGGGGGGAGTAGATCACAACCACTGATCATGATCTATAGCTTGGTGATTCAAATTTAGATCAAATCTCGCCATTGGATCAGATTCAGAAGAATCACAGTCGTTCATTCAGAGATTCAAAAGAGTTGAGAAGCTACACTAGACGGGATCGCGATTTGGAGACAGGGCAAGAGACGCGCGAGGAAGAAGACAATCGACGTATCACCCCCACCACCTCACCGGACTTCAATCGTTGAGGCTCGATCACCGGAGAAGAAAGGAGCTTCCCTCCTTCTCTAGATCTGAGTTTCGAGCCACCTCCATCCAGATTTCACAGTTGGTTCGCCATTCCATTTCCGCCATTTCCATTTCCATTGCCACCAACCATCGTTTCAACTTCGCCGAAGCTGCAGAAGCATGTGGGGAGTTACTCTACCCTTCCTGTAGATATGATCTTGATCTTTAGCCTCCACATCTCTGTTCCAGCCACCCCTATTTTTTGATTGCATTGTCAATTCCATCTGTTCTGCCTCCTTCTAAATCCGATCCAATTTGAGCTAGGGAACCCTTAACTTGGATTGTAAGCATGCTTAGATTTATAGATTCATTGTTGTTAGAGGTAGATCATGTAGTACCGGTGCCGTCGATAGAGGGGGGGTGAATATCGACCTTTAAAAATCTTCACGGTAAATCGTAAGCTTTTCGGTTCGTACTTAAACAGAGTGTTAGTAGCAGCGGAATATTAAATAGTAAAGTAAAGAACGACATAAGACAGATGATAACACAGATTGCACGTGGAATCTTTTACTTGGTTCCCGACCCCCCAGGGTCAGTACATCCAAGGCCTATGCACGGGAACACCCGTCCACTAATGGTCTCCTTTCCGGACTTTCCGGAGGCGGAGAAACCCATCTTATAGTGCAATAATTACAATAAAAAATATAGTAAATTGAGTGCTAATAATAAAAGCAAACCGAACAAACAAGATCTGAAACTCGGTCGATCTGGACCTCCGAAGTGTCGCGCACTTCCTCCTGGAGCCTCCCGGTCGTAGAGCTTCGTTATTAGCACTTTGTCGTCACTTTAGAAGCTTAGAATCATGTTTGGAAGTCGTGTTCTGAGCCTTGGGGCCGAAGACCCTTTTATAGGCTTCATTGGGTCGCTTGTGTTGATGGGGGTGCCTCAAAGGGCTTGGTCAAAGCTCATCCTCACGCTGAACTCGCAACAGCTGATAAGCTTCTTGACCAGGGAGCCTCCATGAACCCGGGTGCCCCCATTGATGGGGGCGCCTAATTCCATTCGGGCGTCCCCATTGATGGGGGCGCCTAGGCCTCCTTTTTCCAGCCTTATGCCTGCTTTGTCTCCACTTTTATGTACCTGCAAAATACATGAAAATAAGGCAAATACACATACAATCTTAACCTTAAGGACTTGGTCCTGACTTCGGATTTCCACAAAACCCTAGGTCGAACCAACGCAAGTTCCCACCCCCGGGAACGCTCCTTTCACCTACTCCTTTCAGGAGACGGTCACCACCCAGTCCATTCGGGCGACTTTTGGTTAGCCTCCGATAATCTCGGATCTCGAGACGTCCAAACCTTGACCCATCTCTACTTCTGTCCTTAGTCATCGCTTGGCTAAGTTGCTCAATCCCTCAGACCAAGACTTCGTGCCCAAACCCTAGGTCCAGGACTTTGGTGCCCAACCCTTGGCCAGGACTTCGTGCCCAGTCCTCGACCTGGACTTTGTGCCCAATCCTCGACTAGGACTTCGTGCCCAACTTCTAGTCAGGTCTTCGGTGCCCAGCCCTTTGCCAGGACTTAGTGCCCAATCCATGATCAGGATTTAGTGCCCAATTCTTCGAACCAAGACTTATTACCTTGGTTTACTAGGACTTTGGTTTACCTTGGTCCAGTTTTCTTCACTCACCCTTCCCTTGTTCAATGTATCACTGACTTAAGCATATTGTCAAACATTGAAACACTTAAAGGAGGACATCACTGATGCGACTTCTAACATCAATCTCTCCCTTTTTGATGTTTGACAATATCTTAAGTTAGATTGGTTGAAACGGCTAAACCTTGAAAAAATAATCTAAGTTTTGAAAATACATTTTGATCTTTGGAAAAAAAACATTTCTAAGATAAGCTCACTCTCCCCTTTTTGAAACAAATTTTTGATTTTCATTGATCTTTGGGAAGAAACAGAAATTTTCTAACTTAAGTTCTCACTCTCCCCCTTTGGGAAAAAACATTTCCAAGCCCATTGGGGCACCCCGGTGATCACAAGCGCCCGAATGAAGTCTATAAAAGGGGCTTTGACCCCAAGGCTCAAGACACAACTTCCAAGATCCATTCTGAGCTTTCTGACTGACGACAGAGCGCTAAAGATGAGGCTTTACGACTGGGAGGCTCCAGGAGGAAGTGCGCGGCACTTCGGAGGTCCAGATCGGCCGAGTCTTCAACCATTTTGTTTTGGTTTGCTTTTATTATTCTACACTTAATTTCCTATATTTTGATTGTAATTACTGTATTGTAAGACGGGTTTCTCCGCCTCCGAAATGTCCGGAAAGGAGACCATTAGTGGATGGGTGTTCCTGTGTATAGGCCTTGGATGTACTGACCCTGGGAGGTCGGGAACCAAGTAAAAAATCCCACGTGCAATCTGTGTTGGTGTCTTTTATTCTATTTATTTTATTTTCCACTGTGCTACTAACGCTCTATCTAGAACGCTTAATCTTAAGTTTACAAGTATCCGCAAAAAGATTTCAACGGTCGATATTCACCCCCCTCTATCGACGGCACTGGCCCTACAATTGGTATATTTTCAAAATAGTGCTTCAACATAATAATGTTTTTATGGAATTCATGTTTGTTTGGTTGATTATATATGATAAATTTTCAAAATTATATTCTTTTGAAAAATTATTTAACCTACACAATTAGACACAAGAGTCTTAGGTCAACACTAAAGTCCCCTAAGGCATTAGATAGAGTCAAACGGTACAGGGGGAGTGGTTTATTCTTTTAATTTTCTTTCAAAAATTGTCCTTGAAAAATCACTATCTTTTAAAATATCTTTTAAAAAGTATGCTTGAAAAATCACTATCTTTTAAAATGTCTTTTAAAAGTTGTTCTTGAAAAATCACTATCTTTAAAAATGTTTTTTGAAAACTGTGCTTTAAATATTGTTACTTATATTTTTTGAAAACGATGTCTGACAAATTACCTTCATTTCAAAATATATTTCGAAATTTCAAAATACAAACTAAAATTATGCCTATGTCTCATTTGATTTTGATATATCCTAAAGACACAGAGGAAGGTCCACTTCATCCACAAGGACTCCTAGGATGCGTCAGATTTAGGGGGGTCTAAATCAAAAGAAGATTTTCTGACAAGTTTTTTTGGCAATTATTTGTTTTGAATTATTAAATAATTCTTGTGGTATGAACCAAACCCTGAGGACTTAGAGGAAGAGTACTTGTGGTCAACAAGCTTCCTAGGACTGGGTCAAGTTTAGGGGGAGGTCAAATTACAAAGAATTATTTAATATATTTTCATGCACTACATTAGTAAGTCATTTTTGAAAACATAATTTTTTTCAAAGTACTGTTTTTTAATCATATTATCTCTCTATCACTTTCAATCTCTATCATTTTCAAAACCATTTTTTGGAAATAATGTTTACTTGAGTTGGAGAATTTCCAGGACACTTAGGAAAATGTCCTTGTAGTCAACAAGGATTCCTAGGATTGTGTCAGACTGGAAAAGAAACTAAGTCAAGTAAAATATTATGTTTTAAAATAATATTTTTCTAAGTACCTTCAAAATGTAAGTCAAGTAATTTTCTTTCAAAATAACTTATACTTTTTATAGAACTTACATATTTTCAAAAGCACTTATATCTTCCAAAAATGCATAATATTTTTTAAAAAGTACTTATGTTTTTAAAAAATGCATAATATTTTTCAAAAAGTACTTATGTGTTTCAAAAATGCATAATATCTTTCAAAAAGTACTTATATTTTTCAAAAATGCATAATATCTTTCAAAGTGACTTATATTTGTCAAAGATATAGATATTTTAAAAAGTACTTGCATTTTTTTAATATCTTTCAAAATACAAGGTTTTGCACAATATTTTTCAAAGTATTAAATCTCTAAGTGAAATATGTTTCTAAGGAAAAATCATTTAAGTATGCAATTCCTTTTGAAAATCATTCTCAATAGAAATTTTTTTTCCAAGGCAATATTCTTACTAAGTGAAAAATTTTCTAAATATTCTGAAAATACAAAATATTTTTCATGCACAATACTTTTCAAGATGTAATTTTCTGGTGCAATTTAAACTAGCTCTCTGCTATGATCTCAAAAATTATACTAAGTACTTTCAAAAGAAAATCTTTTATTGTTGGTGCAAGTGTTTTGGTCATTTTTTTGATGTATGATAAAGGGGGAGAGTGAGAACATAAGTTAGAAAATTTCTGTTTCTTCCCAAAGGATCAATGAAAATCATAAATTTAATAGTCCTTAACATCTCACCCATTCTAGATGTCTCAATACAACAAGCATGGTTGCCTTATGAGTGCATTGTGAGATGCTTGAATCATTTTTCTTAAATTCATTGTTAAATCTAAGATTTAATTGAAACTTGTGTTAGATTCAAATTTATCAAGTAGTAAAGTGAATTTGATTTTCGGTAATCGGCTTCCAGGTCTTGGCGAGGCACAAGGCCTTCTTTGGCCGTAGCCTTATTGGATCATCAACCCTTTCCTTGACAAAGTCTTTTATCGAAAATTCATTTTCAAATTACTTCATAAAAAATTTTGGTCTAACTAGCTTAGGTTTTGGATCAGTAGCTTCGGCTAGTTCCACCAGACTAAACAGACCAAGTAGAATATACTTGACCTTATTAGAAGGGCTTCCCTAACGTATTAACATCTCACCTTCACCTAATACTAGGTTGTTCAAGTTTCAATTAATCTTTTTCCTATAGTCATTCTAAATCATGCATAAAATTAAACATGAATGGCATGACATAAATTTTAAAGAAATAGCAGATGCATGACATTAATGCATGATTCAAACAAGTCAAAATATTTAATTAAGTTTCTAAAGATGTATCAATTCTCGATTTGATACATATCGTGTGAACCTGTGAATAAGCCAACCCACTTTGACATATTTAATTTTATTAAATTAATTGTTCCGATTTCGGTAAGATTTTATTTTACTCGAGTTTAAGTTACTTAAGAATTAATTAGATTTAAATTCAGAATTAATTAAATATTAATTGAATTAATTAAGAATCAATTTGAATTTGAATTAATTGAATTAATTTGAGTTTGAATTAATCAAAGATTAAATTTGAATTAATTTGAGTTTGAATTAATTAAGGATTAATTGAATTAATTTGAGTTTGAATTAATAAGGATTAATTAAATTAATTTTAATTAATTTGAGTTTGGATTAATTAAGGATTAATTGAATTAATTTGAGTTTGAATTAATTAAGGATTAATTGAATTAATTAAGAGTTAATTTGAATTTGAATTAATTAAGGATTAATTGAATTAATTAAGAGTTAATTTGAATTTGAATTAATTAATTAAAACTTGAATAATTAAGGTTGAAATGATTAATTAATAGTTGTGGGTTTAAGTTCATAATTTTCATTATTTCAAAAATTTCTGACTCATCCACTATTTCTTCCTTATTTATCTTTTCAAGTTTTTCCAATAATTTTGGTTTATTTGAATCTTTGTGATTTTTATTGACTATGACCTTGATCTCAGAAAATTTCATCTCCTCCTCATCCTTAAAATCACATCCTTCAATATCCTCAAAATAGGTGGAGTAATTTGGGCCACTATTTTAATGTTTTGTAATAATCTTTAACATTATCTATAATTAAATTATCATCTAAGAGAATTTCATCTCTATCATCTCAGAAATATCCTCATTATCCACATAACAATCATCAAAAATATTTTCAATGTTATTTTTATGATTTTCAAACTTGACTTCAGAGTTATCCTTAAGATTTTCAGCTTTGAATTCAGAGTTATCTTTAAGATTTTCAAATTTGAACTCAGAGTTATCCTTAAGGTTTTCAAATTTAGAATTAATCTCAGAGATAATTTTATCAGAATTTATTTAAAATTTAAGTTCAGAATTAATTTCATATTTAAATTCAGAATTAATTTTAGCTTTATCCGTAAAATTATCAGAATTTATTTCAGATTTAAATTTAGATAATTTTAGCAATATCCGTAAAATTATCAGAATTTATTTCAGATTAAATTTAGAATTAATTTTAGCAATTATTGAATTGGTATTAAAGATTAACCAGTTAATTTTGGATATTTTAGCCATATCCACAGTTTGTAACTGGTTATGCAGGATATTTATTTGACTATGTAATAATTCTAATTTAACAGAAAAATTATCTAAATTATCTAGATAAGCTAGTGCAAGAATTTTAAAAATTTTCGGAACGTAAATTCTATGTACCTTTGCCAGACATTTATTCTTGTAGTGTCTGTATTTTTCGCACTTGAAACATTTGATGTGATCTTTGTTCCTCCGGCCTCCTGGTGTTGGTACGTCTCTTGTTGACGGTGAAGAACGAGTCTTACGAGCAGGGCACTGATTTTTATAGTGCCCTCTCTCCCTGCACGTGAAGCATATAATATGGAACTTAAAAACAGACATTTAAAAAAATTATACCTGATTCACCCCTGGGCTCCCCCTCAAATCCTGGCGTCTTTGCTCCGTCGGCGGTTAGTCCGGTGAAGACCTGTCTGACTCTGATACCAATTGTAGGACCGGTGCCGTCGATAGAGGGGGGGGGGGTGAATATCGACCTTTAAAAATCTTCGCGGTAAATCGTAAGCTTTTCGCTTCGTACTTAAACAGAGCGTTAGTAGCAGCGGAATATTAAACAGTAAAGTAAAGAACGACACAAGACAGACGATAACACAGATTGTACGCGGGATTTTTTACATGGTTCCCGACCCCCCAGGGTCAGTACATCCAAGGCCTATGCACGGGAATGCCCATCCACTAATGGTCTCCTTTCCGGACTTTCCGGAGGCAGAGATACCCGTCTTACAGTACAATAATTACAATAAAAAATTTAGTAAATTGAGTGCGGAATAATAAAAGTAAACCGAACAAATAAGATCTGAAACTCGACCGATCTAGACCTCCGAAGTGCCGCGCACTTCCTCATGGAGGCTTCCGGTCGCAGACCTTCGTCGTTAGCACTTTGTCGTCACTTTGGAAGCTTAGTATCATGTTTGGAAGTCGTGTTCTGAGCCTTGGGGTCGAAGCCCCTTTTATAGGCTTCATTGGGCCGCCTATGTTGATGGGGGTGCCTCAAAGGGCATGGTCAAAGCTCATCCTCACGCTGAACTCGCAACAGCTGATAAGCTTCTTGACCAGGGCGCCTCCATGAACCTGGGCGCCCCCATTGATGGGGCCGCCTGATTCCATTCGGGCGCCCCGCGCCTAGGGCCTCCTTTTTCCAGCCTTTTGCTTGCTTTGTCTCCACTCTTAGGTACCTACAAGATACATGAAAACAAGGCAAATACACATACAATCTTAACCTTAAGGACTTGGTTCTGACTTTAGATTTCCACGAAACCCTAGGTCGAACCGACGCAAGTTCCCACTCTCGGGAACGCACCTTTCACCTACTCCTTTCAGGAGACGGTCACCCTCCAGTCCATTCGGGTGAACTTTTGCTTAGCCTCCGATACTCTCAGATCTCGAGACGCCCGAACCTCGACTCGTCTCTACTTCTTGTTGGAACTTGGATGGCTAGAGAGGGGGGGTGAATATAGCCAGACACTTGAAGTTTAGCACTTATTGAAATTTCTGCAACTCAAAGGTCAGTAGCACAGCGGAAGCACAAGAAAACAGGGTATGTAGAAAACTAAAACTAAGTTAAACACAAGAACAAAAATGCTAACAAGAGGATTTACAAAGTTCGGGGATAACTTGCCCCTACTCCTTGGCGTGCCCGTAAGGTGGACGATCCCTTGATCGTCGGCAGATCAAGCCCCGGTGAACACCAGATAAAATGCAACCTCCTTCTCGGTGGAGTAACCTCTCCACAGCGTTTCAACAATGATATGTAGGACCAGTGCCGTCGATAGAGGGGGGTGAATATCGACCGTCAAAAACTCTCGCGGAAACTTCATTGAAAAACTCGTATCGTTCTGAACTTAGAACATTAGTAGCACAGCGGAAAAGTAAATAAACAAAATAAAAGCAATACACAGGGACACAGCGGGATTTGTTTACTTGGTTCCCAAGCCCCCAGGGTCAGTACGTCCAAGGCCTATGTACTCGGCGTGAGTCCACTATTGGTCTCCTTTCCAGAATTTCTGGAGGTGGAGAAAACCCGTCTTACAATGTAGAAGTACAAGCACAAGTACAGAAAATTAAGTACGGAAAATTAAATGCAAACCGAACAAAACAAAGTTGAAGCTCGGCCGATCTGGACCTCCGAAGTGCCGCGCACTTCCTCCTGGAGCCTCCCGGTCGTAGAGCCTCGTCTTTAGCGCGCTGTCGTCGGTCAGAATGATCAGAATGCCACTTAGCAGTTGTGTTTGAAGTAGAGGGGTCGAAGCCCCTTATATAGGCTTCATACGGGTGCCCTGGACGTTGGGGGTGCCCCGATATACCCGGTCAAACCTTATCCCCGCGTCGACCTCTCCGCAGCTGATAAAACGTTTGACCAGGGTGCCCCGGACCTCCAGGGCTCCCTCATGAGGGCTTATCTGTGTTTCAGACTCGAAACTGCAAATGCAGCTTTGAACCCGGGCGCCCCGCTTGAAGCCTATTCTGCCTACCAAACAAAACCTGCATTTTTACTCTTTGTCTTGGGCGTCCCCATCATTGGGGGTGCCCTGGATGCATGGGGGCGCCCTGCTTCAGGGATTCCAGCATCCTGCTTTGTCTTCCAATCTTGGTATCTGCAAGATACACAAACATAAAGCACATATACATATAATTTTAGCCTTAAGGACTTGGTTCGGACTTCGGATCTCCACGATACCCTAGGTCGAACCGACACAAGTTCCCATCCCCGAGAACTCGCCTTTCACCTACTCCTTTTAGGAGACGATTGCCACCCAGTCCTTCGGGTGGACTTTTGATTAGCTTCCGTTACTTCCGAACCTCGAGACGCTCAAACCCTGACCCGTCTCTACTCCTGTCCTTAGTCATCGCTCCGCTAAGTTGCTCAGTCCCTTGGGCCAAGACTTTATTCCCTAGCAGTCCTTCGCCAGGTCTTCATTCCCTAGCAGTCCTTCGCCAGGTGCCTAGCAGCCCTTCGCTAGGTCTTCGTTACCAAGCAGTCCTTCACCTGGTGCCTAGCAACCCTTTGCCAGGTCTTCGGTACCAAGCAGTCCTTCGCTTGGTGCCTAGCAGTCCTTCGCTAGGTCTTAGACTCCTAGCAGCCCTTCGCTAGGTGCCCAGCAGCCCTTCGCCAGGTCTTAGGGTTTCGATGCCTAGATTAACTAGGACTTTTCTTCAACTTAGGTTACTTCTCCTTTGCTCCCCTTTGTCTGTTTAATGTATCACTGACTTAAGTATATTGTCAAACATTAAAACACTTAAAGGAGAACATCATTGATGCCACTTGCACCAAGAATCTCCCCTTTTTGATGTTTGACAATAACTTAAGTTAGATTGGTTGAAGGGGCTAACTTACTATCCTTGGGATAAAAAAAACCAAAAAAAAAGATATAAGTTTTGAAACTATATTTTTGATCTTTGGGAGAAAATTTTTCTAACTTAAGCACACCTAACTTAAGCACACCACTCCCCCTTTGTCATACATCAAAAAACTTTAAGAAAATACTTGCACCAACAATGAAAACTTTTAGTTCTTTTTGAATGATATATTGCATTTTTTTTAAAAATGCATAATTTTGAAAAAGATGCTATGTACTTTTGAAAGATTATGTAATTTTTGAAAAATATAAGTACCTTTGAAAAATATATTGAATTTTTTGAAAAATTAAGTACTTTTTTGGAAAATGCATAATTTTTGAAAGAATGCTATTTTGGAAAATATAAATATTATGCATATTTTGCAAGTACTAACTATTTTTGAAGAGATGAGACTTTGAAAAATATAAGTAATTTTTGAAACATAATATTTTACTTGACTGAGTTTCTTTTCCAGTCTGACACAATCCTAGGAAACCTTGTTAACCACAAGGACATTTTCCTAAGTGTCCTGGAAATTCTTCAAACTCAAGTAAATATTAACAGAATTTTGCTAAAAAAATGATAGTACTTTTGAAAATATATGCTAGTGAATTTTGAAAAATGTGTGAACTTTTGAAGACCCAATATTTTACTTGACTTGGTTTATCTTCCAGTCTGACGCCATCCTGGGAAACCTTGTTGACTACAAGGACATTTCCTAAGTGTCCTGGAAATTCTTCAACCCAAGTAAACATTATTTCAAAAATAATTTCATAAGTTACACAAATTCTAACAAATAGAATAATAGTATTTTGACCTTATTAGAAGAGGTTTCCCTAACGTACTATCATCTCACCGCCACCCAATACTATGTTGTTCAAGTTTCAATTATTCTTTTTCCTATGGTCATTCTAATATATGCATAAGATTTAAATATGAATGACATGTCATATATTTAAAAGAAATAGCAAATGCATGACATGATAATTATGCATGATTCAAACAAGTCAAATCATTTTATTTAAGTTTCTAATGATGTGTCAAATTCCCGATTTGATACATGTCGTGTGAACCGGCGAATATGTCAACCCACTTTGACATATTTAATTTTACTAAATTAGTTGTTACGGTTTGGGTAAAATTTTAGTTTAGTTCGAGTTTAAGTTATTTTGTATTCAAGTTAATTAATTTGAAAATGAATTAATTAAGAATGAATTGATTTGAATTAATTTGAATCAATTAAAGTTAAATTTATTTGAAGTAAATTGAATTAACTAACTTTATTTGAATTAAATTGATTTAATTAAGATTTAATTGAATTTAATTGATTTAATTAAGATTTAATTGAATTTAATTGATTTAATTAAGATTTAATTGAATTTAATTGATTTAATTAAGATTTAATTGGATTTATTGATTTAATTAAGATTTAATTGAATTTAATTGATTTAATTAAGATTTAATTGAATTTAATTGATTTGAATTTAATTTAATTTGAATTTAATTTAATTTGAATTATTAAGGTTGAAATGATTAATTAATAATTATGGATTTAAATTCATCATTTTCATTATTTCGAAAATTTCTTCTTCATCTTTATCTATCTTTTCAAGTTTTTCTAATAATTTTGATTTATTTGAGTTTCTGTAATTTTTATTGATTATGGCCCTAATCTTAGAAAATTCCATCTCCTCCTCAAGATTAGATCTTTCAATATCCTCAAAGTAGGTGGAGTAAAATGGGCCACTTGTTAATTTTTTAGGATTATCCAAGAGGATAATTAAATTATTATCTAAAGAATCATCCTCAGATTTATCCTCATTATCCATAAGATTTTTAATAAATTCATTTTTATCCTCAAAATTATTTCAGGATTATCTTCAGAATTATCTTTACTAACTTCAGAGTTATCTTCAGAATTATTCTTAAGATGTTCCAATTTGAATTCTGAGTTATACAACGGATTTTTGAATTCATAATTATCTACAGGGTTTTCAAATTTGAATTCAAGATTATTCTCAGGATTTTTGAATTCAGATTTATCCTTAGGATTTTCAAATTCAGATTTATCCTTAAGATTTTTGAATTAGAATTCGGGATTTATTTCAGATTTAAATTCAGAATTAATTGTATCATTATCCGTAGAATTATCAGAGTTTATTTCTGATTTAAGTTCAGAATTAATTTTAGCAATTATTGAATTGGTATTAATGATTAAACAATTTATTTCTAATATTTTATCCATATTCACATTTTGTAACTTGTCATTCAAAATATCTACTTGACTATGCAGTAATTCTAACTTATTAGGAAAAATATCTAAATTATTAAAAGACATTGCAGGAATTTGTAAACTTTTTGGAACATAAATCTTACGTACCTTCGCCGGACACTTATTTTTGTAGTGTCCGTATTTCTTGCAATTGAAGCATCGTACGTGATCCTTGTTTTTCCGGACTCCTGGCGCTGGTGCCCCCTTTGCCGCCGGTGGTGTAGATCGAATCTTACGAGTAGGGCACTGATTTTAATAGTGCCCTCTCTCCCTGCATGTAAAACAAATAATATGCAATTTAATATTAGACATTTTAAAAAATGTACCTGATTCACCCCTGGGCTCCCCCTCAACTCCTGGCGTCGTTGCTCCGTCGACAGTTAGTCCGGTGAAGAGCGGCTCTGCTCTGATACCAATTGAAGGACCGGTGCCATCGATAGAGGGGGGGTGAATATCGACTGTTAAAAACTCTCGCGGAAACTTCGTAGAAAAACTCGGATCGTTCTGAACTTAGAACGTTAGTAGCACAACGGAAAAGTAAATAAACAAAATAAAAGCAATACACAGGGACACAGCGGGATTTATTTACTTGGTTCCCAACCCCCCAGGGTCAGTACGTCCAAGGCCTATGTACTCGGCGTGAGTCCACTATTGGTCTCCTTTTCGGAATTTTCGGAGGCGGAGAAAACCCGTCTTACAGTGTAGAAGTACAAGCACAAGTATAGAAAATTAAGTACGGAAAATTAAATGCAAACCGAACAAAACAAAGTTGAAACTCGGCCGATCGGGACCTCCGAAGTGCCGCGCACTTCCTCTTGGAGCCTCCCGGTCGTAGATCCTCGTCTTTAGCGCGCTGTCGTCTGTCAGAATGATCAGAATGACACTTAGCAGTTGTGTTTGAAGTAGAGGGGTCGAAGCCCCTTATATAGGCTTCATACGTGCGCCCTGGACGTTGGGGGCGCCCCGATATACCCGGTCAAACCTTATCCCCGCGTTGACCTCTCCACAGCTAATAAAACCTTTGACCAGGGCACCCCGGACTCCAGGACGCCCTCATGAGGGCTTATCTGTGTTTCGGACTCGAAACTGCTAATGCAGCTTTGAACCCAGGCGCCCCAGATGCTCCGGGCGCCCCGCTTGAAGCATATTCTGCCTACCAAACAAAACCTGCATTTTTACTCTTTGTCTTGGGCACCCCCATCATTGGGGGTGCCCCCACTGATGGGGGCGCCCCCACTGATGGGGGCGCCCTACTTCAGGGCTTCCAGCATCCTGCTTTGTCTTCCAATCTTGGTATCTGCAAGATACACAAACACAAAGCACATATACATATAATTTTAGCCTTAAGGACTTGGTTCGGACTTCGGATCTCCATGAAACCCTAGGTCAAACCGACACAAGTTCCCATCCCCGAGAACTCGCCTTTCACCTACTCCTTTCAGGAGACGAATGCCACCCAGTCCTTCGGGTGGACTTTTGCTTAGCTTCCGATACTTCCGGACCTCGAGACGCTCAAACCCTGACCCGTCTCTACTCCTGTCCTTAGTCATCGCTCAACTAAGTTGCTCAGTCCCTTGGGCCAAGACTTCATTCCCTAGTAGTCCTTCGCCAGGTGCCTAGCATCCTTCGCCAGTTGCCTAGCAGCCCTTCGCTAGGTCTTCGTTACCAAGCAGTCCTTCGCCTGGTGCCTAGCAACCCTTCGCTAGGTCTTCGGTACGAAGTAGTCCTTCGCTTGGTACCTAGCAGTCCTTCGCTAGGTCTTAGACTCCTAGCAACCCTTCGCTAGGTGCCCAGCAGCCCTTCGCCAGGTCTTAGGTTTCGATGCCTAGATTAACTAGGACTTTTCTTAACTTAGCCTACTTCTCCTTTGCTCCCCTTTGTCTGTTCAATGTATCACTGACTTAGTATATTGTCAAACATTAAAACACTTAAAGGAGAACATCATTGATGCAACTTACACCAACAAGATAGAGTTTTAAGCACAATGAAACACAAGAAAGATCTTACTTAGCACTTAGGACGGCAAGAACACAAGCAGAACTTCTCCCGAACTCCACCCAGCGATGATCTCACACAAGAACACCCTTCTTCGTGTCTTCTCGCTGATGGACTCTCCAAGCCTCTTGTTTCTTCCTTCAAGTGCTCAAGTAAGGGATGGTTGCCTCTAAGGTTGCTTGCTCAAGATGATGGAACAACAGATAGCACAACAAAGTGTGGAGAAAACAATCGCGCAGCAAGAACTCAAGCCAGAAGTCACTTCCCAGATCTCTCTCTTGCTCTTCTCCACTACGCTCCTTTTGTTTCTCCACTGAACGCCAGGTGACACCATCTCACTGCAGCCTCCAGCTGCTCACCTGCCAACGCCAGCTACCACTAAGCTCTCCCTGGACTCCCTGAGCTTCCGTCAGCCAAGCTCCAGTCAGCAGCTCCAGTCTGCAGCTCCAGCCGTTGCAACCTGAGATGGCAAATGGACAAACCAGCTCCAAGGAAAAGCCTCCATTGACTCTCCTTGAGTGTTTGAATCCTTCCCTGTCACCTGCAGCTCAATCAGAGTATTAGCCCAGCATATCAAGCAGAAAATCGAGTATCAAAGGTTAAGCGCAGAGAATCAGATACGTTCAGACGCGATCAGAGCGTCTGACAGTGCATTTTGAATTAATGTGATCGGTCACCGGAACCGATCCAGAGCTTGTGGGGCGATCACCAGACCGATCCACCGCTTTGCTAGGTTTCCCAACTTTCGCGATGACACAAGCCTGAATGGTCACCAGACCGATCAGAGTGAATCCTGATCGGTCACCAGACCGATCAGTATAGCCACTAATCGATCAGGCTCAAGCCTGATCGGTCCACTCCTGAGTGAACAGTAATCGCAGAAATCAGATCCTAGATAGTGGATCGGTCACCAGACCGTTCAGTAGCTGATCAGTGGGGGAACTCAACTCACTGTGTGCTCCCTGATCGGTCACCAGACCGATCAGGAGCAAGGCAGTGAGGAAGCTGCCTGCTCCCGCTCCCTGATCGGTCACCGGACGATCAGGAGCCAAGCAACGAGGCAACTGCCTGCTCCCTGATCGGTTACCGGACCGATCAGAAGCCACACAGTAGGTTCCCAACCTCACTGTGTGCTCCCTGATCGGTCACCAGACCGATCAGTCATCGCTGGATCGGTCACCGGACCGATCCACGAAGGAGCAGCGTGCCAACTTCCCTGATCGGTCACCAGACCGATCCAGGGACTCCAACCCAGCCCTCCAAGCTAGGGTTTCATCCAACCTAGCCCTCCAAGCTAGGACCTGACCCTCCAAGCCAGGATTTTTCACCTAACCCTCCAGTTGGGACTTTTCACCTAACCCTCCAAGTTAGGACTTTTCACCTAGCCCTCTAAGCTAGGACTTTTCACCCAACCTTCCGAGTTAGGACTTTTCCACACCTAGCCCTCCAAGCTAGGATTTTTCACACCTAACCCTCCAGTTGGGACTTTTCACCTAACCCTCCAAGTTATGACTTTTCACCTAGCCCTCCAAGCTAGGACTTTTCACCCAACCTTCCGAATTAGGACTTTTCACCACCTAGCCCTCCAAGCTAGGATTTTCCACACCTAACCCTCCAGGTTAGGATTTTTCAACACCTAGCCCTCCAAGCTAGGATTATATCAAACCTAGTTCCACTAGGTATGCCTAGTCCACGACCAGGACTTAAACTCAATCATAATCATAATCATCAACCTAAACTAAAATCGATGTCAACACCAAAACAACAATCCGATTTTAAGTTTAGGGATTATCAATCAATTTTCTCAAATTTCAGAATCATAGGGGAATCAGGATCCTCCCCCTACAATATTATCATCCCAAACTTAACCAACCACACTCTCCCCCTTTGTCGAACACCGAAAAAGGGTCTAGAGAGGCTGTTAAGTCTAATCATACTCCCCCTCAACCCTAGGAGTATCCCAAAATAACATAAGATGTGAAAAGTTTGAGGGCATATGAAAACATATGACAATGATAAGGCATGGCACAATTAGCATATGTATCATATGGACATGGCATCATAAGCAAAATCATAAATCGCAAACATGTAGATAGTAATCATGTGAACACACATATAAGCCAACAATCAAAACAAGATAAGGCAAATGTGAAATACATGCAAAATATCAGATGCATCATTAAGCAAAATCTAGTCATAGTCAAGTGCATCAAAACCAGACAACTAATCAGATGCATATCAATGCATCAAAGTCAAGGCAAGTGTGGCACAAGGCCATAAGAAGCAAGTCATGGGGCATATAGCCCGAAAGTCATACAAACCAAACAGTCAGATAGCAACAAATCACAACCAGAGCAGAGTATAATCAAACGTCAGCTGGGGGGTCAGCCTGCATAGGGTCATCCACATCATCAGGAACAACAGGCCCCAGTGCAGTACTGGAAGAGGGCGCACCTCCAGGGAATGTGTGCTGGCGCCACTCATCATACCACGTCTGCTGCAGCGTACGGATCCCAGAGACATCAGACTCCACGGTGGTCAGTCTGCGGTCGAAAGATCGAAACCCCGAACGGATCTCCTCTCGATAGAGCTCTCGTATGTGAAGATCATGCTGGATCGTCTGATCCAGCTCAGAAATCTGCCATTGTAGATCTGGGTCCGCCTCATAGTCGTAGTGAGCAGCAGCAGCGGCGGGAGCCTCCTGAGGTGCAGCAGCATCTGCTGGTACCTGAAAATGTGGATCTCCAGGAAGCTCGCCAAGTCCCCTCCCGTCCTTCCAAACCAAAACCCCATCGTGATCCCGTATGATAATGTCGGACTTGGCAAATGCCCGCCAGCTAAGTCTGCAATCCTGTCGGACCATGGACACTATCCTGCCCTTGGTGACATCAACACCTACTGACAAAAGCCAGTCGGTGATGACGTGACCAAAAGGCATATAGACTGTGCGTCGACTCGGCTCTCGATAGGATAAGATGGACTGAAAGATGCTCTCCATGATATCAAAGTCCATGCGGTGGTGCATGCCATAGAGCATCAAGCAGTGATAGGGTCGGATCTCGGCTAAGGGCATGGAAGTGATCGGTAGGATACAATTTGTAATGATCTTGAAGAGTACGTGTCGGTAGGAGATAGACGGAGTGCTGCAAAGGTCGAAAAATCAGGACCCAACTCATCAAGCCCGACTGGGCGGGGATGTCCAAAGAAATGCTGATAAATGGTGTCGGGGGTAACATCGGCAAAAGGAGCCAGCAACGGGTCTGGGAGCTCAGGATAAATAGAATACAGGTTAGGCGATCGCCGACCGCCTAGATACTCCGCTAAGATCTCATAAGAGAAATCGAGATTTCTCTTTGCGAGCGGGTAGTGAATTCGAAACCCCCCTGAGGTCCTTGCTGAAGGTTGTTGTAAAACTCGGAGACAAGGTCATAATTGATAGTCCTTTCAAGAGAAAGGAGAAAGCCAAGATTGTAGAAAGTGACTATTTCCATGATGGAAGGGCAGTGCTCGGTCAGAAAGGGAACATCAATCGATCGACAGGAGAGTAATTTGAAGGTGCGGGATTGAAAGGCCTGTTCACAGGCGGCATTGGGAAAGTGAGAGCTTGAGGAAGGCTGAGGCCTTCGGGAGGGCGCGGATGAAGAAGGGGCTTTGCCCTTCGAGCCACCCTCCACTGGTTCCTTTCCCTTAGATGATTTTCTAAAGATTGGAATGATCAAGACAGCAGGTTTGATCAAGATTTGATCACATTGGTCAAGACAAATTTTAATCAATGACCCAATCAGTGAACATAATGTAAGACATCGATCAAATTAGATTTAATCAGTTTGATGTAAGATGGGAACAGTAATCAAATGAAGAAGAGATTTGATTTAATCAGTGGGTGTGGATCATGGCAACAGATTTGATCACGGAGAAATAATCATAAGGTAAGACATTTGATTAAAGGTCAAATAACATAGAGATTTGATAGAGTTTAGGTCATGGCATAAGGAAGGTCACGACAAACACCACAAGATAAAAACCTTGATTAGCACAAACTCATAATCAAAGAGTTGATTTGTAAGATAAACTAACCAAAAATACTTACTTAGGTGCCATTGAAGATTTGTGAAGAAGATCTTGAAGTCTAGAAGAAGAGCTCGCCAGGAAGAAGTTTTCGGCGCAAGAAAGAAGCGCAAGACCTTGAGCGAGAAAGGAACTCGGACAAGGAAGAGCTTGCAGAACACCTTCTCAGGATCGCACGCACAGCAGGAAGAAGAAGAATCGTATGCGCAAGGAAGAAGGAGAGGAGGGTCCGGCGCTGAGGGGTTTTGGTCGGCTAGGGCTTGGGAGATGAAGAGAAATCGTGATTAAATCGGTTGGTGGATCGGTCCACCAACCATAATTTAATGTGTTTGAACGGATCACCGTTCGATCCGATAGCGCCCAGACCGATCAGGATCTGGCCTGGTACTGATCGGTCGGGTGACCGATTAGGCAGGCTCCTGATCGATCAGGAAGCGATCTGTAGGATTCGGAGAGTGTTCTGTGAGCCCCTAATTGGTCTGTGGACCGATCACCACAGGGTGCCAGATCGGTCCGGGGACCGACCCAGACCAACACAGAATGTTTGGACAAATTTTCCTAAAGTCTCTGTAACTCCTCAGATCGGTCTGTGGACCGATCACCACAGGAAGGAGCCAGATCGGTCCGGTGACCGATCAGCCATACTCCTGATCGGTCCAGTGACCGATCAGGGTTCCTGATACTCCCTGATACGATCTGAAACTTTCAGTTTCAGACTTCCACGCGATTTCTGAAGAGATCTGATGACAGATATCGATCTTGGAAGTGATCCCTTGACTATAATTGATCCCTAAACAAGGATCAAAGGTCCTTATGGTTATAACAATCACTTTGCTCCACTCAATTGGAGTCAAACTCAATCTACAATCATTCAAACAAGTTTGTATCAAATTCAAGTTTCCAATCAAGTTTCCTTGATTGGAATGTCCAAGTATGATCATGGAGCCAAATACACATGTGTTATGCATTGGTTTTCCCCATACTTGGTCACCGAAGTGATTTTTATCTCGTCAACTTAATTTCTCAAGGGATGCATTGACATTTTGAGAAATTGAGTTGAACCTAACATCTCACCCCATTTCTAGCAAACAAAAACGTTTTGTTGAACCTTATAGTTTGTGTGAGATGTCCCCAAAGTTACCCAATTATATCCCAACAATTAGAACTAATCATGAAGGGTTTTGAATGCATTTTGAAACCTATGAAGCGCGACACATTCCCAACTCCCTTCTTAAAAAGCTAAACTCATTTTCGGGGAGTGGTTTAGTGAAAATGTCTGCTAAATTTGATTTGGACTCTACATAAGAGAGTACAACATCTCCTCTAGCAACATGATCTCTAATGAAGTGGTGACGCACTTCAATATGTTTGGTCCTAGAGTGATGGACTGGATTCTTAGTTAGGTTAATTGTGCTAATGTTGTCACACAACACTTGCACACCCTTGTAGCTTAACCCATAGTCCTCTAGAGTATGAATCATCCACAACAATTGTGATATACTCTCTCCCATAGCAATATATTCTGCCTCGGTCGTGGAGAGAGCAACACAATGTTGCTTCCGACTTGACCAACTAACTAAAGATGCTCCTAAAAATTGGCAACCCCCACTCGTGCTTTTACGATCCAACTTACATCCAGCGTAGTCGGAATCGGTATAGCCAATTAGGTCAAATGATTCGGTACGGGGGTACCAAAGACCAACACTAATTGTGCCCTTAAGGTATCTCAAAATTCGTTTAACCGCAATTAGATGAGATTCCTTGGCACATACTTGATACCTAGCGCACATACCCACAGCAAAGAGTATATCAGGTCGACTAGCTGTGAGGTATAGCAAACTACCAATCATGCTCCGATATTGAGTCAAATCAACGGGTTTACCATTCTCATCATTGTCTAATCTAGTGTTTGTAGCCATGGGAGTGGTTACCTCTTTTGAATCACTCATATTGAATTTTCGAAGCATCTCTTGAGTATATTTTGATTGGTGCACATGGATCCCCTCTCGGGTTTGCTTGATTTCAAGTCCAAGGAAGAAAGTCAACTCTCCCACTAGACTCATTTCAAATTCACTTTCCATGTGTCCAATGAATTCATTCAAATAGCCCTTATTGTTTGAGCCACAAATTATGTCATCGACATATACTTGGGCTACAAAAATATCGTCACCATCTCTCCGTAGAAACAGTGTAGGGTCTATTTGGCCTCTTACAAAGCCTTTCTCAATTAAAAATGTCGACAACCGCTCATACCAAGCTCGGGGTGCTTGTTTAAGGCCATAAAGTGCCTTTTTGAGCTTGAATACGTGGTTTGGAATTCGGTACTCTCAACCCCGGAGGTTGTTCAACATAGACCTCTTCTCTAATTAAGCCATTTAGAAAGGCCGATTTGACATCCATTTGATATAGCTTGAAACCCCGATGTGCTGCAAATGCAAGCATCAGTCAGATGGACTCTAATCGTGCCACGGGAGCATAGGTCTCATCATAATCAAGGCCTTCAACTTGACTATAGCCCTTGGCTACTAAGCGTGCCTTGTTTCTTATGATTTCTCCCTTATGGTTCAATTTGTTCTTGAAGACCCATTTGGTTCCAATGATGGTGGTCTTCTTAGGTCTAGGGACTAAGTCCCAAACTTGACTTCTTTCGAATTGACCTAGTTCATCTTGCATTGCAATGATCCAATCGGGATCATTTAATGCTTCATCAATTTTTCTAGGTTCAATTTCGGAAATTAGAGCAACTTCATTAGCCTCATTCCGGAAGAATGATCTAGTTCTAACCCCATGATGGATGTCTCCAACAATTTGGTCTTGGGGATGACTAGAGGCTAATCTAGTTTGCCTAGGTGTTGGTGGTGTTTCTTGAATGGTTTCACTAGACACAAGCTCAGCCTCAGGATCCGGCTGACCTATGGGTTGTCTAGGCTCACCGTCATCGAATTCATCACCATCAACAACATTTGGAGTTTCATTCAAACTTAGTCTCCTAAGTTCGAATTGGACTTCATCTTCTGGTTGTTCATTGGCCTTTGGAATTTCTTCAAAAACCACATCAGAAGACTCTTCAACCAATCTAGATTTCTTATTGTAGACCCGGTAGGCTTTGCTAACTAGGGAGTACCCGACTAGTATCCCTTCATCAGCCTTTGCCGTGAACTTTCCAAGATGATCCTTGGTGTTTAGGATGAACACCTTACAACCAAACACCCTAAGGTGTTTAACCGTAGGTGGTTTCCCAAACCAAAGTTCATGGGGAGTCTTACCTAAGAATCTATGGATGAGGACTCGATTTTGCACATAGCAAGCCGTGTTTACAGCTTCGGCCCACAAGTAACTTGGTAATGAGTACTCATTGAGCATGCTTCGTGCAACCTCTTGTAAAACACGGTTCTTCTACTCTACAACACCATTTTGTTGTGGTGTTCTAGGTGTGGAGAACTCATGTCTATACCCTCTATTTTGACAAAATTCTAAAAATCATTGATTTTGAAATTCGCCTCCATGATCACTTCTAATTGTCTTAATTGTTGATTATTTTTTATTTTTAACTCTTCTACAAAAGAAAATAAAAACATCTAAGGTTTGATCCTTATATTTAAGAAAATAAGTCCATGTGTATCTAGTAAAATTATCAATGATAACAAAGCAATATCTACTTCCATTCAATGATATGATAGTGCTACAATTAAATAGATCCATGTGAGTAAATCTAAAGCGGTAGATGTACTTACAACGCTTTTACCTTTATGTGCAGATTTTGTTTGCTTACCCATTTGACATGCATTACAAAGTTTATCCTTTTCATACTTGATGCTTGGTAAGCCACGAACTAATCCCTTATTGGCCAACTTCCGGATGTTCTTCATGTTCACATGTGCTAGCCTCCGGTGCCAAAGGGTGGACTCCTCTTTTTTTGACATGAGACACTTAGCAAAAACATTAATAGCACTTTTAAAAGAAACTTGATAAATTTATCTATTTGTTCCTACTAGTACCGTGTCAAAAGTGTCATGTTGTCTAACTAGACATTGACTTGGTTGGAAATCAATTGTGTAACCGAATCACACAATGACTGACACTTAGGAGATTAATGTCATCCCTTGACTAGAAGAACATTTGAAATTCTAAGACATTCAGATATTTGAATGTCTCCTATTCCTATAACCTTAAGACGACCATTGTTACCAAATGAAACATTATCTCTACTTTTTCTTTGAAGTGTCGTAAACAATGATTTATCCCCGGTCATGTGTTTGNCAAAAGAAAATAAAAATCTAAGGTTTGATCCTTATATTTAAGAAATAAGTCCATGTGTATCTAGTAAAATTATCAATGATAACAAAGCAATATCTACTTCCATTCAATGATATGATAGTGCTACAATTAAATAGATCCATGTGAGTAAATCTAAAGCGGTAGATGTACTTACAACGCTTTTACCTTTATGTGCAGATTTTGTTTGCTTACCCATTTGACATGCATTACAAAGTTTATCCTTTTCATACTTGATGCTTGGTAAGCCACGAACTAATCCCTTATTGGCCAACTTCCGGATGTTCTTCATGTTCACATGTGCTAGCCTCCGGTGCCAAAGGGTGGACTCCTCTTTTTTTGACATGAGACACTTAGCAAAAACATTAATAGCACTTTTAAAAGAAACTTGATAAATATTATCTATTCTTCTTCCTACTAGTACCGTGTCAAAAGTGTCATGTTGTCTAACTAGACATTGACTTGGTTGGAAATCAATTGTGTAACCCGAATCACACAATTGACTGACACTTAGGAGATTAAATGTCATCCCCTTGACTAGAAGAACATTTGAAATTCTAAGACATTCAGATATTTGAATGTCTCCTATTCCTATAACCTTAAGACGACCATTGTTACCAAATGAAACATTATCTCTACTTTTTCTTTGAAGTGTCGTAAACAATGATTTATCCCCGGTCATGTGTTTGGAGTATCCACTATCAACAAACCAAGTTGATAGATGCTCCCCCTCAATCATAACTTACACAATTCGAAAAATGGAAGATTTAGGTACCCACACCTTGGGACCTAAAGTATCTACTAAACAAGACTTAGGAACCCATGCCTTGACAACTTTCTTTTGAGCTCTAGGTGTCTTAGATTGTCTCATATCAGTCCTAGACATCAAAGAAACGAAGGATGGTTCTTTGGGTCGGTAACCAATACCGGCCCTATTGTAGACCGCCCTTTGGGCATTCAAAATCATGTCTAGGGTCTTAGAGCTTGTTGAGAACTTCTCAAGAATATTCTTGAGTCTCTCAACTTCACTCTTCAATGATTTATTTTCATCCTCTAACAATTCAACATGCAAATCATCTACATCCTCATCCCTAGAGGATTTCAAATGATCAACCTCAATTTTCAAAGATTTAATCTCATCCTCTAACATTTCAACATGTAAGTCGTCTATGTTCTCATCCCTAGATGACTTCAATTGTTTAACTTCTAATTGCAATGATTTAACCCTATTTTTTGACTTCTTCAACATATTGGTTAAATATGCAATTGCTCTATAACATTTCTCAAGTTCGGGAGAGGTTACCTCTCCATCATTCGAAGATGATGAAGCCGCGTTTGAGGAGTCGGAGGATTCATCACTACTTTCTTCTCCAAGAGCCACGAGTGCCACGTGCCGTGTGCTCTTCTCCTCCTTTTCTTCATCGGATGAACTTGAGGAGGATTCATCCCAAGTGGCCTTCAAGGCCTTCTTCTTCTTCTTTGATTTCTCCTCTTTCTTCTTGGATTTCTCCTTCTTCTTCTTTATCTTTGGGCATTCACTCTTGAAATGCCCTTTCCTGCCACACTCATAACAAGAAGCATTAGACTTATCAACTTTAGCTTCACTAGGGTTACCTTTACCCTTGAAGCGTTAACCCCTTCTCATCATCCTTCTCATAAAATTTGCCATCTCGGAGGAAGAAGACCTGCTGCCATCTTCCTCGGAATCGGACTCGGATTCAGAAGAAGATGAAGATGAAGAGACATCATTCTCCTTCTTCTTCTTGTTGGATCTTTCCCCTGCAACTAAGGAAATCCCCTTCTCCTTGGGGTCTTTGTTAGCCATTTCATGTAATTCCATTTCACAAAATAGATCATCTAGTTTAACAATTGATAAATCCTTGGAAACTTTGTAGGCATCCACCATGGATGACCACAAAGCATTCCTTGGAAATGCTTTTAACACATACCTCACAAGGTCGCGGTTCTCGACCTTTTCATCAATAGAATGAAGTCTGTTGAGGACTTCCTTGAACCGGCTATGGAGTTCATTTACAGTTTCATTCTCCTTCATGGAGAGGTTTTGGAGTTGATTGAGGAACAAGTCCCTCTTGGCAATTCTTGAATCTCGGGTGCCCTCGTGGAGTTTTATGAGCTTGTTCCACAAGTCTTTCGCACTTGTGAATGGACCAACTTTGATGAGTTGGTCTTTGTTCATGCCGCATTGTAGGGTGACCACCGCCTTCGCGTCGGCTTCACACTTTCGAGTTTGTTCAGCCGTCCACTGCCAAGATTCAAGTTCTTTGCCTTCATCATCCTTTGGAGGGGTAAAACCCTCCTTCACCGCGAACCAAGTGTTGATATCCATCTTTAGGTAGTATTCCATCTTCGATCTCCAATATTGGAAATCTGCGCCATCGAAGAAGGGAGGTCGGGTGGTGCTAAAGCCTTCTCTCAAAGCCATTTTTGATAGCTCTCGATTGTTAATCCGCTTGTATAAAGCCCCAAGCTCTGATACCACTTGTTGGAACTCGGATGGCTAGAGAGGGGGGGGGGTGAATATAGACAGACATTTGAAGTTTAGCACTTATCGAAATTTCTACAACTCAAAGGTCAGTAGCACAGCGGAAACACAAGGAAAACAGAGTATGCAGAAAACTAAAACTAAGTTAATCACAAGAACAAAAACGCTAACAAGAGGATTTACAAGGTTCGGGGATAACTTGCCCCAACTCCTTGGCGTGCCCGTAGGGTGGGCGATCCCTTGATCGTCGGCAGATCAAGCCCCGGAAAATCCGGATAGAAAGCAACCTCCTTCTCGGTGGAGTAACCTCTCCACAGCGTTTCAACAAAGATAGAGTTTTAAGCACAATGAAACACAAGAAAAATCTTACTTAGCACTTAGGACAGGCAAGAACACAAGCAGAACTTCTCCCGAGCTCCACCCAGTGACGATCTCACGCAAGAACACCCTTCTTCGTATCTTCTCGCTGATGGACTCTCCAAGCCTCTTGTTTCTTCCTTCAAGTGCTCAAGTAAGGGATGATTGCTTCAATGATTGCAGCTGCTTGCTCAAGAACGATGGAACAGCAGAGAACACAAGCACGCAACATTTCTGATCAGAGTTGAGTTATGGAGACTTGTTCGCCACCAAGCGCTTAAGTCCTTCCACTATTGCCAGGTCACCACCTCACTGCAGCCTCCAGCTGATCTCCTGCAACCACCAGCCACTACTGAGCTCCTCTGGACTCCCTGAGCCTCCCTCAGACCAGCCCCAGTTAGCAGCTCCAGCCAACGCCAGCGTCTGTTGCAACTTGAGATGGAAAACAGACAAACCTGCTCCAAGGAAAGGCCTCCATTGACTCTCCTTGAGTGTTTGAATCCTTCCCTGTCACCTGCAGCTCAATCAGAGCATTAGCACAACATATCAAGCAGAAAATCGAGTATCAGAGGTTAAGTGCAGAGAATCAGATACGTTCAGACGCGATCAGAGCGCCTGACAGTGCATTTTGAATTAAAGTGATCGGTCACCGGACCGATCCAGAGCTTGTGGGTCGGTCACCAGACCGATCCACCGCTTTACTGGGACTCCTAGCTTTCGCGACGACACAAGCCTGATCGATCACCACACCGATCAGAGTGAATCCTGATCGGTCACCAGACCGATCAATATAGCCAATGACCGATCAGGCTCAAGCCTGATCGGTCCACTCCTGAGTGAACAGTAATCGCAGAAATCAGATCCTAGGTCGTGGATCGGTCACCAAACCGTTCAGTAGCTGATCAGTGGGGGAACTCAACTCACTCTGTACTCCCTGATTGATGACCGATCAGGAGCAAAGCAGTGAGGAAGCTGCCTGCTCCCTGATCGGTCACCGGACCGATCAGGAGCCAAGCAACGAGGCAACTGCCTGCTCCCTGATAGGTCACCAGACCGATCAAGAGCCATACAGTAGGTTCTCAACCTCATTGTGTGCTCCCTGATCGGTCACCAGATCGATCAGTCATCGCTGGATCGGTCATCGGACCGATCCACGAAGGAGCAGCGTGCCAACTTCCTTGATCGGTCACCAGACCGATCCAGGGACTCCAACCCAGCCCTCCAAGCTAGGGTTTCATCCAACCTAGCCCTCCAAGCTAGGACCTGACCCTCCAAGTCAGGATTTTTCAGCTAACCCTCCAGTTGGGACTTTTCACCTAACCCTCCAAGTTAGGACTTTTCACCTAGCTCTCCAAGCTAGGACTTTTCACCCAACCTTCCGAGTTAGGACTTTTCCACACCTAGTCCTCCAAGCTAGGATTTTTCACACCTAACCCTCCAGTTGGGACTTTTCACCTAACCCTCCAAGTTAGGACTTTTCACCTAGCCCTCCAAGTTAGGACTTTTCACCCAACCTTCCGAGTTAGGACTTTTCACCACCTAGCCCTCCAAGCTAGGATTTTCCACACCTAACCCTCCAGGTTAGGATTTTCCAACACCCACTAGGTTTGCCTAGTCCACGACCAGGACTTAAACTCAATCATAATCATAATCATCAATCTAAACTAAAATCGATGTCAACACCACCGCATCAATAAAGTCTAGGTCTTCTGTACTTTTCTGCCTCCCTCTCTTGTGTATTTGTGAGGGTGATGGGTTCTGGGCTATGTAACCTCTTTACCTCGCTAATTGGAACATTTCCCCTCCCCTTCAAGCCTCTCAAGCTTGTTCCTTTTGTAAAGTTGTTAACGATCCAAAGGGTCGTCAGGTGGAGCGCTCGACCCGAGCCGCTGAACTAGAGGGCTCGCGGGGGCTGACTCGCTTGCGAGGGTCTAGCCCCTTGGTTAGGTTGAAACCCGGGAAACTTGGGTCACCCCACGCCCAGCCAGGGTTTGAACCAAGTGCTTTTCAGGAACTAGCCCGTTCGCACAAGCTTAGTCGCTTGGTTGAGGCGGCATCCGGGGAACGTGGATCGCCACGCGGTCGACCGGGGCCTTAACCAGACAATCCATGGAAGCTAATTTTATGAAAATCTCTCTGTGCCCATCCCATCGAGACGATTCGTATCTCCGTTTCTGACAACGGGGTGATTGAACACAACGAGCGTGAAATGACGCATCGAGCAGTGAAACGTCCATCACTAGTCATGAATACCTCGGGCGACGAGCAGCCCTTGTGCCTTTACTCCCGCTTTGATACTTCCCGACGCTTCCCCACCACGTGATAGGCCATCCGATCTCGCGATTTACCGAGGCTCTCCATGGACGACCCAGATTGTTTGCCTTTTCCTATATATAGGTGGCGCTTGTCAGCATTCCCTTCGACCCAAGCACCCGTGATACAAAAGTCCTTATCAATCTTCCGACCATCTTCCAGCATGTCCACTGACTCATCCGAGGAAGTGTTTTCTTTGAAAAGGCTTTATACCCTCTCGGATGACTCGTACTTCTCTTCTTTTGAAGATGTGGATCAGGAATTTCTTGATATGATGCTTCCGCCTAACTCACCTCCTCCGACCAAACTATTCAAACCCTCCACTTCCCCCCGCGACGGCACTTCACGTATGGGGAAGGAGTTAATGAGGACATGCCCTGCCTCCCGTATGGGGGTCTCTGATATGAGTGACTTACCATCAGAGTCACGTCGTTATGCGCTTCGTTCGTTATCTTCTCATCTCCACATAGCACTCCCGCTCCTCCCCACCGAGCGAAGCGACCCGGGCGCCGGCTTCTGCAGAAGCTACTGCCGTGGTGCCGCCATCTTCCCGTGTGACCCCCCTTTTGGGGCACACTCCTCCTTTGCCTGCCCTCGAGGTATCGCTTTCTCTAGCGCCTCGTGAGCTTGCCCCTCCTTAGTCGGGAAGCTCCTCTCGAGCGTTCTCTTCTGCTAAGGGAGTTAACGTCTACCCCCCTGCGACAAGGGCAGTCTCCCGAAGCACTACAACTTCCGGAGCTCCTTCATCCTCGTTGAGGAGGGTTTGGGCGCTCGAGCCGGCAGGGGATCCGAAAGGAGGTGTCTATACTATCCCTCGCCATTTGACTCAGAGTGGTTCTGTACGCCGACCGACTGGCAATACTGGCTCGACTATTACTGGGGGGCTACTATCAGATGCCTCCTATCTCAGCCAATGCCAGTCCGGGGATGCTTATTGCTTGCATGCTCCTTGCCCTTTTCCAACCCATGGGCTTCCGTGGGCGAGGATGCTGCCGCTGACTCTCCTGAACCAGTCTCTCCACATGCCGCCACCCCTTGGGCACTAGATAATGACTCGTGTTCAAGGAGCGGTTTGGACAGGAAGTCTGAAGCCCCGTCCAGCCGAGAGTCCGGAAACTCTGCTCGGGCGAGAGCACTTAGGCCTAACCCGAGAAGCCTTAGTTCATGAAAGGTGCTGCTTTCATTTCTCTTTTCTTTGCTTCTGACTCCTGCCTTCTTTTGTTGACAGGCGGTGCCGCCAGTTTGGATTTCTGAGGAGTGGACTAAGCTCGAGGCGCAACTTTTTGAAGCACATCACCTCATCTCCACTCTGCGGGCCGATTTGAAGGCCAAAGAGGAGGAACGGGCGGCTAGCGCCGCGGAGCTCAACAAGCTTAAGCAAAAATATGAGGTTCAAGCGTCTGTATTGAAGGCCGTTCAGTGACGCATTCGACACCTCAAAGGCTACACTAACTCCCTGTTCCAAGGTCAGGCCCCAAAGAAGACTAGCCGAGCTCCCGAGCTCCATGAACTGGGAGCAGTTACTACCGAGACATGCTTTCTTTATCTTTCTTGACTAGAGAGGAGCAAAGGCTCCTATTTTGTAATCGCCTATGATAATAACATGCGGCCCTTGTCTTTTACTTTTTCTTGCAATGTTTGTGCGTCAAGAATCCGAGCGGCGTTATTAACCTGAGTGAGGACTTCCCTACTTAGATTTCAATTACTATGTGTCTCTGTGGGTGTCGAGGGTATCAGGTCTTTCACCCCTGCGGGCCACTGATAATTAGCAATTTGATCGATAAATTTTATGCCATTAGTGGGGAAATTTGGGGCTCTGGGGTGTATTTGTTTATGAAATGATACATGATTATTAATAGGATGTATTTTCATTGGTTAATTAATTTTCCTGCATTTTCACACTCATATTTCATTCTATTGGATTTTTGGACAGCTTGTGCATCATCGGATCAAAAAGGGCACATCCGGGGCAAGATGGATCCATAAAGAACGACATCAGACTCCAATTTCATTCTGTTGGAGCCTTGATCGGTCACCAGACCGATCAGGGAGGTTCCTGATCGGTCCCCAGACTGATCAGGGAAGGTCTGATCGGTCCCCAGACCGATCAGAAGGAGATGGCACAAAAGAACTCAGAATTTTAGCTACTGATCAAATCCTGATTGGTCCCCAGACCGATCAGGGAGGTTCTTGATCGGTCCCCAGACCGATCAGGGGTCATCCAGTCCGATCAGAGAGCTTCCAGACCGATCAGTAGCTGTCCAGATGCGATCGGATGCGTTGGTCATCACAACCCTCCACTTGGATCTGGCAACGACGATTGATGGAGCTTCATTGCAAGTGATCTCAGCCACTCATCAGAGGAAATCAAGGGTGGAAAGGAGGAGTAGAAAGGGGGATTAGGGCAGCCAAAGAAGGGGATCACTCGATCGGATTCAGGAGAAACACAGGAGAGGGGCGATGGAGGAAGGAAGCTACTGTTCGATCGGTTTCTCAGAAGATTAACAACTTGGACAGACCCTCCTCTTCGACTTCACAGCCCCTTCCCTCCTCTACTCCGGCTATGAAGCAATCGGCTTCATAGGAGCAGAGTTTCTTCCACCGAGCCACCAATTTCAGCCTTCCTTTTATTGTTTTGTATAGTTTACCTGCTGTAGAACAAAATCTGCAACTCCCTTTCACTTATTTCTGAATTTCTATTATTTTCCCGCTTAGAACTTTAATTTCCAGCTTAATATCAAAGTTCCTAGATTGGTTTTCGAGTTTTATAGCTTGTTCTGGTAGGAATTCCCCATGTCTTCAACTCTTACTACTTGAATGCAAGATGCTTGTTGAAATTGCTCAAATCACACATTTGCTAAATGATGGAATCGATTGCTTTCTAGCTAGGAGTTTTGGATGAATCGTTGCTGAATTGTCCTGTTTATGATTGTTCTTTGTGTGTCCTTTACATTTGATTAGCTTAGACTTCAATTCCAAATAGTTAAGGCTATTAGGTAGAAGTTAGTAGCTAATTTCAATTGCTTTGTTGACCTCGAAACCCATGAAACCATGTTTCGTTTAGTCAGTTCTAAATTTTCTGCAATCTACTATTTCCCATAGACCGAAGAAGTGGCATGCATCATATTGGGTCCTAGAGAGACGATTCGGTTCAACTACTACTACATAATTGCTTGAAACGAGAAAATTAATTGAAACCGTAATACGACTAAACTGGTTATCAATTTTGGCGCCGTTGCTGGGGACCTTTTTATGATGTTTGTTTATTTTTAGGTCTTGCAATAATTCTGAATTTTCTGGTTAATTCTTGCATTTTACTAATTTTCTCCATTTGGTGTGCAGTGCATGACCAGGTCTTCCTACTCCAGCTTGGCTGATTTTGATTCTGAGATAGAAAGGACCTTTCACACACAGAGGAGAGCTCAGCTAGAGATTTCTAGACTGTCTACCAGTAGTGACCCTTTGTCAGAATTCCAGATGGCGAACAATAGAACCATGAGGGAGCTTGCAGCACCAGAGCTGGCTTTTCAGTGTATCCAGTACCCTACGTTGGAGGTTGATTTTGAGCTACGTTCCGGACTCATTCATCTACTCCCAAAGTTTCATGACTTAGCGGGTGAGGACCCCACTAGGAATCTTCAGGAGTTTCACACTGTATGCTCCACTATGAAGCCACATGGTATTGCTGAAGAAGACATCAACCTGAGAGCTTTCCCATTTTCACTTGTGGATGGAGCAAAGGACTGGTGGTACACCTTACCCCATGCTTTAGTTATTTCTTGGGCTGAAATGAAGAAAGCTTTCTTGGAAAAATTCTTCCCAGCTTCAAGGACCACTGCCATTAGGAAGAGTATCTGTGGGATCCAGCAGATTTCTGGAGAGACACTGTATGAGTATTGGGAGCGCTTCAAGAAACTTTGTTCTAGCTGTCCCCACCATCAGATCAGTGAGCAGTTACTCATTCAATACTTCTATGAGGGACTTCTTCCCATGGACAGGAGTATGGTGGACGCTGCTAGTGGAGGGGCCTTAGTGAACAAGACACCTGAGGAAGCTAGAGAGTTGATTTTTATTATGGCAGCAAATTCTCAACAGTTTGGGAGCCGTCCGTTGGTGCCTAAAGGAGTACATGAGATCACAGGACAGAATATGGAAGCTCAGGAGGTGAAGGTTAATTTTCAAGATTTGGCTATTCTCCTTAGGCAGATGACTCTCCTTCAGACTGCTCAGCAGCCCTCAGCCCAAGTAACCCAAGCAATGAGGATTTGTGGACTTTGCAGTAGTACCTCTCATCCTACAGATTTATGCCCTCAGGTGCAGGTTGATGATGGATCTTATCTTGCAAGTCAAGTGGCGGCAACAAATGCTTTTCAATCCAAGCCTCAGTCTTTCCAACCTCAGTCTTATGGATATAAGCAGCCTTATGATCCCATGTCCAGCACATACAACTCAGGTTGGAGAGATCTCCTAATCTGAGGTATGGGAATACATCACATCAGCAACAACCTTATCAGCCACCACTCCCTGTTGCGCCACCTGCAGTCCAGAGACCGCCAGGATTTTATAGTAGTCCATCTCCGCCAAGAGTTCCACCGGGTCAGCAACACAAGCCGAAAATTCCACTCACCTTGGAGCCACTTCTCACTCATTTCCAGCAACAACATGATAGGAATTTTCAGCAACTCAACACTCAATTTCAACAGTTTAGCACTCAGATGAGCGCTCAGATTTAGCAACAAGAGAGAAATTTTCAGCAGTTGAGCACTCAGTTGAGCACTCAGATTAGCAACCAATTTCAGCAACATCAGGGGGACTATAGATAATATCAGAGTAGGACTGATGCTTCCATTCAGAACATGGAGCGACAAATTGGACAATTATCATCCGCCATCAGTCAGATACAAGATCAAGGCTCTAGTCAGCTACCTTCTCAGTCTATTCCAAACCCTAGGGGGAATGTCAGTGCTATCACACTCCGGAGTGGATGGGTTACACAGGAGGCTTCTACCCCACATATTCCTACAGTACCAGAGGTTGATCTATCGCGATCTCAGATGGGAGTAGAGCCAAAGTCATTTCCACTACCAGAGGCACCCATTCAGTTACCTTTCCCTCAGTGAGCAGTTGGTCCAAGGAAGAATGTCGACTCAGACAAGACACAGGAGCTTCAGGAGCTGATTGACATCTTTAGCAAGGTAGAGGTGAACATCCCATTGCTTAGAGTGATCGGACACATTCCCAAGTATGCTAAGTTTCTAAAGGATCTGTGCACTCACAAGAAGAAGCTGAAAGGGATAGAGTTGGTCAGTATGGGAAAGAATGTCTCAGCTATGATCCAGCCAATGCCTTAGAAGTGCAAAGACCCAGGGGTTTTCACAATACCGTGCGTGATTGGAGACTGCATGCTTGAGGATGCTATGCTAGACTTAGGAGCCTCCATCAATGTCATGCCTAAGTCAGTGTTCATCTCTCTAGGCATTGGACCATTACAGCCTACTGGGGTGGTCATTTAGTTGGCCAACCGCAGTTTTACTCATCCAGCCGGAGTCACAGAGGACGTATTGGTGAAGGTCAAAGATTTGATATTCCCAGCCGATTTTTATATTCTAGACATGGAGAAGGATCTAACCTCCAGCTCAGCACCATTGATTTTGGGATGCCCATTTCTGAAGACGGCAAGAACTAAGATCGATGTTCATGCAGGAACACTGATAACCATTTTTTGTCGTGTTACGGTTTCAAATACAATTTAATTATCGAACTCCTCTACACTAATGTAGTATAGAGTAACTCGAGTCGTCTCCCAACGAATGTAGTTGAAGCATGATAATTTTCAGAATCGTATTTTATTGCTTTTGGATTTTGGATGATAACTGGGTTTGGATTTGAGTTGCTAAGACTAATAAACGAAAGACAATGCAGGTAACGAATCTAATTTCTGAAATGAATACTGAAATTGTAAACGAAGCTTTGAAGGAGCTACTGCAACAATCTGGAATTCCCACAAATTGCTGAAATAAATGCTGGATAGAAAATGAAACTGCTGTCAAAAATTTGAAGAGTTGATTACAATTGCAGAAAATGAAAGACAGTTAAACTTAATTGAATCCAAACGAAACAAGAACTTCAAACTATTGAAAGAAGCATTGAAAGCATGGATTAAGCTAAGTTAACTGCAACAACTGGAAACCATTTATTAAAGAAATTCATAGAACACCTAACAATGTATCAAACTGAGCCAAAAATGCAAGCAACCAAACATGGAAGATCAACAATTTATGGATGGATTGAACACACAATTGAAACAAATCAACTGGCACAACCCAACTCATCGGTCAATTACCAACTCTAATGAAGAATTGCTATGAAAAATTGGATCGGATCAATGAGCTGTAAGGGAAGCTACTGGAAATCTGCTGCCGGAAGGAAACGGTGAAGAACTTCTGTGAAATGGAATTGCTGAAGACATTTGCTACGAATTGAAGCTGCTGAGAAGTAAATCGAATTGCTGTGTAGAAATTGAAACTGGCTACTGAAGCTGAAGGAAAGCTGCTGTAGATGAAAGCTGCCGGAAGGAAAAGCTACTGAATCGGATGAACTGCTGAAGAAAAAACATGTGAAACATTAAACCGCTGAAGAAGAAAAACTATGGCTGGAAATGAAACTACTGTCGTGAAGAAGAAAAACAGGAATGCTATGAGAAAATTGATCTGCTACGAAGAAACTGCCACTCGGCCCTTTGAAGAGCTGAACTGCTGTGAAAGAAAATGAAGCTGGAAATCGTCGATGAAGTGGATCGTCGCTCCCGAGCAACCGCATACGAGAGTGAGATATCAGCTAGGGTTCGGAACCCCTGAGCCCTAGCTGTGGTTGGCGTCTAGATGGAGGAGAGTGGATGGAAGCTTGATCGAGTCGGGAACCCCTCAAACTCGAGAGAAAGCTGTCGGTCGGCGGCGATGAAGTGGAAGGCGGATGGAGTTGATCGGATCGAGTCGGGAACCCCTCAACGGCGATCGATCGAAGCTCCGGCCGGCCCTTGGTGGAGGTAGAGAAGATGGGTTTAGACGGGAACCCCTCGTCTGCAACCCCTCTCCCCGATCGCTCTCGCCGGTGGAGAAGATGAAGTGCCAAGAGGATCCGTGCCCTAGCTGCTGCGTGCCCCTTTTGTTCGTCTCGGCTGCACGTGGTTCGGTTAGCCAAGTCTCACAGATAAGCTTGGGTTCAGTCCACAGCTCAGTCCAGTTCCAGCCAGCTTCAGCTCTGGTTCAGTCAATGGTTCAGTCAAGCCAAGCAGCTAGGTTCGGTCAGCCTTGGGTTGAATCAGATTCAGCAAATGGGTTCAGTCTCAGCCCAGCTCATCAGTTGGTTCAACCAACCCAGCCCTGAAGTTGGGTCAACCCAGTCAGTCCTTTGGTTCAGCCCCTCAATCAACCCAGCTCAGCTTTGGTTCGGTCCACTTCAGCCCTGGTTCAGCCAAGCCAGCTCAGAAGATAATCAACCCAGCAGTTGGTTCGGTCCAGCTTGGGTTCACAGCTCAAAAGGAAATTAACAACGGACGGCTGAGATCGATTTGGCTTCATCCAACGGTCAGATCTCTTCAGATCTGAACCAAACTCCACAGATCCCATTCAATGGTCCTGATCTACCTGTTCCCAGCTCGGATTAACTAGATCAGTGGTGGATGGTCCAGATCTTCCTTTTTCTTGAATGGATGGTCTAGAACATCTTGAGCTCGATCCAACGGTCAGATCACTTCTGATTTAGCTGAAATTTTCAGATCTTGATCTCTGGTCATGATTGATTCTATCTTGGACTCGGATCGACCAGAAGTTGACCGATGGCTCAGATCTAGCCGTTCTCTGGAATGGACGGCTCCTATTAATCCGATGCTTGATCCTTTTGATCTGGATCCAATCCTGACTCAAGTCTGACGAAATTTGATCTAGGTCCATGATTAATTGAAGCCTACAAAATGATGTCCAATATTAGTGCCAAAAATATCCCAAATATACAAAGATTTGAATTAAAAGCCAAAATAAAGGAAATACATGAAACCTAATACAATTGCAAACTTAAGCATATAAAATGTGGATCAAACATGGATTTTAGAGCCTAAAATAATCAACAAAAATGATGGTTATCAAACACTCACCATGGAGTTTGGGGACATAGTGGTTCAGTTCTCCATCCTTGATGCGATCAGATATCCAGCTGAAGATCATTCGCTGTTGGGCATTGACGTGTTGGACACACTAGATTTGAGGAGTCAGATGACACGGATTCAGATCTAGCGGACACAGAGGATTCAGATGAGGATGATGATGATAGTGGTGGATCAGCTTTAGTCTGTGACACTATCCAGGTGGATGATGCTGAGGTGTCTGTATTGGAGACAGGTCCTAAAAAATTGCTTCCCTCAGTCTTAAAACCCCCAAAGCTTACTTTGAAGCCCCTACCTGAGCACTTGAAGTATGCCTACCTAGGAGAGAATGAGCAGTTGCCAGTCATCATTGCTCAGCATCTTGAGCCAGGTCAAGAGAAAAGGCTACTAGATCTTCTACGAATGTGTCAGAGGGCTATTGGGTGGTCAATTGCAGATATACCAGGGATTAGCTCATCCATTTGCATGCACCGGATTTTCTTAGAGGAGGGTACAAGGCCGGTGAGACAACCACAGCGCAGACTCAACCCACTTATTCTAGATGTGGTCAAGAAGGAGGTAACCAAGCTACTACAGGCTGACATTATATATTCTGTCTCCGACAGTCAGTGGGTGAGTCCAATGCAGGTGGTCCCGAAGAAGTCCGGTATCACAGTGGTGGAGGGCAAGGAGAGTGCCTTGATTCCTGCTAGAGTCCAGAGTTCATGGAGAGTATGTATAGACTACCGGAAGCTGAATCAGGCTACGAGGAAGGATCACTACCCCTTACCATTCATCGACCAGATGTTGGAGAGGCTTGCTGGTACATCACACTATTGCTTCATGGACGGTTTTACTGGATACTTTCAGATTCATATTGCTCCAGAGGATCAAGATAAGACGACTTTCACCTGCCCATTTGGGACTTTTGCATACAGGAGGATGCCATTCGGATTATGCAATGCCCCAGGTACCTTCCAGCGATGCATGGTAAGCATTTTTTCAGATCTTCTAGAGCATTGCATGGAGGTATTTATGGATGACTTTACTGTATATGGATCCTCTTTTGATACATGTTTGGATAGCTTATCTAGAGTTTTACATCGTTGCATAGAGACTGACCTTATACTTAATTATGAAAAATGTCATTTCATGGTTGAGCATGACATAGTTTTAGGTCATATAGTCTCTTGGAAGGGTATCGAAGTAGATCCTGCAAAAATTGATTGTATTACATCTCTGCCTTATCCCGCATGCGTGCGGGGCGTTCGCTCTTTTCTTGGCCATGCAGGTTTCTACAGACGATTCATTAGAGATTTTGGCAGGATAGTCCTTCCTCTTTCGACCTTGCTACAGAAGGATGTGGAGTTTCATTTTGATCAGCAGTGTAGGGACGCCTTTGATCACTTGAAGGCGACTCTCACATCGACCCCTATCATTCGGGCCCCAGACTGGAGTTTACCATTCGAGCTGATGTGTGATGCATCAGATCATGCCGTGGGAGCAGTGCTTGGCCAGAGGGTGGATGGAGCGCCGCACGTCATTTGTTATGCGTCCCGGACACTGGATTCTGTTCAAGCCAATTATACCACAACTGAAAAGGAGCTTTTAACCATTGTTTTTGCTTTGGATATGTTTCATTCATATCTATTGTGCTCACATGTGATTGTGTTTTCTGACCATGCAGCTATTAGGTATCTCTTAAAGAAGCCGGATTCGAAACCAAGATTGATTCGATGAATGCTTCTGCTTCAAGAATTCGATGTGGAGATACGTGATAGGAGCGGGAAAGAGAACCTAGTAGCTGACCACCTGAGCAGGATTGAGGGGGCGACATATCCTACAACCATTGCAGATGTATTCCCACATGAGCATCTTCTACAACTGCAAGGTAGTATGCCATGGTATGCCGATATCGTCAACTATTTGGTTGCACATGTCTTTCCTACACATTTTTCTAGAGCTCAACGTGATAAATTAGCTAGTGATTCTAAGTATTACGTGTGGGATGACCCTTACCTTTGGAAATTTTGTAGCGACCAAGTAGTTAGGAGATGTATCCCTGATTGTGAGTTCTAGTCAGTACTTTCATTTTGTCACACACTTGCATGTGGGGGTAATTTTGGTCCTCAACGTACTGCTAGGAAGGTTTTGGATGCAGGGCTATATTGGCCTACCGTATTTAGAGATTCTTACCACTTCCATAAGACTTGTGAGCGCTGCCAGTGAGTTGGGAACTTAGGACGTAGGAATGAAATGCCTCAACAACTCATATGGATTTCATGGGTCCTTTTCCTGTTTCATATGGATTTATTTATATCTTGTTGGCTATGGATTATGTGTCTAAATGGGTGGAGGCGATCCCCACTAGAACTAACGATTCATCTGTCGTTGTGGATTTTGTCAGGACTCACCTATTTTGCAGGTTTGGGGTACCCAGGGCGATCATCAGTGATCAAGGGTCTCACTTTTGCAATAGGCATATAAAAGCGCTTCTGAGCAAGTATGGAGTGATCCATAAAGTGTCCACCCCGTATCATCTTCAAACAAATGGACAAGCTGAAATATCAAATAGGGAGATTAAGCTTATCTTGGAGAAAACTGTAAGGCTAGACCGGAAGGACTCGAGCAAGAGACTGGATGAAGCGTTATGGGCCTACCGGACTGCCTACAAGACACCCATTGGGATGTATCCCTACAGGATTGTTTATGGTAAGGCTTGTCATTTACCAGTGGAGGTGGAACACAAAGCTTATTGAGCAGTTAAAGCTTGCAACATGGACTTAGAAAAATCTGGGCAAGAAAGGAAGTTGCACCTACAAGAGTTAGAGGAACTAAGGTTAGAAGCCTACGAGAGTTCACGCATTTATAAAGAAAAGTCCAAGGCTTTCCACGATAAGAACATTTTGAGAAAAGAGTTTCATGTGGGAGAAAAGGTGCTTTTGTTCAGATCTAAACTAAAGTGGCATCCAAGTAAGTTGAAGTCCAGGTGGGAGGGCCCTTTTGTTGTTACTGATGTGTTTCCCTTCGGTGCTATTGAGATACAGGATATGACGGGCACTACCTTCAAGGTGAATGGACATCAATTGAAGTATTATCACGAGGGAATGGAGGGAACAAGAATGGAGAGTATGGACTTGTACCATGCAATCTACCCGACTTAGAGGGGAGTCCGTTCTTTGCTTTTTCCTTTTTGTACATACATTTTGATTTTCTCGCAATTTGCTTTGTTAGTTGTAAGTAGCACTTCTCTTAAGTTTTTCCTATGCATTGGAGGAATCATGAAGTGAGAAAATTATTTAGAGCATTGAGTTATGGATATCATGGCTTGGTTAGTTCTCAACTTACATATAGTTATTTGTTGGTGAAGGATTCTAATATTGGATTAAGCATGATTGATATTATTCCTAGAGAGGATCACTCGCTGCCTATAATAGATTAATTTTTGTGTGAAGAACATTCATGCTTTGGAACTTTAGAACTTGCTCATTTCCTCTTTGGAATCATAGGGGCATATGATACATGGAATGGTAGAGCTATTCATCACAATATTTGTTATTCTTCTTTTCATTTGCGCCATTATCTTCATCTATTGTTATTTCTGCTCTATTCTTTTCCTCTAAGTTGGTGAAGAACTTGATGAACTAGCTTCTTGAGTTGGATAAAATCCTAAGTGTGGGGGAAAAGAAATTGACCTTGGATCTAATGGATATGAAGATTGCGCAGAGTTCTCTTGGATTTGATTTGGACTTAGAATGAGGAATTTGAAGGCTTCAAAGCTAAAGACAAGGTAGTCTCCAAGAACTATGTAGTATCTCTATCTACATTCGAAAAAAAGAAAAAAAACAGAACAAAAAAAAGAACAAAAACAGAACAAAAGAAAAGAAAAAAAATGAAATAAAGTGGAATGAGTGTAGTTCAAGTTCTTGGAGTCATTCTTTGATATTGTAAGCAGCTGGAAGTTGAAAACTCTGAAGTTTTAAAGTTTGCCTGAAGACTACAAGATATTCCCAGCCACTAAAGCTCAGGAGGACCAATGGTTTTGGCTACAGTCCTATAGTTGTGCTCTTATCATTTATGGTGGTTTACTTCATGTTCCCTAAGAAGTTTGTTTAGTTAGCAAGAAAAACCGAATGAGAAGACAAAGATCTGCTGAAATTTCTAAATCATCAACTTTGCGGAAACTTTACAAGTTTAGAATCTTAAAAGCCGCAAGAAACATGTGGAAGAGCCACTGAAGTGGTTAGTTTTCTAAGTTGAAATGGTGAACAAGTAGCCAATTGAATTCAAAAGTGAGTTAGTGAAAGAAAGGAGAAGAAATCAGGGAAACGACAGTTTCAGAATCTGAAAATCCACTCTGATCAAACCCTGATCGGTCTTCAGACCGATCAGGGAGGAGTCTGATCGGTCTCCAGACCGATCAGAGGCAGTCAGGTCGATCAGATACAATCAATCAGATCAAAGGAAATGGCTCAAATTGGGATAATAAGATGAGTTCACATACAAGCTGACTAATTCATCAAGTTCTATCATCTAATGTTTCCTTTTGCTTTACCCCACTAAATTCTTCACTTAGTAGCAGAAATTCTCTTCGTGTTTATTTCATCTTCTCTATTAATAAGCTCTATTCATTGTGTGTGACAAATGCATTCTTTTGATGAAAATCAGGGGGTGAGCAAGTTATGATAGTGAAGAGGCATGATGATTCTTGAGTGGAACTCCACTATTTATTGAGTTTTGAGAGTTAGGGCTAGTCCTATGAGAGTTTCATGCTTGATCTATTGACTTGGATGAATTCATCACTACCAATTGGCTAGTGTGAGATTGGAATTGATGTGGACTTGGTTCCAAAAGGCTTGATGATCTTGAATAATTACCACTATGTGATTTCCTCCATGCTAAGTAAACTTGCTTGAGTCAATAATCTTGGTTTTCTTTTTGCTCGAGACGTGCAAAGAGTAGGTGTGGGGGAGTGATAATTAGTAATTTGATCGATAAATTTTGTGCCATTAGTGGGGAAATTTGAGGCTCTGGGGTGTATTTGTTTATGAAATGATGCATGATTATTAATAGGATGTATTTTCATTGGTTAATTAATTTTCCTGTATTTTCACACTCATATTTTATTCTATTGATTTTTGGACAGCTTGTGCATCATCGGATCAAAAAGGGCACATCCGGGGCGAAGATGGATCCATAAAGAATGACATCAGACTCCAATTTCATTTTGTTGGAGCCCTGATCGGTCACTAGACCGATCAGGGAGGTTCCTGATCGGTCCCCAGACCGATCAGGGAAGGTCTGATCGGTCCCCAGACCAATCAGAAGGAGATCGCACAAAAGAACTCAGAATTTTAGCTACTGATCAAATCCTGATCGGTCCCCAGACCGATCAGGGGTGATCCAATCCGATCAGAGAGCTTCCAGACCGATCAGTAGCTGTCCAGATGCGATCGGATGCGTTGGTCATCACAATCCTCCACTTGGATCTGACAACGACGATTGATGGAGCTTCATTGCAAGTGATCTCAGCCACTCATCAGAGGAAATCAAGGGTGGAAAGGAGGAGTAGAAAAGGGGATTAGGGCAACCAAGAAGGGGATCGCTCGATCGGATTCAGGAGAAACGCAGGAGAGGGGCGATGGAGGAAGGAAGCTACTGTTCGATCGGTTTCTCAGGAGATTAACAGCTTGGATAGACCCTCCTCTTCGACTTCACAGCCCCTTCCCTCCTCTACTCCGCCTAAGAAGCAATCGACTTCATAGGAGTAGAGTTTCTTCCACCGAGCCACCAATTTCAGCCTTCCTTTCATTGTTTTGTCTAGTTTACCTGCTGTAGAACAAAATCTGCAACTCTCTTTCACTTATTTCCGAATTTCTATTATTTTCCCGCTTAGAACTTTAATTTCCAGCTTAATATCAAAGTTCCCAGATTGGTTTTCGAGTTTTATAGCTTGTTCTGGTAGGAATTCCCCATGTCTTCAACTCTTACTACTTGAATGCAAGATGCTTGTTAAAATTGCTCAAATCACACATTTGCTAAATGATGGAATCGATTGCTTTCTAGCTAGGAGTTTTGGATGAATCGTTGCTGAATTGTCTTGTTTATGAGTGTTCTTTGTGTGTCCTTTACATTTGATTAGCTTAGACTTCAATTCCAAATAGTTAAGGCTATTAGGTCGAAGTTAGTAGCTAATTTCAATTGCTTTGTTGACCTCGAAACCCATGAAACCATGTTTCGTTTAGTCAGTTCTAAATTTTCTGCAATCTACTATTTTCCATAGACCGAAGAAGTGGCATGCATCATATTGGGTCCTAGAGAGACGATTCGGTTCAACTACTACTACAGAATTGCTTGAAACGAGAAAATTAATTGAAACCGTAATACGACTAAACTGGTTATCAGCCACTCGGACCAAAATACTTCATACGTTACCCATGTCGGGACGGGATACTTTTAAACATATCGACAACTTGGGTATGAGTGAGTGATTTACGACTGGAAGAGCACCTAAGTATTGATCGAATGAAGTTGTCGGGCTAAGCCATTTGTAGCGACCTGGCCGAGTCGCCAACCTTGTGGTTTTGTCATGTCGTCCGACTTCCGTCTGGGCCCTACTTATGGGGCGACCAGTTGGGCTATCCATTGGAGGAATGTTCTTATCTTAGAACTTCGAGAACTTCGCATGCTCGGTCGGATTAACAATTAGGGTGGGCGCGGGCCGCCACGCGCCAGGCTAGGGGCCGAGTAGAGGGATGAATGCGCCATGTTAGAAGATGGACGTCTGACCACTGACCCAGGCCGATTCTCAGGAGCGTGGGCTACCGTGCGTCCGATTGGAGATACTGAATCGAGTGGGGCGTGGAAGCCGGTCCACTTACAACTTGCGGGCAAGGCAAGAGTTTGACCGTATAGTCAGGCAGGGCTCAGGTAGCGTGGGACACCACGCGTCCTACTGAGCAGCCGAGCTGCGGGAAATTCGCGCACATAGTCGGGCAGGACTTAGAGAGCGTGGGACGCCACGCGTCTTACTGAGCAGCCGAGCTGCGGGAAATATAGCGCACACAGTTGGGCTAGACTCAGGGAGCGTGGAACGCCACGCGTCTTACTAAGCAGCCGACCTGCGGGAAATTGGCACACACAGTCGGGCAGGACTCAGGGAGCGTGGGACGCCACGCGTCTTACTGAGCAGCCAAGCTGCGGGATAATGGCTCGAGAGTCTAGTACCTCTGCGAGCGAGGAAAAGACCACGTTCTTCCACTGTCAGGTGTGTTTTACATTTACATCATCACTTTTCACTCGGCCACCCGATAGGGTTGAAGGTGGATCGCACTCCAGGGTCGATCCATCCTTTTTCCCTTCTTATTCTCTAAGTAATATGCTCCTGAGGTGAGTTTCTGAATGATCTTGAAGGGTCCTCCCCATTGCAGCTCCAATTTGCTTACATCTCCTACGAGTTTGATTCTTTTCCAGACAAGATCGCCCACTTGAAATGCTCGGGGCAGCACCCTCCGGTCATACTTCTGTTTCATCCTCTGCCTATACGCAAACATCCTAGCCGTTGCTCTGTCTCGGATTTCATTGACCAGATCTAGCTCCAGATGCCGCCTTTCCGCATTATCCTCGTCGTAGGCTGCCCTCCGGTCTGATTCGCACCCGACCTCGACCGGGATCACAGCCTCACTCCCATATACTAACTGGAAAGGAGTGCACCCGGTCGCTTCTTTGATCGTGGTTCTCAAGGCCCACAGGATGCTCGGGAGCTCCTCCACCCATGTTCCGCCGACGTGGTCGAGTTTCGTCTTTAATCCTCTGAGGATCTCCCGGTTGGCCACTTCCTCCTGGCCATTACTTTGAGGGTAGGCCATAGAGGTGAAAGCTTTCTTGATGCCGTACTTGTCACACCATTCTTGTATCCTCCTACCCTAGAATTGTCTCCCGTTGTCAGAGACGAGTTTGTACGGGATCCGATACCGGCACAGTATGTCCCGCCACAAGAACTTCATTACCGTCTGCTCAGTGATGTGCACCAACGCCTCAGCCTCTATCCACTTGGAAAAATAATCAACGACCACCAGCAGAAACTTCTTCTGGGCCGCGGCAGTCGAGAACGACCCTACAATATCCATGCCCCACTGATCGAACGGGCATGAGACGACTGATGCTTTTAGCGTCTCTGTGGGTCGGTGTGGTAGATAATGATGCTTCTGGCAAGACCGGCAGGTGGCAACCAGCTCATTGGCATCCTTCTGTAGGGTCGACTAATAATAACCCGACATTATTGCCTTTCTGGCCATCGCGCGAGCTCCAGCATGGTGCCCGCAGATCCCCAAATGAATTTCCCTCAAGACATAGTCAGCATCCTCTTCATTTAGGCATCTAAGGAGATGCCAAGAAAACGATCTCTTGTAGAGGACGTCGCCGACCATTGTGTATCTAGACACATGCTTCCTAAGCCACCGAGTTTACTCACGGTCAGCTGGTAAAGTTCCCCGAGTGAGATAGGTGATGATCGGGGTCCGCTAGTCGGATTCTAACTCCAAGTCGGCCTGCCTTTCTATCTGTATGACTAGCAACGCCGGGCCGCCTGCCTGAGGAAGCACCCATGAGCCAAGTGAGCTGGCTAATTTAGCCAATTCATCTGCCTTGAAGTTCTCTTCTCGCAGGATCTTCCTCACTTGCACTTCTTTGAATTCGGCCTTAAGCTTCCCCGAGTGAGGTGCATGATTGGGTCCTCGGCTGGACCCTCGGGTGAGGGAATTCCCGACTTGTCAGACGCCAACTTACCGGATGTGTTGGAGGCGGCAGAAGGGTTGGCGGACGATGCGGCGATGGGAGGATCGGACGCGACATCAATATTGGGGTCAATGGAGGGGGTAATTACGGGCAGGCGAATAGGGGAGTCTTCAACAGGAATGACGGCAATGGAATTAACAGTCGAAGCCACGTAGGGAACAATGGCCAGAGAAGCAGAGTGGGTTTCTGGCTCGGGAGCTGCTCTCTTTTTCTTTTTCTTCTCCTCCAGACGTTTGCTAGAAGAAGGGCGGGACGAGCCCCCTGTTGGGGAGGACGCTCGTCGATGTTTGGAAGGAATGTGTGGTTGGATGGCTGCAGACGGAGCGGTCTCGGAGGTAGTGAAAACCGGCTCCGGTACAGTCAGGGTCGGGTTGGCCGAGACGTCTTCTGCTAAAGTGCCTCCTCTAGCGGCCAACATAGAGGTAATCCAATTCTGTAGCTCGGTCTTATCCAGCCTGAAGCCTCCCTTCAGAGCCGCAGATAGCTGCAGGGAAACTGTGAAAGTGAAACAAGCTCGGGCACGACTAAGGGATATAAGATACAGGGAGACTTACCAACGACAGACGGAGAAGGGGCAGGGCTCGGGCTAAGACGGAAGGCGGAATGAATCCCCTCCTTCAGCAGAAGTCCACCATGGAAATACCGGTCCTCTAGCTCGGCGGTAACACCTAGGTACTCGACGGAGGTGCGATAGTGCCGGGGAAGGGTGCGGAAACAGGTAGTCCCTCAATCCAAGTGGTGGGCCAACCCGGAGCTTCGATAGGCCCAACGAAGAAGAAGCGCTCCTTCCACCCCTTGTTTGAAGTAGGAAGATTCAAGAGGAAGGCGCCTTGGCTCGGGCTTGGAAGAAAAAGTCGCCTGCTTCTTGCTGTTTTTGGTAGAAGAGGTAATGGAAACTCTCCGGTTCCAGGGAATCCGGAGCAGAGTAAAAACTATGACTGAGCCACACATCAGGCGAATGGCATTGGGAGCTAGTTGAGGCAAAGGGATTTGGAAGTAATCGCAGATGGCGGATAGAAAGGGATGCACGGGGAAGCGGAGACCGGCTTGAAGATGGTCCCGAGACAAAGTGACAAAGCCCAATGGAGCGGAGTTCGGCCGGGCATGTGACTTCGGTAGGAGTAGGTGGTGATCGGCGGGGATGAAGAAGTCCGATTGTATTTGCTCTAGGTTGTGAGCAGTAAGAGTGGTGGCCATGGTGGCGTACCAGGCCTAGAAGGAGAAGGAGATGAAGAAGAAGAGGCCATCGGATAAGAGGAAGGCGAGAAGCTAACCGGTAAAGGAAGTCGCCGGGGGAAAGCCGAGGAGAAGCAGCTGGCGTAACCCTAACGGTACTCAAAGCGGCGGAAGACAAAGGGAAGTTTCAAATGCGTAAAGAAGAACAGGCAGACGAGAGGCATACTTATGGGGATAAGCGAGGAGCGATGAATCGTTCGATGAGCAAACGGGAAGGGCGTGCCACCCAGCCAGAGCCGTTTGATCGGGCTCGGGTGATGTTCGGGGGGCGAACGCAAGTGACTTGGGGAGACGAGCTTCCGACCGTTAGGGCGACGACTAATGGAAAGATGTGCCCAGATTCCGAGGGGCGCGCAAGGCTCGTCCAGATTTGGAGTCCAGTCAGTCGGGCTACAAGTCTCCTTCGACTAGACTTGAGGGGGATGCTTCTGATCCCGGGCCAGCTCGCGTGTAGCCTGGCCCGGCAGCCTGGCGCCCAGTCAGAAGAAAAATGGTTAGTGGGTTGAACGAGCCCGTTAGGTGGGGCAAGCAGGCTTGGGCCCCTGGGCTCCCGCGTCATAGGCCCTCAGCCGACCTCGTTACTCAGTGCCCCAGTAGGCACCCTCATAGGCCCTCAGTCGGCCTCGTTACTCAGTGCCCCATTCGGCACCCTCATAGGTCCTCAGTCGGCCTTGTTACTCAATGCCCCAGTCGACACCCTCATAGGCCCTCAGTCGGCCTCGTTACTTAGTGCCCCAGTCGGCACAACCACTCCCTGACACCGGGCTACCAGAGGCTGTACGGGGTCGGCGCAAGACCGGGGCCATCCTGGCCCCCCAGCAGCGGATATTTCAGCGAGGTATTGATCTTCCTGCCACATCTTGTCCCCCGTACCTCAACCACATGCCTTGGTGTCAGGCCGAGCGGCGTCCAACGACGCCAACCCTTAAGTTGACAGTGCCCCTTTCCTTAACCCAGCATAGGCCACTTTATCCTGCCACCCCTGGACATGCATTACCCTGTCCTCGCTAGAGGATAGCGGGTGGTAGGCGGGGCAGAACCTGTCAGCTTCCCCGGCTACATATACCTTCTCGCTCCGCATTTCTCAGGTAAGCGCAATAATGCAATTTCATACTGTTCTATTGCTTCCCATCGCCATCGTCGTGTGCTGACTTGACTTTCGGAGTGCCTGGCCGAGGACTTTTCCCGGCGGGTTCTGACGATCTTTGTCTCGCAGGTTAGGTGCGATCGAGTTCGTAAAGCCACCTCAGCGACCTTGCTCTTCTCGGAGGCTCACTCAGCTGCAAGGGCGTCCGACTCACTTCGCGACAGGATCAGTCCTAATGCATTAGTCAACTATAATAAATTAATACCCTAATCTTAATACAATCCATATTTAAGGGCATGATTACACTTATAAGGGTACAAGGAGTGCAATGAGTTTGATTTGCAGTGTTTTTGAGATTTCTAAGACCATCAACGAGTTTTGATCACATATAAACCTACAATGTCTAGAATATTAAAATCATGATTTAGTTTGAGCTAGAGGAGTTCTAGAAATCCTTTAGTGATGTTAGTAAATGAGTACGACAAATTTAAATTCTTTAATGAGCTCGTGATAAAATATCTTAAGATTGTACTAATTTAAAAAACTTTAGCTTTCTATTTAGACTATGAAATACATATCCAAGGACATGATTATACTTAGGAAGATGCAAAATGAACTTGAGTTAAAGTATTTATAAGGTGTCTAAGTGCATCAATGAGTTTTGTTCAAAATTCACTAATAGACTTATAATATCCGAAAATTTAAAATTTTGATATTATTTGAACCAGAGGAGTCTTAGGAGCTCTTTAATGGTGTTGGTTAGTGAGTATAAAAGACCATTTAATTAATTTGTGTCAAATTATTTTTAAGGCGATACCAATTCTAAAAACACACAACTCTTAGTTGTAAAAATTTTGGTGTGAGAGCATGGCTGCATCTAGAAGGCCCATAGGAGTGTAATAGTTTTAGTTTAATTGAAAAGATTTTGGGGTTTGTAAGGTCATTGATGAGTTTTGATTAAAACTCGCTGATGGTCTTCGACACCTCAAAAATACTTCAAACCAAATTTATTGTACTCCTATATCCTCTTGAGTATAACCATGCCCTCAGACATGGATTTCACAGCATAACTATAAAATTATGAATTTCAGAAATTGATACAACTTTGAGATGTTTTGTGACAACTAATTAGAGAACCTAGGTTTGTTATATATGTTACTCATCAACACCAACAAAAGATTCTTAGACTCCCCCATTCAAACCATATCAAGATTTTAAAATTTTAAATATTATAGGTTTATAACTAAATTCCGGCTAAAATTCGATTATGATCTTAACACCTTAAAGACACTTCAAATAAAACTCATTGCACTTCTTACATCATCTTGAATATATCCGTACCCTTAAACATGGATTGAGGTATTAAATTAATTACAAACGACCTATTTGAGTTCACAAATGAAGCACAATAAATTTAAGGATAGGCTAGGACAATCTTGATTAATGGTGAAGGGGTACCCGATTTATGATAAAGGAAATTAGGTATAATGGGAAACAGTTACCTCTTTTGTTAAATTAATACGAAAATTTGGTAGAGTTTGGGAATTACGGAAAGTTGGCTAATTGGTTCAATAAATTATCGTTAAAGAATTATCAAGTATAAATAAATACTCATAATTGCTAATTGTGTATTCATTGCTTCAATTTAATTAGGATATTATTTAGATTTCCATAGATACCAACATTTATATATTTAACATATTACATTTAAACAACAAGTCTCTTCGGAATTCTCAAATCAGTACTTATCGAATAATTAATTTTACCCCGTATAGCATTCAAAATAAAATTTTCACCTCAGGCACGCACTCCGTTAAGCAGATAATTAAAATTGGCTTAAATTATCCATAAATGTCTTACAGTTATATCTCGAAAATTAAAGACAGGTTGCATAAACCAGCTAATCATGAATAAAAATCTTATTTTTTGCAATCCCTAAATCTGTTACTTTCTTTTTTTTAAAAAAAAAACCAAAACAATAAATGCATATATACACATATTTCCAAGTTAATCAGGACTATTTCTCTATTTATTAACATTCCTTTTTAAAAGTTTTTTTTTTCTATTTAAAAGTGTTTGTGGATTTGATTACTTCACGTCAAGATGGATCACAGGGGAGGATCACAAGCTCTGATTTTATTGACTCTTTGTGCATTTTTGTATCACTCAGCAGCTGCAGATTATACTGCATGGCATTTGTCTGAAGCAGAAGACAAAGAGTTGGAGATACAACTCAAATCCTTGAACAAGCCTTATGTCAAATCCTTCAAGGCAAGCCACACCATGCATCTTCTCGTATTTAAATATATTTAATCTTTCTTTCCCATAAATCCTTTTTTATCACTATATGCTTAATCCTTTTTTTAACTTAATGATACAGGATGAGTATGGGATCACATTTGACTGTGTGGACATCTACAAACAACCAGCTTTCGATCACCCTTTGCTTAAAAACCACACACTTCAGGTGATTAAAATGATCTTACTTAATAATGATTTATATCTTCATGAAATCTTAACGTGAATCAGTGCTCCTAATATGCATATGACTCTGCACGATCACCCAGATTACATCTACATCATTGCCGAAGAGCATGAACAATAATTCATCATCAGAAATCCTAAAGCTTCCTAGACGTTGTCCTCCCGGCACTGTCCCTATCAGAAGAACTACGAAAGAAGATTTGATCAGAGCAAAGCAATTCCAACAAACCCAACTCATAGATCTGCAAGCTATTGCTGCCCCAAGTAAATCTTATGTAAGGGTTTAAATATTCTACGTACTCTGAATTTGTTTTATGATCTATCTATAAATTAACATATATATTAATCTGCAGTCTACTGGAGTGACATTTTCGACTCGGAATGGACCGACAAAGTTCTATGGAATATCAGCTAATTTGGATGTTTATCATCTTTCTATATCCAATGATCAAATAAGCTCAACACAAATCATTGTCAGTAAAGGAGAAAGAGGCCCTAGGGCATACCACAACGTCTTACAAGCCGGATTTCATGTCGGTATTAATTAGTTAATCGCAAAAAGTTGAAGCTCATGGCTTGTTATGTTGCATTCACCTCAATGCTTATGATCACTTGTACAGGTTAATCAAGCACTAGAGGGAGACAGCTATACTCACTTCTTCGCTTATTGGACTGTGAGTTTTGGAACCTTTCATTCTTTAACTATATATAGTTGATGATCATAACTTGATTTTGTTTTTGTGGGTGATGGGATGCATCTATTTAGTCAGATGGGTATCAGAAAACTGGTTGCTTCAACTTTCTTTGCCCTGGATTCGTCCAAACAACTGAAAGGTTGTCTCCAGGCCAAGCTTACACCCTGAACGCCTTGAACCTCAAAATATTTAAGGTAACAGAAACTGAAATCTCAGTTCTTTAGCTTTTGATGGCTTGGAAAGGTCGCTTCTTGTAAAGATTGGTCATGCTTGTTCTTTTCCCCCAGGATCGACATTCGTCGAACTGGATGCTGTACAATAGTGAAGAACCGATCGGCTACTGGCCGCGTGAGCTCTTCAACAACATGGCAGATTCTTCTGAGATTCAACTGAGTGCAACTGCTACCTCTCCTACTGATAAGCCTAGTCCTCCTATGGGCAATGGGAAACTTCGTGGATCATCTTTTACGAGGGTCACCGTTTCGGATGGGCAGGGAATTCCATACCCGACATCAGTCCGCAATGCAGTACCGTTCAATGAATGGGCAAACCGTTCTATGATTCCGAATACAATGAGGATTGCTGCTTGTTCTACGGTGGCCCGGGAGGATGGGAACAATAATCATCCAATTCACTTGTTTGCATTAATATGTTTTTTTTTTCAGCTATCCATTTTAGCTTCTTTGATTTGAATAATTCTGTGGCGCCGTGATGCGATGCGATCTCGGGGTTTAATTACTCCTTATTAGAACATTTTTATTATTGAATTTGAATGGTAATTAACAAAAATTTATTTCTAGTTTAATGCTGCGGAAATTTCTACCTCGTTGGAAATTGTTGATGTAGTTTCCTTCCACAATGTGACTAGACTTGCATGAATTAACACGAGTTAGAGGCCACTAATGGTTTGTTTGAGAGGACCTGAGTAAAATGTAATTAATAGAAAGTTAATTTTTATCCTTGTTTGGGTGGGAAGGAGGTGAAGGAATGAGGTGAGGAAGGAAAGGGAAATTTTTAGGGGATATTTGGTATGCTTGTTTTTCATTTTAATTTTTTTTTAGAAAATACGATTTTCTGGAAAACGTATTTGGTTTGTATTTTCCAGCATTGTTTTCCAGAAAAAGAGATAACGTTTTCTGGAAAACTAGAGAATGAAATAAAGTTATTTTTCAGAAAATAAGAAAATACGATTTTTTTTAAAAATTAAAATAAAAAATGGAACAAACCAAACGCCCCGTACCCTCTCTTACTCTTTAAATGACTTATTTTCTTAATCCCCGATTTGGGGTGTAAGGAAGTTCTCCTTCTTTTCCTTTCAATTTTATTAATGAATTTCCACCCATCCCATCCAAATTGAGGATAAGAACCATCCCGACCGAGCTCTATGTTTAAGTCATATGATGAGTTCTTGAACGATAGAAATAAAATAGTAATAAAAAAAAAAAATTAGGGTAAGGTTGATTACCAAATTCCTCTTGTTCATACCACTGACTTTAATATTTATAAGGGATTGTAGTATTAAAGCCAAATGGATCCGTACAAAGCCTAATGGATTATTGGATCTTGGAGCTGTGACTCATGATATCCCACCGTGGGATCAGGCGCAATGATTGTCCTTCTTCAGAACTTTGTACTCAATTAGATTTGTTAATATATATTCTTCTAAATAAGGTGCAAATTTCGGGATGCTAAATTTCTAAATCGTTCATTACGAATACTTCTTGATTTATCCTAACAACCGATGAAACGTTTCTATGAAATCGGATCGATCATTCCAATTCATATGTTACATGATTCATTATTTTTTAGATTGGTTAATATATAAACTTATAACAAACTTACTTAAATAGAAAATGTTGAACATATAACAAAGGGTCAATTGATATGTAGAAAATACTTGACCCCACAAGGGGGCTAAGAAGGAAAAACTGAATCCCAATACTTTAACATGAACCTCTGAGGTTTGAGAGAGAATATAAAGAAATCTATCTTGCGACGCGGGTAAACTTGTAAGGTTAGGGAGGATAAAGAAGGCTGACTCGATCCCGTTGGGGCTGGAGAAAACGTATTATTCTCTGTCCAACTTCGTGAATTCTATCTTGATCATTCGCCTTGTATGAAGAAATTAGGTGAGGGGGAGAATCATAGAAGATTAGGCTTAATACTTCGACTTAGATAAATCGACGAAATTAGGGATTAATGAATAATAGAAAACCATGTTCGATCTCACAACTCAAATAGATTCACGAAGTTGGACAGAGAATAATAGAAGACTAAACTCAATCATGCAATTTAGATAGACCAATGGAGTTAGAAAGAGAATAATAAAAGACCAAACTCAATCTTTCAATTTGGATAGATAAATGGAGTTGAAGAAAGAATAGTAGAACACCATACTCTATCCCACATCTTGGATAGATTGACAAAGTCGAAGAAAGAATAATCAAGTAGATCCTAACACTATGGGGTAGCCCGCGTCTATCTGAGAGAGGAAATAATGAGCCAATCTCGAAACTATGGTGCAATCTACAATTTCCTAGGAGAGAAGGCCTAGTTGACTCCCCCACCCTGTTGATGCAGTCTGGCCCGATTGTTGTTTTGGTGTTGACACCGATTTAAGGGTTGATTTAAGTTTGGTTGAACTAATTGGGATTAAGTCCTAGTCGGGGACTGGGCACAAAGTCCTAACCTGGAGGGTTAGGTGTGGAAAATCCTAGCTTGGAGGGCTAGGTGTGGAAAAGTCCTAACCTGGAGGGTTAGGTGTGGAAAAGTCCTGGCTTGGAGGGCCAGGTCCTAACTTGGAGGGTTGGGTTGGTGGAAATCTCAGTGAGTGAAGCCGGGTCCTGGTGAGTGAAGCTAGGTGATGAAAATCCCGGTGAGTGAAGCCGGGTCCTGGTGAGTGAAGCCAGGTGATGGAAATCCCAGTGAGTGAAGCTGGGTCCTGGTGAGTGAAGCCAGGTGATGAAAATCCTAGTGAGTGAAGCTAGGTTGAAATCCCGGTGAGTGAAGCCGGGTCCCGGTGAGTGAAGCCGGGTGACCGAAATCCTAGTGAGTGAAGCTAGGTTGAAATCCTGGTGAGTGAAACCGGGTCCCGGTGAGTGAAGCCGGGTGACCGAAACCCTGGTGAGTGAAGCCAGGTCCTAGCTTGGAGAGCTAGGTTGAAGTCCCAGTGAGTGAAGCTGGGCATGACACGAGTCAGAGAAGGGCTGGAGGCTTGTTCTAGTGATTTAAAGTGCATTTGGGCTTGCCTGGATCGGTCTGGTGACCGATCAGGGAAGTTGGCATGATGCTCCTTCATGGATCGGTCTGGTGACCGATCCAGCGATGGCTGATCGGTCTAGTGACCGATTAGGGAGCATACAGTGAGGCTGGGAACCTACTGCTCTGCTCCTGATCGGTCTGGTGACCGATCAGGGAGAAGACAATATACTCATTGCTTGGCTCCTGATCGGTCTGGTGACCGATCAGGGAGCATACAGTGGGTTTTGGGGACCTTATTGATCTGCGCCTGATCGGTCTGGTGACTGATCAGGGATACTGTTCAGATCGGTCTAGATAACGATCTAATGTCGCGAGATTCTCCTTATGACCAATCAGGATGACTCCTGATTGGTCTGGAAGCTGCCTGATTGGTCTGGTGACCGATCAGGCTGGAGCCTGATTGGTCTGGTGACCGATCAGGCTAAGCCTGATTGGTCTGGTGACCGATCAGGCTAAGCCTGATTGGTCTGGGGACCAATCAGGAGTATGCAGAAGACTACTGGATCGGTCTGGTGACCGATCAGGGTCCTTCCTGATCGGTCTGGTGACCGATCAGGCGCAGAACTTTAATTCAAATACGCTGTCAGAAGCTCTGATCGCGTCTGTTTCACTGCCAATTCTCTGATACACTACTGATATGTATTGATATGCATTGCTAAGCTTCTATTGGAGTGTGCAGGCTTTATAGGGATGGATTCAAACACTCAAGGAGGGTCAAAGAGAGGCTTTCCGTTGAGCAGGTTTGGCAGTTTTCCATCGCAGGTTACAACGGGCGCTGCTGGTCCAGCTGACCTGGGGCTGGGGCTCGACTGAGGAGAGTTCAGTGAGTCCAGAGCAGGTCAGGGGTAGCTGGCTTGTTGCAGGTGAGCAGCTGGGAGCTGTGTGGAGCGTCTGTGGGTTGGCGATGGCAGCTAGGATAGGTGTGGGCTGGCGATGAAGAGAAGAGAGTTCTCTCGACTGTAGCAACACTTGATCCATCCTTAGCAATCACTCTGAGTCTTGAAGCTTCTGCAAACTTGATCATCCTTTGAAGCTTGGGAGACCTGAGCACTAAGAAGGACTCGTGGCAAGGCGATCAACAAGCAAACAAGGAAGAGCTGAGTGAAGGCTCTTGCCGAGGTTGTGCTGGGTTGCTGTTTGTGCTTGTAAGCGTTTCTCTTCATCTGCTTGTGCTCTGTAAGTCTCTGATTGTCTCTGTGCTTTTCATTCTACATCATCTTGTTGAGACATTTTGTGGAGAGGTTACTCCACCGAGAAGGAGGATTTGTGTAGGGACCGGGTGCATGTTGACAAGGATACGGGTTCGTAATATTTTAAAATTTTACGTGCAGCGGAAGAATTAGCATAAAATAATTTCACAAATTATTTTAACCACGTATCTAGCATGCAACCTTATGATGTGTGGACATAATCATAAATTAAAACTGTAGAAAAGTAAACTAATTTACATTGTACCTCTCGTAACTCGAAGAAAAGGGACGAGGTCCAACCGTAGCGTCCCTTGGAAGCTCCGCCTCTATTCGCGTCCACGCCGAGTTCTCTTCGGGATGACTTCGCAAAGTCACGAGTTTTGTGCCGACGAGAACTACTAGATTCTCTAAAGGCACAACTAGAAGACCAAGAGAAAAGAAAGGAAACTAACCACTAAGAATCGGAATCCAAATTCCGAGAAGGAAGGAGATGTGATCCGCTTCTTCTTCTTCTTGGTTGGCTTCTCCTTGGTGTTGTTGGCTCACGGCAACCAATCCTTGGGAAGGAGGTGCGCCGACCCTAGGTGGATCAAGGGGCGCCGGCCCTAGGGTTCAAGGAGGGCGCCGGCCCTAAGGGGAAGAGAGGGAGAAGGAGAATAAGAGAGAGAGAGAGGAAGCTACTAATCTCTTGATTACTCAATTGATTAGGAATTCAAGGCTTGCCTTTGGTTCCTTTATATAGTGGTCTCTCCCTTGCCAAGTCTCTCTTTTAACGGAATTAACGGAATTAGTTATCATAAGAAATTTATCTTATAAAGTTTCTTATGACTTATTCCGTTAAGCCTAGTTTTATTATAACCAACTTTATAATAAAACAAATAATTCTTCTCCTTTAATTATGGAATAAAAATTTACAAGAAATTTGTAAATCTTCTTTATTATGAAAAATCAATTCATAATTGATTTTATAAAATTAAAATAAACCATTCCATGGATCTTTTTAATTTCCATAAAAAGAATAAATTTCTATAAATTTATTTATATAAATTTCTTTATACAAATTTATTTATCCATAATTTATAAAACAAATCGCGCTAGATTTATTTTATTAATTAAACCAAATAAATTGGTTTCTCCCCAATAGAGTGGCCAACCAAACCAAAGAGGGTGGGCACCCTCTTTGGCCGGCCACTTCAAGCCAAACCATCGCGAATTAAACTCATTTAATTCGCCCAATAAGCCTTCAAAAGACTCAGCCATTTTTAGTTTCCGTTGCGCCTCTGATTAACTCAGATTCGACTTATTTCTCTTGATTGGAAAATCCAATTTTCAACTCGTTTTAAATCCCTCGGATTACTCGTAGTGCGTGTGACTAAATAGGCTTTCGATTTATGTTGGCCGTCTATAATCAACTAATTATAGAACGATCATGAGTGGCACCTAGTAGTACATCATGACCCCCAATTAATCGAAAGATCAACGGTTGACCTCAGAAGTAATTCTGAAACCCTTCAGCAGCTCTAATGAATCGTGCCCCATTCCCTTCACCATCTTATACCCACTTGGTTCAGGACACGGTCTATTTGTGTCAGTCCCCACTAGGCTGACTACGTCACACCTAGCCCAAGTAGTATCTTTCTCGTCCTTTGGATTTCTAATTACTCTCATGTATTTAAGAGACTCGCACTCTAAATATGATATGCTCTGGCCAGAGGCTTTGAGTAACAATCCGACGATAGGCCTGGGTATACATCTCCTCGCAAGGAGTGGTGAATCCTTTGTAGGCTGCTCAAACATCTTTGGGCACTTCGGCTTATACCCAATTATCCTGGGTCCACACCTCCTTGGAGATGCTTGCTTAAGATGTTAAAGTATAAGTCTCCATGACCAAGATGACTTGAACACCGCAAGTCAAAGGAACATCGCACTTAAGCCGCAGTAAGAACTTCATTGACATATCTTTATAGATTACCATATGAAGTTTTATAGCTAGTCACTCCAATGAACTAGTTTCCTTAACTAGCATCCATGTTTATCTCCGGACATCCCAATGTCACCAGCCAGTGAGAATCAGCTGATTAGAGAATAACCCATGCTAGTCTCAACAGAATTGATAGTGTCCGTATTTATCAATTCATCGACTAGGGATATTTTCAATACTTCACAATTGCACATTTAGAGATAATCACTAGTTGTGATCCCATCACAAATTCTCTTATGCTGTGAATTGTATTGCGGACATTCAGTAGATGAGTTTAAGATCCCAATCAAATACACACACATGTATACTTAAATAGTGAATTATCATTTATTAAAATAAATGTTTACAATCATAAGGCGATTGCCTTAGGACACTTCTCTCATATCACTAACAAACTCCCACTTGGCCTAATGCCAATCGCTACGGTATCCAATACCACAGGCTCTAACATGACCCTCAAACTTGTTTTGAGGCAAGGCCTTAGTTAAAGGATCCGCTAAATTCCTTTCAGTGGGAATTTTCTCAATTTGTATATCATTCCTACTTATAATCTCTCTGATCAGATGATAGCGGCGAAACACGTGTTTGGATCGCTGATGAGACCTTGGTTCCTTTGCTTGTGCAATAGCTCCATTGTTGTCGCAGTAAACCGGCACTGCATCATCAATGGTTCGAACCACATCAATTTCTGAGACGAACTTCTTGATCCAAACTGCTTCCGTGGTAGAATCCGCTACGGTGTCTTATTTGGAACTTTTCCAACTTACTGCGCCTCCATTCAAAATGAATACGTATCCAGACTGAGATTTGGAGTCATCCTTATCTGTCTGGAAACTGACATCTGTATACCCACGTATTACCATATCTCCTTCTCCATATATTAGGAACACATCCTTAGTTCTTCTTAAGTACTTAAGGATTGTCTTGACAGCCGCCCAATGATCCATTCCTGGATCCGACTGGTATTTGCTTGTGACGCTCAAAGCATACGATACATCGGGCCTTGTACATAACATAGCATACATGATGGATCCTATTGCGGATGCATAGGGAATCTTATTCATGCAAATCCTCTCGTCTTCTGTGCGCGGACACATAGACTTTGAAAGGTTGATCCCATGCCTGATGGAAAGGTAACCTTTCTTGGATTCCGACATGCTAAACCTTTTTAGCACTCGGTCTATATATGTAGACTGCGAAAGACCAAGCAACCGTTTTGATCTATCTCTATAGATTCTAATCCCAAGGATGTAGGTTGCTTCTCCCAGGTCTTTCATGGAGAAAGTTTTGGACAACCAAATTTTAACTATCTGTAAAACTGATATATCGTTTCTTATAAGTAATATGTCATCGACATATAATACTAGGAATACGACTGCACTCCCACTAACCTTCTTGTACACACAAGGTTCGTCAGGATTTTGTGAGAAATCAAACTCTTTGATTGTCTCATCAAAATGGATGTTCCAGCTCCTGGATGCTTGCTTGAGTCCATATATGGATCGTCGAAGCTTGCATACTTTGGTTTTATCAACCGATGTGAAACCTTCAGGTTGTATCATGTATACATCCTCAAGCAGGTTTTCATTAAGGAAAGCTGTTTTCACATCCATTTGTCATATCTCATAATCATAATGAGCTGCTATGGCTAGGAGCATCCGAATGGATTTAAGCATAATTACCTTCCATGTCGGTTTTCTTCTTGAAAACCCACTTGCACCCTATGGGCTTAATCCCTTTAGGTGGGTTAACCAAGTCCCATACTTGATTTTCGTACATGGAATCCATTTCCGACTTCATGGCTTCAAGCCATTTGTCCCTTTCTGAACTTTTCAGAACATCTTCATAACTGATAGGTTCGTCATCGCTTATGAGTAGCACGTCGTTCGATTCACTTATGAGAAATCCGTATCTCTCTGGAATATTGCGTGTCCTATCAGACCTACGAAGATGTGGTGTTGTTTTAGGTTCAACTGATAGCTCATCATCATGAGTTCTCGGTTGTGGGTCTAGACTAGGTGTCTCTGTAATGTCTATTGGAGTTTCTTGAACTTCATCAAGTTCAATGCCACTCCCACTGTTTTCTTGTAAAAGAAACTCTTTTTCCAGAAATACAGCATGCCTTGAAACAAACACCTTTTGTTCCAAGGGATGATAGAATTGGTAACCCTTCGTTTCCTTAGGGTATCCAATAAATAGACATTTATCAGACTTAGCATCCAATTTGTCTGATACTGTCCGCTTCACATAAGCGGGACAACCCCATATCTTAAGGTGAGTTAAGTGGGGTTTCTTACTATTCCACGTCTCATATGGAGTAGTAGAGACTACCTTGGTCGGGACTCTGTTTAGCAAGTAAACAGCTGTCTTAAGTGCATAGCCCCAAAAGGATTTTGGAAGAGTTGCATGATTCATCATAGACCTAACCATGTCCATCAAGGTTTGGTTACGCCTCTTAGATACACCATTATGCTGTGGTGTGTACGGCGGAGTCCATTGGGACAATATTCCATTGTCCCTAAGATAATCTTGAAACTCTTGACTTAAGTATTCACCACCTCGATCGGATCGAAGTATCTTAATACTTTTGCCAAGCTGTTTCTCTACTTCATTTTAGAACTCTTTGAATTTCTCAAAAGCTTCAGATTTGTGTTTCATCAAGAACACGTACCCGAATCGTGAGTGATCATCGATAAAGGTGATGAAGTAGCTATAGTCTCCTTGTGCAAGAGTTGACATTGGTCCACATACATCAGTATGTATTAGACCAAGCGATTCTCCCACTGGATTACCTTTTCCGGAAAAGGGTAATTTGGTCATCTTGTCTTTTAAGCATGATTCACATGTATCAAATGAACCGGGTTCAAATGATTCCAGAATTCCACATTGGTGTAATTCGGTCATGCATTTCTTACTTACATGGCCAAGACGACAATGCCACGTGTAGGAGTCTATTCGATTATCTTTTCGAGCACGCTTGTTGCTAACTTCGATATTGAAAACGTCACCGGATAAATCTAACGTGTAGATACCATTGCACAAAATTCCATTACCATAAAGAACGCCATTTAAAGTTATGTAACAACAATTGTTACTAAAAGTTAAATGATAACCCTTTTCATTCAAACATGAAATAGATACAATGTTCTTTATTAATGAAGGAACGAAATAACAATTATCCAATTCAAAGACACGTCCAGTGGGGAGCTTTAGCAAATATGTTCCGATGGCAACAGCAGCAATCTTTGCTCCATTTCCAACTCGCAAATTCGCTTCTCCTTTGACGAGTCTTCTTCTATTCCTTAGCTCCTGTATGTCATTACATATATGTGAGCTACACCCAGTATCAAGTACCCAGGTATTTGAGGAAATAGAGTGACATTCAATAACGAAGATACCTGAAGAGGATGGGGCATCGGATGCCTTATTCTTCAAGGACTCAATATAAACCTTGCAGTTTCTTCGCCAGTGACCCTCCTTGCCACAATGATGGCAAGCTCCTTTTGGTTTCTTTTTAGTCTTTTTGGCCTTTTTCTTCTTTCCTTTATTCTGTTCTTTGGCCTTCCTCTTAGAACCTTTCTTCGAAGAACCCACTAACAGTATCGCCTTTTGATCCGGCTTTACAGAAGGCTCCACAGTCTTCAGCAGGTTGAGCAACTCAGGAATGGTAGTCTCTAGTTTGTTCATCCGATAGTTCATCACAAATTGTGAATAACTTTTGGGCAAACAATTCAGAATTAAGTCAATACTTAGTTCATGATCCATTGCAAAACGAGTGTGCTCAGTCGCTCAATGTACCCCAACATCTTTAACACAAACTGTGAGGCAGAAGTGCCTTCCTGCATCTTGGTGGTGAAGAGGAGTCTGGAGACTTCGAACCTTTCGGATCTCGCCTGCTCTTCAAACAACTCATGAAGATGGAAGATGATGGTATAAGCATCCATATGCTCATGCTGCTTTTGCAGCTCAGGTATCATAGAGGCTAGCATGATGCAACTCGCAAGTTCAGAATCGGTCACATGTTTCTGATAGGCCACTAGCTGGTCTGGAGTTGCACCTTCCGGAGGATGGTTGGGAAGTTGATCTTCAAGGACGTAGGCAAGCTTCTCTGCCTTGAGGACTATCCTCAGGTTTCGAAGCCAGTCCATGAAGTTTGGCCCAGTCAGTTTATTGGTGTCTAAAATGGAACGCAAATTTAGAGAAGACATGATCGAGTGATTAACCTAGAAATACAAATTGAACTTATGTGAGAAGATTGATTAAAGAATGTATCAATATACATTAATAAAAATCCTATTTATTTTTCAAATTGAATAACCCTTTTTATCAATTCGGGAGATCGTAGGAACATCTCCAAATAGGTTGATATCCAACCATAGATAAGAACCACCATGGCTGTGGCCATCAAGTTATTCTTAGCTATGAAGGTAGGTAATTATACCGATTACATATCACATATATGTAACTATCACATTATGCTATCAACTAATTGAATGTTTGCATAAATCATTGGGTTGTTAACTCATTAACAAGTATGCGACATTATACATAGCACCCAACTGCACCTCTCTTTACATCGACCTTGGCTGTGGCACAACAAATCGATGCTCCAAGCTTAAGGCTGACCCATTAATCAAGAAATAGTTATAATATGGTTGGAGCTCATTCAACCATTTAGTCAGGCTTGGATGTGTCCAACAACCAAAACTAAGGATTGACCTCTGACTCCAACTACATTATTCATAAACTAATTCCATGGTTTGAACATGTTGAGGTTCAAGTCGGGCATGGAAGTGTCCATCAACCCAAACGAGAAACAAAACTCCGATTCTAACCATATTAATGGAAGGTGTTGGCCTTAATATTTTGTAAGGGGTTTTGGGTCTCATCTTTTCTAAGCACATTCATGACATATGTCATGACTAACGATTTCCTTAATAAAGTATGTATGTGACTTAAGTTATCAAGTCTCATTAATTGAATTAGGAACCGGATTTCCTAATTCTAATCTCATACTTTAATAAAGGAATTGTTTTGGGAAATAATTTCCTAAATTGTCATAATCAATTTCGGAAATAATATGTTCAAGACTTTGATTTCTCTAAATCAAAACTTATTAAATTAAGAGACAATTCCCTTAATTCAACCACATATTATTTTCATGAAAATTTCATTTAAGAAACTCTATAGGAAACCATTTTCCTAATTAATCTTGGAGACAACAATATGTAAGAGCATCACCTCTTAAAACATATTTTATTTATGGATTTAATTAATTACAACAAATCATTTTCTAAGGGTGGCTCCCCGAGGCTCAGATATCCAAAGAAAAGTAATTTGTCGTAAATCGAATTTGGTCCGCTTCGGAAGCGTAACCAAATTAAACATGACAATTTCATTTAAAATTGGGAAATTTAAATTACAACAACTAACTTTAAATTGGACGGCTCCCCGAGGCTCAATCCAAAATAAAGAATTTTGTTGTCAATTTAAAAACCAATTTAAATTTAATTGTCAATTAATTGTCCATAAATTTGTCTAGACTTTCTTGAAAGAAAGTGCCCAAAATTGCGAGATTTCATAATAGATTTTCAGAATAATTGTAAGTTTCCAGTACAAAGAAAACTTACATATTTCCAAAATTGGAAAATTTCTAAAATAGAAAAATTTCCAAAATTGGAAAGTTTCCAAAGATGGGAAGTTTTCACAATTATTATAAAATTTCAGAAACTAGAAAATTTCAAACGTTTGCGAAATTTCATGAGGATTTCCAAACTTTGAAATTCCTAAATCTAAAATTTATTATAATTGGAAAGTTTCCATAATTGAAAAATTTTCCAAAATTGAGATCATAACAAAGTTTTCCGCAAAACAATTATATGATTATGTCGAACACTAACCAGCTCTGATACCACTGTAGGGACCGGGTGCATGTTGACAAGGATACGGGTTCGTAATATTTTAAAATTTTACGTGCAGCGTAAGAATTAGCATAAAATAATTTCACAAATTATTTTAACCACGTATCTAGCATACAACCTTATGATGTGTGGACATAATCATAAATTAAAACTTTGCGGAAAAGTAAACTAATTTACATTGTACCTCTCGTAACTCGAAGAAAAGGGACGAGGTCCAACCGTAGCATCCCTTGGAAGCTCCGCCTCTATTCGCGTCCACGCCGAGTTCTCTTCGGGATGACTTCGCAAAGTCACGAGTTTTGTGCCGACGAGAACTACTAGATTCTCTAAAGGCACAACTAGAAGACCAAGAGAAAAGAAAGGAAACTAACCTCTAAGAATCAGAATCCAAATTCCGAGAAGGAAGGAGATGTGATCCGCTTCTTCTTCTTCTTGGTTGGCTTCTCCTTGGTGTTGTTGGCTCACGACAACCAATCCTTGGGAAGGAGGTGCGCCGGCCCTAGGTGGATCAAGGGGCGCCGGCCCTAGGGTTCAAGGAGGGCGCCGGCCCTAAGGGGAAGAGAGGGAGAAGGAGAATAAGAGAGAGAGAGAGGAAGCTACTAATCTCTTGATTACTCAATTGATTAGGAATTCAAGGCTTGCCTTTGGTTCCTTTATATAGTGGCATCTCCCTTGCCAAGTCTCTCTTTTAACGGAATTAACGGAATTAGTTATCATAAGAAATTTATCTTATAAAGTTTCTTATAACTTATTCCGTTAAGCCTAATTTTATTATAACCAACTTTATAATAAAACAAATAATTCTTCTCCTTTAATTATGGAATAAAATTTTACAAGAAATTTATAAATTTTCTTTATTATGAAAAATCAATTCATAATTGATTTTATAAAATTAAAATAAACCATTCCATGGATCTTTTTAATTTCCATAAAAAGAATAAATTTCTATAAATTTATTTATATAAATTTCTTTATACAAATTTATTTATCCATAATTTATAAAACAAATCGCGCTAGATTTATTTTATTAATTAAACCAAATAAATTGGTTTCTCCCCAATAGAGTGGCCGGCCAAACCAAAGAGGGTGGGCACCCTCTTTGGCCCGCCACTTCAAGCCGAACCATCGCGAATTAAACTCATTTAATTCGCCCAATAAGCCTTCAAAAGACTCAGCCATTTTTAGTTTCCGTTGCGCCTCTGATTAACTCAGATTCGACTTATTTCTCTTGATTGGAAAATCTAATTTTTAACTCGTTTTAAATCCCTCGGATTACTCGTAGTGCGTGTGACTAAATAGGCTTTCGATTTATGTTGGCCGTCTATAATCAACTAATTATAGAACGATCATGAGTGGCACCTAGTAGTACATCATGACCCCCAATTAATCGAAAGATCAACGGTTGACCTCAGAAGTAATTCTGAAACCCTTCAGCAGCTCTAATGAATCGTGCCCCATTCCCTTCACCATCTTATACCCACTTGGTTCAGGACACGGTCTATTTGTGTCAGTCCCCACTAGGCTGACTACGTCACACCTAGCCCAAGTAGTGTCTTTCTCGTCCTTTGGATTTCTAATTACTCTCATGTATTTAAGAGACTCGCACTCTAAACATGATATGCTCTGGCCAGAGGCTTTGAGTAACAATCCGACGATAGACCTGGGTATACATCTCCTCGCAAGGAGTGATGAATCCTTTGTAGGCTGCTCAAACATCTTCGGGCACTTCGGCTTATACCCAATCATCCTGGGTCCACACCTCCTTGGAGATGCTTGCTTAAGATGTTAAAGTATAAGTCTCCATGACCAAGATGACTTGAACACCGCAAGTCAAAGGAACATCGCACTTAAGCCGCAGTAAGAACTTCATTGACATATCTTTATAGATTACCATATGAAGTTTTACAGCTAGTCACTCCAATGAACTAGTTCCCTTAACTAGCATCCATGTTTATCTCCGGACATTCCAATGTCACCAGCCAGTGAGAATCAGCTGATTAGAGAATAACCCATGCTAGTCTCAACAGAATTGATAGTGTCCGTATTTATCAATTCATCGACTAGGGATATTTTCAATACTTCACAATTGCATATTTAGAGATAATCACTAGTTGTGATCCCATCACAAATTCTCTTATGCTGTGAATTGTATTGCGGACATTCAGTATATGAGTTTAAGATCCCAATCAAATACACACACATGTATACTCAAATAGTGAATTATCATTTATTAAAATAAATGTTTACAATTATAAGGCGATTGCCTTAGGACATTTCTCTCATATCACTAACAATTTGATATCCGGATTTCCGGGGCTTGATCTGCCGACGATCAAGGGATCACCCACCTTAAGGGCACACCAAGGAGTAGGGGCAAGTTATCCCCGAACCTTGTAAACGATCCTTGTTAGCGATCCATGGTTTGTATTTCTTGTTTCTGCATTTCTGTTAAGATTGTTTCTCTGCATATGCTTTGTTTCCGCTGCTGCTAACTTAAGTGCAGAGAAAACTTCAAAGAGCAAGACTTGTAGTGTCTGGCTATATTCACCCCCCCTCTATAGCCATCTCGTTTCCAACAAGTGGTATCAGAGCCTGGGGCTCTACTTCAACGGCTTAACATCCGAGAGCTTTCAACAAGATGGCTGGAAGAGAAGGAATGAGCACAAACTGACCTCCACTCTTTGACGGCGCTGATTTTCCATACTGGAGGTTGAAGATGAAGTTTTACCTCAAAACCAACCTCAGCATGTGGTTTGCTATCAAGGAAGGTTTTTCCACTCCTAAAGATGCTGAGGGAAAAGAGATGGACTTCTCAAGTTGGTCAGCAGATCAAATCCGGAGAGGTGAAGCCGATGCAAAAGCGGTGGTAACTTTGCAATGCGGGTTGACCAAGGACCAACTAATCAAGTTTGGTCCCTTCACAAGTGCTAAAGACCTTTGGAACAAAGTCATTGAGCTCCATGAAGGAACCCAAGACACCCGGACTGCCAAGAAGGACCTCCTTCTCAGCCAACTCCAAAATCTGTCCATGAAAGAGGAAGAAACTGTAAGTATACTTCATGGTCGGTTTAAAGAGATACTCAACGGTCTCCACTCCATCAATGAAAAGGTAGAAAATCGAGACTTAGTAAGGTATATTCTCAAAGCATTCCCTAGGAATGCCTTGTGGTCATCCATGGTGGATGCCTACAAGGTTTCCAAGGATTTATCTTTTGTTAAGCTAGAAGATCTATTTTGCGAAATGGAACTACATGAGATCTCTAACAAAAGTTCAAAAGAGAAATGTATTGCTTTAGTGGCAGGTGACAACAAGAAGAAGAAGAAGGGGAAGAAGAAGAAGAAGAAGGAAGTCTCTTCATCCTCATCTTCATCTTCATCCGAGTCCGAGTCTGAGTCCGAGGGCAGCTGGTCTTCTTCCTCCGAGTTGGTCAACTTGGTTAGAAGGATGATGAGGAAGAGCCGGTGCCTCAAGGGTAAAGGTAACCCGAGTATAGTTAAATTTGATAAGTCTAATGTTACTTGTTATGAGTGTAGCAAGAAAGGGCATTACAAGGATGAATGTCCAAAGTTAAAGAAGAAGACGGATAAATCAAAGAAGAAAAGGAAGGCCTTGAGGGTCACATGGGATGAATCGTCCTCTAGTTCATCCGAAGAAGAGAAGGAGGAGAAGTACACTCATCACCGTGCCCTCATGGCCATAGAGGATTCAAATGAAGAGGAGAGTGGAGATGAATCAAGCTCCTCAACCGCGCCTTCATCATCTTCGGATGATGAAGAGGTAATCTCTCCTGAGCTAGATAAGTGTTATAGAACCATTGCATGTCTAGCTAGGTTGCTTAAAAAATCCAAGAACAAAGTTAAATTGTTGAAATTGGAAGTAGAAGAGTTGAAATCCTCTAGGGTGGAGGATATTAATGATTTTCATGAGAAATCCTCTAAGGATGAGGATCTTGATAATTTGCATGTTAAAAATCTTGAGGATGAAAATAAGGGCTTGAAGGGTGAAATTGAAAACCTCAAGATTATTCTTGAGAAATTTTCAACAAGTTCCAAAACCCTAGACATGATACTAAACTCCCAAAGGACGGTTTACAACAAGGCCGGTATAGGTTACCGACCTAAGGAACCAACCTTTGTATCATTAATGTCAAGAACCCAATTTAGATCATCAAATGATTCTAGGGTTCAAAAAGTTAAAAAGAAAATGACTAAGGCATGGGTGCCAAAGTTTTTGATTGAAGGTTCTTTATGTCCCAAAATTTGGGTACCTAAAACCTCTATCTTTAGAATTGTATAAGCATTATTTAAGGGGGAGCATCTATCAACATGGGAGGTTGATATTTGGTGCTCAAAACCCATGACCAAAGGCAAAATTGTCATTCACATGGATGGTTATGGAAAATTCGAATTAAATGCTTTGAGCTCCATTATTTTAGATCTTATGACAATATAATCTCTTGGCTAGTGATTTTTATGGTATTCATGTGTTAAAATACTTAGTCATGGTATAATCTACTTTAGTGTTTATGTACTTCCATGATCAAGTATGCCATGATTTTCTTGTATGTATTATGCCAACATGAAGAACACATGATTTGTGAAAATCACTATGAAAATCTCACAATACATGATTAGACAAAGAACATGAGTTTAAGGCCTAGGTTTAAGCTTTTCTTATTATTTTGGAGATGAATCTAGATGAGTATGCCATGACTTTGATGATTATCATTAATCTATGGCATGCAAATTTGATTTCAATCATGAACTTGATAGAAATGTGGGACTATGAATTCTCTAATCCAATCTATGAACTATCAATAGAATGGAGAACTAGGATTCTAGACTTGGGACAAATCTAGATCTATGAGTTACCAAAATTGATTGAAGCAAGCATGTTATGAATATAATTGGAACATAATTAATCATGCATAAGTGTAGTTTACTTTTGTGTTAAAGTTTTACTATGATCGGTTTTGTTTCCAAAACAAAGAGGAAAGTAACTAGTTCATCTTTATCAAATAGCTATATACATCCAGGGATTGTGTGCTATCCATGCTTATGATTTTGTAAGCTGTCTATGTTTATGAATTTTCTAGTTAAATGATTGTATGCATGCATGTTTTAGAAATCTGCTCATAGTTAGATACTAATTTGATACAAGTGTGGTTTGAAAATTTGATCATACCTTGTGTATCATGAAATTTGATCATACTTGGAATATTTTGATTCACACATGATCATGCCAAGAACATGCTTAGAACATAACTGATCATACAAACCTGGTTTTGGGACTCAAGTTCATGATTAAGAACATACTCATCATGCTTTGACACAGATCATGACATATATCTTGATTAAGGGAACCCTTAGGACCAAATGGATTAACATTAATTGAGTTAGGGGTTCGGGAATGGCTAAGAAGAAAAAAACAAACAACAAGGTTATGAAACTTCTCAGCATTTCTGAAACTCGGTTTCTGAAATCTGATTCAGAAAACCTCTCTGTATCGAACCAGATCGGTCCACGGACCGATCAGGACACACTCTGATCGGTCTGGTGACCGATCAGGAATCATTCTGATCGGTCTGGTGACCGATCAGATCAATACTGTTTCTCAGATCAATCCAAATTGTATCAGACCACTCCTCAGACCAATCCCCCTTCATCAATTTTGATGAAGTATCAATAGAACTGAGTAGTAGGATGATGGTCAAGATACATGGAACAAAACCTAATACTGATTTGATACAAACCTATGTTGGAATGTTCAAATTCATAAGAAAGGGTTTGTTGAGTCATGACTCTTGTTCTTGATGTCGTGTTTCAGAAATGTTTCTGAAATGTCGAATATTAATAGAGTCTACACCCCTATTGTGGAATGTAAATTGTTAATGCAGTCTGATCAGGAATCAGAGTTTCTGAAATTTTTCTGAAATCTGATCGCTCCCCAGACTAATCAGATATACTTCTGTATCACGTAATCAACATACCTGGTTGGTCACGGAGACTAATCAGGACTATGTTTCAGATACAGATGCATTCCTTACTTATCCTATGAAGCATATACGTATTTGACCATGATATACTTCTGTATATGTCTTCACATGGAAGTCCAAGTGTTAATGCAGTCCGATCTTGAACGAATCAGAATTACAGAATTTTTTTTGAAAATTGATCGTTCATAGATAAATCAGAAATTTTTCTGTATCGATCATCAGTCTGATGGAACTGCGATAATTATTGCCATATGATGCATATACATTGTTGCCATGATACATTTATGGTATATGCCTCTCATATGCAATTCAAAAATCATCCTTTGACTTACTTGTCATATGAAACATATACATGCTTGACCATGATATTATTCTGTATATGTTTTCATGTGCAATTCACACTTGTTGCTGTATGATGCATATACATTGTTGTCATGATACATTTATGGTATATGCCTCTCATATGCAATTCAAAAATTTCACCTTTGATTATTTTGGGTTTGGGGAGAGACCCGTGTTTGAGGGGAAGGTATGTTTAAGCTTAATAACCATACCCTTTTCGATATTTGACAAAGGGGGAGAAAATGGTTGATTAAGTTTAGGGTTATTGTAGGGGGAGGATTTTGATTCCCTTATGATAATTGAACTGCCTTCAAGTGATCATCAATACTTAAACTTAAATTGAGTTAAATCGGGTTGTCAAACAACAAAAAGGGGGAGATTGTTGATGCAGTCTGGCCCGATTGTTGTTTTGGTGTTGACACCGATTTAAGGGTTGATTTAAGTTTGGTTGAACTAATTGGGATTAAGTCCTAGTCGGGGACTGGGCACAAAGTCCTAACCTGGAGGGTTAGGTGTGGAAAAGTCCTGGCTTGGAGGGCCAGGTCCTAACTTGGAGGGTTGGGTTGGTGGAAATCTCGGTGAGTGAACCGGGTCCTGGTGAGTGAAGCCAGGTGATGAAAATCCCGGTGAGTGAAGCCGGGTCCTGATGAGTGAAGCCAGGTGATGGAAATCCCGGTGAGTGAAGCTGGGTCCTGGTGAGTGAAGCCAGGTGATGGAAATCTTAGTGAGTGAAGCTAGGTTGAAATCCCGGTGAGTGAAGCCGGGTCCCGGTGAGTGAAGCCGTGTGACCGAAATCCTAGTGAGTGAAGCTAGGTTGAAATCCTGGGTGAAATCGGGTGACCGAAACCCTGGTGAGTGAAGCCAGGTCCTAGTTTGGAGAGCTAGGTTGAAGTCCCAGTGAGTGAAGCTGGGCATGCCACGAGTCAGAGAAAGGCTGGAGGCTTGTTCTCGTGATTTAAAGTGCATTTGGGCTTGCTTGGATCGGTCTGGTGACCGATCAGTGAAGTTGGCACGATGATTCTTCGTGGATCGGTCTGGTGACCGATCCAGCGATGGATGATCGGTCTGGTGACCGATCAGGGAGCATACAGTGAGGTTGGGAACCTATTGCTCTGCTCCTGATCGGTCTGGTGACCGATCAGGGAGAAGACAATTTACTCATTGCTTGGCTCCTGATCGGTTTGGTGACCGATCAGGGAGCATACAGTGGGTTTTGGGGACCTTATTGATCTGCGCCTGATCGGTCTGGTGACCGATCAGGGATACTATTCAGATCGGTCTAGAGAACGATCTAATGTCGCGAGATTCTCCTTATGACCAATCAGGATGACTCCTGATTGGTCTGGAAGCTGCCTGATTGGTCTGGTGACCGATCAGGCTGGAGCCTGATTGGTCTGGTGACCGATCAGGCTGGATCGGTCTGGTGAACGATCAGGGTCCTTCCTGATCGGTCTGGTGACCGATCAGGCGCAGAACTTTAATTCAAATACGCTGTCAGAAGCTCTGATCGCGTTTGTTTCACTGTCGATTCTCTAATACACTACTGATATGTATTGATATGCATTGCTAAGTTTCTATTGGAGTGTGCAGGCTTTATAGGGATGGATTCAAACACTCAAGGAGGGTCAAAGAGAGGCTTTCCGTTGAGCAGGTTTGGCAGTTTTCCATCATAGGTTACAACGGGCACTGCTGGTCCAGCTGACCTGGGGCTGGGGCTCGACTGAGGAGAGTTCAGTGAGTCCAGAGCAGGTCAGGGGTAGCTGGCTTGTTGCAGGTGAGCAGCTGGGAGCTGTGTGGAGCGTCTGTGGGTTGGCGATGGCAGCTAGGATAAGTGTGGGCTGGCGATGAAGAGAAGAGAGTTCTCTCGACTGTAGCAACACTTGATCCATCCTTAGCAATCACTCTGAGTCTTGAAGCTTCTGCAAACTTGATCATCCTTTGAAGCTTGAGAGACTTGAGCACTAAGAAGGACTCGTGGCAAGGCGATCAACAAGCAAACAAGGAAGAGTGAGTGAAGGCTCTTGCCGAGGTTGTGCTGGGTTGTTGTTTGTGCTTGTAAGCGTTTCTCTTCATCTGCTTGTGCTCTGTAAGTCTCTGATTGTCTCTGTGCTTTTCATTCTACATCATCTTGTTGAGACATTTTGTGGAGAGGTTACTCCACCGAGAAGGAGGATTTGATATCCGGATTTCCGGGGCTTGATCTGCCGACGATCAAGGGATCGCTCACCTTAAGGGCACGTCAAGGAGTAGGGGCAAGTTATCCCCGAACCTTCTAAACGATCCTTATTAGCGATCCATGGTTTGTATTCCTTGTTTCTGCATTTCTGTTAAGATTGTTTCTCTGCATATGCTTTGTTTCCGCTGCTGCTAACTTAAGTGCAGAGAAAACTTCAAAGAGCAAGACTTGTAGTGTTTGGCTATATTCACCCCCCCTCTATAGCCATCTCGTTTCCAACACACCCTACCATAGTGATGACTCTCCCACTCCACCATAGTGTAAAGGGGAAAGAATGTTCAATCCCAAGACCTACCTAAGTTTGGGAGAGGATGGTCAAGTTGACCCCTTAGTGAAAAGGAGGAAGGAATGTTCAATCCTACGACCTCGTGTAAACCCCATAAGGGGTAATGAAGTTCAATCTTAAGATTTGTCAATGTCTAGAAGAGGTAAGGTTAAGTCGGCCTAGTAAGAGGGAAAGAAATTTGATCTTGTGACTTGTGTAAGTCTAGGAGATGGGTAGAGGTAAGGTTGAGTCAACCCTGGAATGAAAAGGGAGAAAGATTACTCGATCCCGAGACCTGCTTACATTAGGAGAGGTAAGGCCAAGTCAGCATTGTAAGGGGAAAGAAACTCAACCCTAACTTGCTTATGTCTAAGAGAGGTAAGGCCAAGTCGCTCTTGTAAGTGGGAAAGAAACTCAACCCTAACTTGCTTAAGTCTAACTTGCTTAAGTCTGAGAGAAGTAAGGCCAAGTCACTCTTGTATGCGCACAACAACATGCTACCACAAATAAATCTTGTGGGCATACAGGGTGTACATATATATAGTTTAAGAATAATAACAAACAATCTAATTGCAATAATAATCATATCAAGAGTAAAGCTCTACTAGCTATATTATGGTATTGGTAATATAAAGACGCAAGTATAAATATAATAAATAGTATGGATAGCGATGAAACTGCATAAATATCTTGTAGACTAAAAAAAGGACAAACAAGTAAATATCAAACTCAAGAAGCAAATAGAATGAAGTCAGGATAAGCATGTAAATGCTACCTAATCAATATAAATGAAAGAAAATCATGCACTAAGATCAAAGATATAAAAAAGTTAAAGAGGAAACTATCTACCTCTATTATAGATCATTCTAATCACCTTCAAGTCCAATGTCTGTCTCAAGCTAGAATCTATAAGTATAAGGTACAGAGTAAAACCAAGTACTACAATAATTCCTAGTAATCACAAGTAATATAATCATCTATTCTCCCTTTGGCAATCGTTTTGATTTTATTCATATTATAGAAATTTCTTGATTGAATAAAGATATATCAATCAATTTGTTGATTTTGATTTAATTAATTCAACTTATTAGTTCATCTTCAACTTAACAATATGATTCATTCCATTGTTAAATCAATTCATTAACTTAACCATAAATTGATTAATTTATCAAATCAAATTAGCAATCAAATTCAATTACATCTTACGGTTAATCCAATTAATAAATCTTATTAATCATTAGGTTATATATGAAATCTCATAATTTTTCCAATTAATTAATATCTCCATCCTTTAGTAAATCAACTAATCCATTTATCGATCTATAAATTAATCCAGTTAATTAACTCGTTACTAAATTAATCAACATCTTAATTAATAAATTTGTTAGTTAACTCATTAAACAAAATAATCGTACTTCATTAAACTTATTAATAATTATTGATTAATCTAATTAATCATCTAATTATTCTTAATTACCTTTAAGTTATCACATATAATTTAATTAATCAAACAATCTTTGATTAATGACTAACCACTTAATTAAACAAATTAATCTATTTGGAGCAAAGGCAATATTGCTAATCCCAAGCCGGTCAGAATCACCGGGCACATGATAATATATAGATAGGTAAATCATGAGAGATATTTTATCATAGCGTAATGACCATCAAGACATTTTACACCCACTAGAATTAATCCTAAAACTTATTGAAGCAAACAAGGTACCAACTGCGCACACTTATTAATTACATAATATTAATCAAATAAACTCTACTTAACAATCTGACTAATCTACAAATTAAATCAACTAATTAATTGTTCATTAATTAACTCTAATTATCTAACCCTATTTGATGGCGATAGTGGGAATCAGTCGGCGATGGGGTCGCCGATGTCAAGGGACAGCGACGATGGCGATGTTGAATCACGTCAAATAAGGAGGTAATGTGGCGGTGATGGCGAGAGGAAATTATCTTGAGCAGCTTTATCGAGATACCTGGCGATGAGATGCGGCATTGGTTGTGGTGTCATGTCCGACATGTGTGTGTTAGGTTTAAGTGGAAAATTAACACATCTTTACAAGAAATTCAAGCTCAATGGGGAGCTTAGGTGAAGAGGGAGCAATTGTTTCTCATATGTTGACAAAGAGGGAGAAGTACCTTTGCAAGAAAAACCTACTCAAGGGGAAACTTAGGTAAAGGGAGAGCCTAAGGTTAGGTTCCATGATTTTTTGCTTTGTTATTGTTTCCCTAACTTAAATGAGTTGCCAAACATAAAAAAAAAGAGAAGATTGTTGGAGCAATCTAAGTGCCTTAGGTTTTGATGTTTAAGTTTGGTTTATTGTTGTATGTGATATGCATTTGTGAGTATGCATGATATAGGTACAACAAAGAAAGTCTAAGTGGGATATTAGCAAATGAGGAAAGTCAAGGACTGAGACTGAAGAAAGTTTCAGAAGGCAAGTTGTGAAGGATGGGGATGCATCCAAGGGAGGTGAGGCTGATGGAAGAGGCTAGAAGGCTAAGTCTTGGCAAAGGAAGACCCGACAACAAGAACAAGGCCAAAGGAAGTTCTAGAAGGTAAGTCGTGAAGGATAGAGAGGCATCCGAGGGACGTGAAATTGATGGAGGAGGCTAGAAGGCTAGGTCTAGGTTGGTCGGGCAAGGATGAGTGCTGAGTGAATGTACTCAGGGACGAAGCCCTAGGTTTAGGGTTTGGGTAGTCGACTGCTACTGGGAGCAGTCAATTGGTAGAGGTCACAAAAAGATCAGTCGACTGATCTTCTATGCAGTCGACTGGTGTCGGTTGAATTCGAACGTTGGGATGAAACATTCGAATTCTACAGCTAGTAGTCGATTGACAACTGGATTAGGAATGAGCACTATTTAAGAGAGCTCAGTTTGACAGAGCAAATATTGACAAAATTGGCTTTGGTTAAAGGCAAATTAATAGTCTTGGTGCTCAGGTGTGCTTGTGAGTTTGTGGCGAGATTTCTCCACCCACAAGGAACTACACGAGCTAGCAGGAGGTTTTCCAGAGAGTCATCTTGTCACACCCTAAGACCAGAAGAGCCGCTGAGCTAATATAAAATAGGACAACACCTCCCATATCTGGCGGACAATTTACACATACACATACATCACATGCAATATAATATTGGCCCCAGGCCTCTAAATAAGAAATAAGGAAGGAAAATAAAAGCATCTCATCACATAATCCAACCTTACTCACCTGAGCCACCCCTGGGCAGGCGCGCAGCAAAACAATACGAGATAAGTTCAATGGAGGACTCAAAATACAATCCCTCACGATTGAATCACGATACAAGTCCACGAAATAAAACTAAATACAATGCATAGAGTATACTACAAAAAGAAAACAAAATTTACGGAAGCACCCATCAGTAGAGTCATAGGGACTCGGGACTGGCAACTGGGCTCCTCCGGCGACCAATCAACCTGAAGACAAAAACATGGTGAAACGGTGGTGAGTCCAAATAACTTAGCAGATACCAAAACAGATATGCATAGCAAGCTATAATAACAATAAGAATCACGCTGATACAGTCTCGAGTATAAAGGATAAAGCATAACTGAAGACTAAGGGTGAACACATACCAGAGTCCGTCTATCCTGCGAGTAGGTGTAATCAATCCCCTATATAACCTCAGGAATGATACACAAATCCAAATGTGTATGTCACCTGTAAGTGCATGTCAAGCATATATAACACTCAAACACAACAAGCACTAACAAAGGTGCAATGCATCCTATACACATAGCGCAACGATCTGTTCTGTACGCACCTTAGCCACCACCAGACCGACAGTCAGGTGAACAAGAAACAAACCAGCCAACCACTCATGGTTGCATAGAGAAGCCAAACACTTGTGGCATACAACATATGAGGCCTAACACTCGTGGCTATGCAATTATGATGCCCAATACTCGTGGCGATGCAAGTATGTAGCCTAGTACCTGTGGCTATGTAAATATTGTAGGATCGATCGTGTCCACTAGAGGGGGGGTGAATAGTGTTTCTTCGAAGCTTTCTTCCTACATGGTTAGTTTGCGCAGCGGAAATAATAATAAACAAAACTAACAATGAAGAACAAACGCTAACAACCTGATTTACTTGGTATCCACCCCGGACAGGTGACTAATCCAAGAATCCGTCAGTGGATCAATCCCCGGATAACCTCCGGCTAACCCTCGTCGCTCCTTGTGGGTGGAGAAATCTCGCTACAAACTCAAACGAAGCACTGAGCACAAAGACTACTATCTTGCCTTTAACCAAGACAAGATTCGTCAAAAATCTTAGCCACCACGAAGTCCTCTTTAAATAGGACTCGGGCTGAAACCCTCGCCACCAGTCGACTGCCCCCAGGGCAGTCGATTGGTGCCACTAAAATTCGACCGTTGCACCCCAACGTTCGAATTCTCAGCCAACTTACCAGCCACCTACCAGTCGACTGCCCCCAGGGTAGTCGACTGGTCCCAGAGCTGAGACCTTTCTGTGAGTTCCATTAGTCGACTGCCCCCAGGCTAGTCGACTGGTCTACTTACCCACCTAAGATTACCCTTCCTGAGTACATTCCACTCCGCACTCAAATCCTAGGATTTCCCGAGTACAATCACACTGCACTCGTACCCTCACGACTCGACTGACTCCTCCTCCGCAGCCTCGACTGTTGCCTTCGCACCCTCTTCATCTTCGGCTCCCATCCCTGGGATGCACGCAAGCCTCCAGCTTGCCTCTATGCCATCCTTCATGCGTGCCTCGAAGTCCGCACCCATCAGCTCATCATCCCTGCTCTCCAAGGTCCCTCAGGTGCACACAAGCCTCCAGCTTGTCTTCATGCCACCGTTCACCGTACCGAGGCCGTCCAGTCAAGTCCATATGTGTAACCTGTACATCCTGCACACTCAACATACACATATAAGAACACAAGGGTAAACCTAACTTAAACCTTTTGCCCAAACATCAAAACACTTGCTCACTCCGGACCACAGATTGCCTCAACAATCTCCCCCTTTTTGATGTTTGGCAATACGTTTAAGTTAGGGAAAACAAAATAGTAGTCCATAGCAAAATTAATGCATATGCAATGCAAAAATGGATCCTATCCCAAGTCATCCCATACCTAACCCTCCAAGTTAGGATTTTCACCACCTAACCTTCCAAGTTAGGAATTTACACCAAAATGGGCTTTTTAAAGCTTTTCCCAAGCTCCCCCTACATTGGACTTACAAAGGTTTTTTAAGAACCTCTCCAAGGTTCCCCTTACGCCAAGAATGGAGCAACCATGCTCCCCTTTAATCTCCACTCCCCCTAAACCTAGGGTTTCTAGCAAAGGTAAGTTTGGTTTCCCAACTTAAACCCAAACTTCTCCCCCTTTGCCATACATCAAAAAGACCCCAATAATATCTCAATTATCGGTTCTTTTAATTCCTAATGGTCCTAAACACAGTGTATTAAACTCCCATACACACCATTTGAACACCAAACTAGCTGCTGATACACACATCAACCCTGGGCAGTCGACTGCCCCTGTTGGCAGTCGACTGATACTCTGAATATCAGTTTTCTGGCCAATTTCAAAATTACACCAGAAATTTCACAAATCTCCAAAAATTCCCAAATTTAGTGGAGAACTTTGTGGTACCCATACTTACTTGGGGAAAATATATTTCACCATATATCTATCACCATTCCCAAGTTTGACACAAAACCCAAAAATTCTCTTATGAAAATTTAGGCAATTAGGAGGCAACCTCCCCCTTAACCTATGCCTTCTCCAAATTTTCATTTTACCAAGGTCAAGTTATACCCAACTTAACACCATAGACTCAAATTAGGTTCTACCTAACCTAACAACCAAGTTCTTCTCCCTTGGCCACCATTAAAGGATTACTCCCAAGCAACCTTTTCCCTAGTGCCAATAAGAACTCACCAACACTTGAAAAAAATCTAAAATGTTTGTAAGCACACTTGCTAGGATATACCCTATCCTAGAAAAATATGGTTTTGTGAAATGTATCAAATGTGCTTGACTTTGGTACAATCTCCAATTTCCTTAGATATGGCCATGTAGTATCAACTTTGAATTTTAACCAAAATGTCATGTGTTTACCAATTTCATTCATTGTCATTTCACACACAAATTATCCTCAATACTTTCCTTTTCCATAGGTATTCTTAATATGATGAAATTTTCCTTCTTCTTATCTCTTAACATCACTTATCAAACTTCCTTGATTTTCAAAATACCTTATTAAGTCATGGGGTAACACTCTAGTCAAGGAACATTAAATTATAATCAAGACTTTTAACCCAAAGTTATATCCTATAATCCACATTTGAATTCTCAACATCCAAAATGACTTTTATCCTTAAACCTGGCAAACCTTACAGAATGGTCTCGGGGCTGAAATTCACTCGGATCAGTCGACTGCCCCCAGGGTAGTCGACTGATACCTGATTTTCAGGTTTTCAGCTCAATTTCAGTAATGCCTAAATAATTTTACAAATTTCCAAAAATTATGAAATTTCGTGGGGAAATTTGTGGGGCCAATGTCTACTTGGGAAAAATACGTTTCCAAACAAATGTACTCCGGATCCCAAGATTGGCACGAAACTCATCTTTCTCTAAAGTGTATCATTTAAACTCAACCCAAAAGTTCTAATTGTGGTTTTTCCTTGATGTATCTTCTAATACCTGGTTACAATTCATTTCTATTAGTGAATTACATGATATTTGCATATTAAAACCTAATTTTGTCAATTATAACATCATTTTCACCTTTTTCTCCTTAATTCCCTTTTGAATGTGCCAAAACATAGGGTTAAGACTTACCCAAGTCTTCCAATCCCTTTTGATATATTTCACTTAATTTCCTAGAAGAAAAACTTTTGAGATCCATGTACCATGGACCCCAAAGGCTCCTAGAGCTCCCCCTTGAGCTCTGAGCCTTAGCCGCCTCCCTAGGTGACTTAACCCATACTAGACCACACCGGTGAACCTCCAGTGATTCTTGGCCTACAAAATGAACCTTCTTAACCTTGGACACTTTGTCCTTGGTTACCTTTTGATGGCACCCACTTGTCATCCTTGGACTTGCCCTCCTTGCCATGACTATACGCTTCCCCAGTATATTTCTTTCCATTTGCCTTGGAGGTTTTAGACTGGTATCCCAACCCCGATCTATCATACTTGGGTTTTAAACTACCCAACACCATTTCTAAGCCCTTAGATCCAACCATTAATCTTTTTAGGGCATTTTCTAATGTGTCAAGCCTTGCCCTCAAGGCTTGATTTTCCCTCTCTAGACTTTTAACTTTGGAGTCCATATGTCCACTTTGGATATTCCTAGAACTACCCTCCTTTCTAGGCACATTACTCCCCTTCTTGGAATTAGTGACATGATCCTTTGGTACAAAGGTCCTAGATTTACCATGATGCATGCTTTTCCTATAGTTTTGATCTACCTTGTTCTCCCTAGTCCTAACATTATATTTAAAACCAAAATTGTGCACCATCAAACATTTCTCATTAGTTCTAGCATGCATGGATGAATGATCAATTCTATTTTTAATATACAAGGAGGAACTTGGAATTGAATTATATTTTAATTTAAAGTTAGGGATTACCTCCCTTACCCTTGTAGTCCCTCCTTGATGTGAGCTCCTCTTCTTTCTTTGCTCTTTCTCCCATCTCCTCAAGTGCTCCATTTTTTTTAGCTCACCTTTCTTTGGGCACTTGGTGTGGTAGTCCCCTATCTCTCTACATGTAAAGCATCGGATTTTCTTCCTTTTCTCATGGGCTTCTCCAATCCTACACTTCATGTTAGATTTAAGTGGAATTGAAATGAGTGTAGAGTGTACCTCTTTTTTCTTACCAATTGGACACTTATCCTTGTAGTGCCCCTTTTTGTTGCAACCAAAACATGTAATATGGTCCTTGGTCTTGGCTTTGGTGGAGGTAGAAGTCTTTTCTTGCTCTTGTGGGGATGAGGGTCTCTCCTCCCCCTCAACCCTTGAGATTGATACCTCCTTTTCTTCTCTTGAGGAGGTTGATGATCTTTCACTCTTTTCCTCCTTTGAAGATGTAGATGACTCAATTTTCTCCTCTTCTTGAGTCATGGAGCTCACTTCATCGGGAACTTCTATTAGTTGGACTCGTGTAGGATTTTCATGGATTTCGACCACCTTTTTCCATAGCTCATGCGCATTTGCATATTTTCCTACATCACTCAAGATGTCGTTAGGCAAAAGATTAATCAATACTTCAATTACCTTCTTATTCGCCTTGGATTGGTCTTGTTGCTCTTGATTCCAATATCTAGGTCTAAGCCTCCTCCCATGCTTATCCTTTGGAATCTCATATGGCTCTTCAAGCGCGATTCGACATGCCCACTCCATCCCAAACCAAGTCTCGATTCTCACCCTCCAAAAGTTGAAATCTTGATGATTGTAGGGCGGTGGAGTGTAGATGTCTTCCCCCAATTTATCTTCCATGTCTTTCTTCCTCTAGCGTGTGCTCCCTCGGCGATTAGTCCGATCAAGAGCGGTCCTCGCTCTGATACCAATTGTAGGATCGATCGTGTCCGCTAGAGGGGGAGTGAATAGCGTTTCTTCGAAGCTTTCTTCCTACACGGTTAGTTTGCGCAGCGGAAATAATAATAAACAAAACTAACAATGAAGAACAAACGCTAACAACCTGATTTACTTGGTATCCACCCCGGACGGGTGACTAATCCAAGAATCCATCAGTGGATCAATCCCCGGATAACCTTCGGCTAGCCCTCGTCGCTCCTTGTGGGTGGAGAAACCTCGCCACAAACTCAAACGAAGCACTGAGCACAAAGACTACTATCTTGCCTTTAACCAAGACAAGATTCATCAAAAATCTCAGCCACCACGAAGTCCTCTTTAAATAGGACTCGGGCTGAAACTCTCGCCACCAGTCGACTGCCCCCAGGGCAGCCGACTGGTGCCACTGAAATTCGACCGTTGCACCCCAACGTTCGAATTCTTAGCCAACTTACCAGCCACCTACCAGTCGACTGCCCCCAGGGAAGTCGACTGGTCCCAGGGCTGAGACCTTTCTGTGAGTTCCATCAGTCGACTGCCTACTCACCCACCTAAGATTACCCTTCCTGAGTACATTCTACTCCGCACTCAAATCCTAGGATTTCCCGAGTACAATCACACTGCACTCGTACCCTCACGACTCGACTGACTTCTCCTCCGCAGCCTCGACTGTTGCCTTCGCGCCCTCTTCATCTTCGGCTCCCGTCCCTCGGATGCACGCAAGCCTCCAGCTTGCCTCCATGCCATCCTTCACGCATGCCTCGCAGTCCATGCCCATCAGCTCATCGTCCCTGCTCTCTAAGGTCCCTCAGGTGCACACAAGCCTCCAGCTTGTCTCCATGCCACTCTTCACCGTACCGAGGCCGTCCAGTCAAGTCCATATGTGTAACCTGTACATCCTGCACACTCAACATACACATATAAGAACACATGGGTAAACCTAACTTAAACCCTTTGCCTAAACATCAAAATACTTGCTCACTCCGGACCACAGATTGCCTCAACAAATATGATGCCCATCACTTGTGGCAATGCATGTATGTAGCTCAGCACCTGTGGCTATGCAAATATGATGTCTATCACCTGTGTCAATGCAAGTATGTAGCCCAACACCTGTGGCTATGCAAAGATGATGCCCAACACCTGTGGCAATGCAAGTATGTAGCTCAGCACCTATGTCTATGCAAATATAATGCCCATCACCTGTGGCAATGCAAGTATGTAGCCCAACATTTGTGGCTATGCAAATATGATGCCCATCACCTGTGGCAATGCAACTATATAGCTCAACACCTGTGGCAATGCAAATATGATGCTCAACACCTGTGGCAATGCAAGTATGTGGCACAACACCTGTGACAATGCAAGTATGTGGCCCAACACCTATGACTATGTAAATATGATGCCAAATATCTGTTGCAATGCAAATATGTAGCCCAACACCTGTGGCTAATCAAATATGATACCCAGCACCTGTGGCAATGCAAGTATGTAGCCTAACACTTGTGACTATACAAATATGATGCCCAGCACATGTGACAATGCAAGTATGTAGCCCATCATCTGTGGCTATGCAAGCATGACGTCGAACACCTATGGCGGATTGCAACTTGAGGGTAGTGTATGCCTACAACATCCTCCTCACTAACTAGGTCCTCAACCACACATCGGTAGGAAAAGTACAGGTTTAACACATGTATCCAGATCTAATTGACCTACCCTAGGTATCCATGCAAGGTATATCTAGAAATCAATTCGACTGCAGATACAATGTGACCTACAACATATATAAGGACATATGCACGCATAGCAAATATCGAGATTGTATGGAATTAAACAGGAGTCATCTAAAAGAGTAAGCAACAGATATCTGATGATAATACACAATGGTAGGTATAGCGTATAAACCTACTGTTATCTATAACACACTATGCACAATAATAACACAAAATCTAAAAAGATAAGTCAGCGGTACCCGCTTCAAAGTAGGTGCTTATAGTGATGAGAAACCACTGGTCCAGAAGTTCAATGCAATTAGATTAGCGCCCTGTATCAAAAGACATGGTTTCTTAGATATCAAACAAAGGATAACTAACCATACTTCCTTTATCTAAACATCACGCTTCAAATTCTGTTGGTAGCAAACAACCACAGCCTTGTCCAACAACTCCTACTTAGCACTCATCCCATAATGAAACTGATCACAAGAAACTAAGCTTACACCGTACCCTACAGTAGATACCCTCAACATAGAGTTCCCATTACAGTTTGAAACCAAATGAATACTACCCTAATCCAATCTGCAGGTTCAACATCCCACACCGCAGAAACCACATGCCCTACCAAAGCCAAATTCAAACGCACTACCCCTATTGTTTGTCCTTGGCAGAAACCCACTTCCACAGCAAATCCAACTGTGAAACAACAACCCAAGAATGGAATTGTCCAACCGAACATATCTAAAATCAAACAGAAGAAAAATTCCACCCTTATCTCAATTACAACATAGAACCAATCTAAAAGAAATTTCCCAAGCAGAACTTTAAATCAACCTCAATCAGGAACCCAAACTCCAACAATTCCCTACCATCACAACCCATTTTCGGTAGCCTTAACCCAATCAAGGAACATCACCCAATATCCTCCAAACACAGATTCATAGCCAATCAAAACCATTTACATTGTTACCATCAGAGATCATGGAACTATAGAAAGAAATCCAAATCTCAAATCTCAAAACAGAAACATCTTGAATTCGATCCAATCAGAGAAGAAAAGTTCGGGCTATACCTAATTATTCAACTAAACTAACAACAATCTATCAAGATCCACACAACTGAAAGAACCCTCACCTGAGTCTCGTGTCAATGATGCTCCTTGGGTCGGATCCGACCAGTCTGCCCCTTTCCAACGAGTTCAGGAGCAAGCATTCATCCCCAACTCCTCCTCCCCACTAGAACCTATAGTTTGCCACAGAAAAGGATCAAAATCAGCTCCGAACTCGGTGATCACATCGTGGCTCCCATGGAAACCCCAATCAACTGAAAATACTGGATCGATGGTGAGAAGAAATACCTAGCAGGGATCCCTACTACTCAGATTTGGCAATGAGAACTGGTAAGGATACAAGGTGATGATCTTAGGAAGATGGGATCAGGTCGAACCTTCGATCACGTCTGGGAGGAGAACAGAGCGTCAATGCCGAGTGCGGAGACGAGGAAGAAGCCACGATGTTGCGAGGTCTGCTTCGCGATCTGTAGGATCGATGCCGTCGATAGAGGGGGGTGAATATCGACTTGTAATTTCTTCGGAAACTTGTCGTTTGTTTGTTCTAGTCAAAGAGTTAGTACGCAGCGGAAATAATAAAGAACGAAAACAAACAACACTCGTACACGCGGGATTTATTTACTTGATTCCCAACCCCCAGGGTTAGTACGTCCAAGGCATATGTACTCGGCGTGAGTCCACTATTGGTCTTCTTTCCGAAATTTTCGGAGGTGGAGAATACCTGTCTTACAGTTTGATTTACAAGCAAAAGATAATAAATAAAGTACAACTCGTAAATAAAAGCAAACCAAACAGTAGCGAAGTTCCGGCCAATCCGGAAGTCCGAAGTGCAACGCACTTCCTCTTGGAGCCTCCTTGGTCGCAGAGCTTCGTCTCTAGCGCTTTTTCTTCACTCAGAATGACTTAGCAAATGATGGAATTCGTTGTCTGAGTTGAGGGGTCGAACCCTTTTATATAGCATCGTCCAGGGCACCCTAGACACCTCTGAGGCGCCTCATAGGCGGTCAAACCTGATCAGCAATCTCAAACTTCACGGATGGATAAAACTGGCCATCCCAGGCGCCCTGGACCTTCCCAGGCGCCTGGGATGTAGGGCTCCTGACACTAGGGTGCCCTGAAGCCTGGGGCACCTGTATCAACACAGGCGCCCTAGATGCTCCTCCCAGGTTCTGTTTTCCCTGCGTTTGATCTTCTGTCTTGCATCCAACTCTAGGTACCTGCAAGACAACAACCACAAGACAAAACACAGATAATCTTAGCCTTAGTTAAGTGGTTCTAGTTAGATCATGGCGCTTGCTAGAGGGGTGGGGGTGAATAGCACTTTTTTGAACTTTCTCTACAAGATTGTTAGCACAATACAAGCAATATAATAAAAAATGTAAGATCCAATGCTAACTCACAGATTTTACTTGGTATCCACCCCGAAAGGTGACTAATCCAAGGATCCACGCACGAGCACACACTCCACTATGAAAATCTCCTTCAAGGCGGAGAAAACCTTTACAAGGTTGTCTTCTTCCTCTTTACAAGATGAAAATAAACACGAGAGGAAGATCTGAGCACTTCTTGCACAAACAACACTTTGGTACAGTAAAGGACCGTACCTTCCTCGTGCCAAAACGTCCTCTTTAAATAAGAGTAAAGGACAACTCCACGAGTTGTCCAGCCCGACATCAGTCGACTGCCCCTGGGGCAGTCGACTGGTCTAGCCTTAATTGCTAGCCAACGGCTAACTCAACGGCTATATTTCGGGGTTACCAGTCGACTGCCCCTGGGGCAGTCGACTAGTCCGGGGTCTCAAACATTCTATGAGTTTGAGAATTGGCTGGCAGTCGACTGCCTTTCTACCAGTCGACTGCCCAACCTATACAATCTCTCTTTCTCACTCTGAAGACCCTCCTTCACGTGTGCCTTCAGGTACACTCCCTTGGCTTGCCCCTTGAAGTCCTCTTCCATCGGCTATCGTCCCTCGGATGCCCACACAAGCCTTCCCTTGGCTTGCCTCCATGCCACCCTTCACGTGTGCCCTTTGAAGTCCACTTCTTGGCTTGCCCTTGGAGTCCTCCTCCCTCGGCTCTCGTCCCTCGGATAGGTCCTCCATGTGTGATTCTCCAAGTCCTACAAACTCAATCACACATATCAAATAACAAGATAACACCCTAATCTTAAACATGTTGACACACACATCAAAACTATGATCTTCCCATCATCCTTGGGTCGATTGTCCCAACAGTTCTGACTTTGGATTTCACCCGAAACCCTAGGTCGAACCGACGCCTAATGTTCCCTTTCCCGGGGAATGCGTCCTCACTTACTCCGCACTGGAGAAGTTGCGTTTGCCAATCAGAACTTTCGATTGGACTTTCGCTTAGCCTCCGAGAACCCGAATCTCGAGATGTCCGACCTCGACCCGTCTCTACTTCTATTGGCGATCCCCGCTCGATTAAAGCTTTTTGCCAACTGGGACCTCCGGCTGGACTTTTGCTCGGCCTCCGAGAACTCGGATCTCGAGACGTTCGACCATGACCCATCTCTACTTCTATCCGACAACCCTCGCTCGGCAAAGACTTCGTTGCCCGATCCCCAACCAGGACTTAGTGTTCAGTCCCCCGGACCAAGATTTCGTGCCCAGCTTCACTCACCAGGACTTAGTCCAACCTAGCTTCACTTGCTAGGACCCAGCTTCACTCACCAAGATTTAGTGCCCAACTTCACTCACCAGGACTTAGTCCAACCTAGCTTCACTCGCTAGGACCCGACTTCACTCACCAGGATTTAGTGCCCAGCTTCACTCACCAGGACTTAGTCCAACCTAGCTTCCCTTGCTAGGACCCGACTTCACTCACCAGGATTTCTTTTATCAAAATCACTCCTTTACTAGTCATCATGATTCTGACTAGACTTCCTTCATTTTTCAGATAAATATAACTCCAAATCTCAAGTCCGGTTTGGTTTACGTCCTTGGTCAAACTGACCAACCCTGGGTTCTGGTTCACTCTGCCAAACATCAGATCCTGTTTGTCTAACCCTTTGTCAACCTGATCAAACCTAGGTTTACCCTACCAAACATAAGGTCCTGTTTGAATTAACCCTTGATCACTTTGACTAACCCTTACCTTGTCTAACATATATTACTAGCTTAAGTATATTGTTAAACATCGAAACACTAGAGGAAGATATCACTGATGCATCTTGTACCAACACGATCGACCACCGAATGATGAGAGGGCCAGAGGTTAAGGGAAAGGACTTTTGCACTTAAGCCCTTAGGTTTCAGCCATTTCCAAATCCACCCCCATTTCTTGAGCATTTTAACCCTTTAGTCCTTCAAATTCCGATTCCCTCTCAAACCATCTCCCAAAACTTTAGGATTTAAGCAAATGAGCCCTCCGATTAGGGTTCTACTTCCTCTAATAGCTTGGGACCCCTAAATCGATCACATGAAATTCTATAAAATTTCTCGAAATTTTCTGGTGCGTATTTAATTTAGCCGAATCTAACATTCTCCCCTATTAACAAAAATTTGGTCCCCAAATTTTGCATTTACATACAGTATATACTAACCACACCTATACCGTGTGAATGCTAGACGGAAGCTAATTGTATGTTTCATGGGTAGGGTAGCAGCCTATATAATCCAGTACACTCCATTATCTCCGTTTGACAATCAGTATCTCGTCAGCCGCTAGGTACACTCCTAGATCCCATGATCTAAATGTAGACACTCTTCAGATCTCATCCAAGTATATTCGTGACAAGCACTAAGGAGGACTATCAATTTTTATCACTACTTAAGTTGAAAAATGCATGCACGAACATCATGCCTCCTCTCAGGTAGCTGCATATACTCGTCCTGTCTAGGTACCCAGTGGTGGCATCCTCAGAACTGGCTAGGATGGAAACATAGGGGCTGCAATAAACTACTGCAGCTGGTGTACCGAATAGGTCGCGGCTGACTGCTGAGGCTGATACGTCAGATGTATCTAACAATAACTGCCAGTCGGAGAAGACTGGGGTGCTACCAAAGTGGGGGCCTGCTGAAAGCGATGCATACAATAGATGTGTACCAGTGGAGGAGCTATCTGCTTCTACCGTGAAACAAGTTTGAGTTCGCTGACCTCCTCTCCGTGACCTCGACGGTCTAGGGCGACCCCTCTAAGTGGTGGCCTCTGCGGATGGATGTGTCACCCTCTGATCACACTCCCGACTTTGATGCCCCAGGAGTTTACAGGAGTAGCATACATTCTGGACAATGGGACATTCTGATGTCCCATGATCCCTGGCCCCACACTGGAAACAATGAAACATAGTACCATCACTCCTTTGGTTCTGCTGCGATGATCTGAAAGGTCCTGTTGATGAGCGCCCATCCTTGGGAGGTCGAGGAGCTGCCCCAGAATTTCCCTGCTCATCATGGTCCATATTGGTTCTCTTTTATCCTGCATACAACTACTCCTGATCTGACAATGTATCCTGATCCGACTATCTCTCTTTTGCTTTATCACCATACACTTGTTTCTGTGCCATCTCGATCAGGAGTGCTCTGTCTAATGCCTCACGGTAGGATGTCGTGTCAAATCCAACTATCTGAATCTGAATATAACTGACTAATCCCTGGATGAACTAAAGCATCCTCTCTCTATCATATGCCACCAACTGGGGGCAGTACTCAGCTAGATGGCTAAACTCTGCATTATATTTCATGACCGTGCGCTTTCCTTGTTGGAGACTCAGAAATTTCTAACACCGAGCCATTGGATACGCAACGGGGAAATACTGACTATCGAATGCCTCACGGAAAGTTGTCCATGTGATGTGCTGCTCACCAATGACCGTGCGTTGCGTGGCCCATCAAGTAGTCACCTTATCACTCAAATGGTAGGCAGCCAACTCTACCTTCTCCCACTCTTAACAGGCCATGTAGTAAAACGTACCCTCCAAGGTCTCGATCCAAGAACGAGCAACCCGAGGGTCAGGTCCTCCATGGAACAGTGTGAATCGGCCTTTCACCGACTCCGCCAATACTGGTATCCGTGCTCTAGCCCTAGCCCAGTCCATAGAAACGATAAGATCCACCAGTGGAGCTACAACAGATGTTGGAGCAAGAGCTAACGACGGTGCCGTGGAAAATCCCGGAGCATGTGCCACTGGGGGAGCTGGGTGAACCATCGGAACAAGCATTACGGGTGGTATAGCAAAATGCACTGTAGGAGGTACAACTTGTGATACCACTGGATACACAGATGTAAGTACTACTAGGTGTGTAGGCACTGCTGAATACACCGATGGGGGTACAACAGTTGATACCGTTGGATATAATGGGGCTGGTACTGCTGGTGGTATTGTAGGATATGCCGATGTAGGCACTGCTGAACACCCCAAGGTGGGTACCACAGATGGTACTGTTGGATACACCGGGATAGGTACCGCTGGTGGTACCACAGAATAGGCATGGGTAGGTACTGTTGTCATGGTGCGCACAACTGGGGTAGATACGACCGGTGGAACGGTGGGAACCACTGATACAAATGGAATTGAGACCCTCGGAATACTCGGGGGAGTCTGACTGCGACTACCAGGCCCTAGCTCGGTCGATCTCTCTGGTGCCTCTGTGGCCTGAGACTAGAAAGTCCGCCCACGTGGTCGCCCTGGACCACGTGTCGGTGCGGGAGCAAATCCACTCTGAGTCATACCGTTACATCATTGCTCAATATTACAAGTAGTACAAGTCTACAAAACATACCAGCTTACACGTTTGTCGCTTGGAGATGTCCCATCGCCGCCAAGTCCCATGGTCCAAACTTGTTGAGAAACGACTCCGAAATTCCAAAATATACTCGAGTAGATATCATCAAACCCGAGCTCCGACACCTACCGAATAGGTATCAGATTTACCTCCGACAAATCCAAAAAGACTCGCCAAACCTCGCTCTGATACCAAAATATATTGTCACGCCTCGAGACCAGAAGAGCCGCAGAGCCAATATAAAATCGGACAGCACCTACCCTGTCCGACAGACAATTTACACATACACATACATCACATGCAATATAATATTGGCCTCAGGTCTCTAAACAAGAAATAATGAAGGAAAATAAATGAAATCTCATCACATAATCCAACCTTACTCACTTGAGCAGCCCCTGGGTAGGCGTGCAACAAAACAATACGAAATAAGTCCAATGGAGGACTCAAAATACAATCCTACACGAATGAATCATGATACAAGTTCACGAAATACAACTAAATACAATGCATAGAGTATGCTACAAAAGGAAAACAAAATCTACGGAAACATCAATCAGTGGAGTCGTAGGGACTCGGGACTGGCAAATGGGCTCCTCCGGCGACTAATCAACCTGAAGACAGAAACATGGTGAAACGGTGGTGAGTCCAAATAACTCAGCGGATACCAAAATAGATATGCATAGTAAACTATAATAACAATAAGAATCACGCTGATACAGTCTCGAGTATCGAGGATAAAGCATAACTGAAGACTATGGGTGAACACATACCAGAGCCCGTCTATCCTGCGGGTAGGTGTAATCAATCCCCTATATAACCTCAAGAATGATACACAAATCCAAATGTGTATGTCACCTGTAAGTGCATGTCAAACATATACAACACTCAAACACAATAAGCACTAACAAAGGTGTAATGCATCCTATACGCATAGTGCAACAATCTGTTCTATACGTAGCTCAGCCACCACTAGACCGGCGGTCGGGTGAACAGGAAACATACCAGCCAACCACTCATGGTTGCATTGAGAAGCCAAGCACTTGTGACATACAACATATGAAGCCCAACACTCGTGGCTATGCAATTATGATGCCCAACACTTGTGATGATACAAGTATGTAGCCCAGCACATGTGACTATGCAAATATGATGCCCAAGACCTGTGGCAATGCATGTATGTAGCCTAGCACATGTGACTATTCAAATATGATGCCCAACACCTATGACAATGCAAGTATGTAGCTTAGCACCTGTGGCTATGCAAATATGATGCCCAACACCTGTGGCAATGTAAGTATGTAGCCCAGCACCTGTGGCTATGCAAATATGATGCCCAACACCTGTGGTAATGCAACTATGTAGCCCAGTACCAGTGGCTATGCAAGCATGACGCCTAGCACATGTGGAGGATGAATGAATGTAGCCAACCCTGTGGCTATGCAACCTCAAACATGACTGGGAACATGCTCAAACCTCAGGGGAGTCGATGGTTCCCATCATGATAATAGCACAACACTAATAGCTTTATCAATAGAAGAAACCTGACTGCGCGACGAGCTCAGACCCTAGGGAAGCCGATGATCACCAGTATGCAATCATACAGAGCTTACAACTTAGTATGCAACTTGAGGGTAGTGTATGCCAATAACACTCTCCTCACTAACTAGGTCCTCAACCACACATCGGTAGGAAAAGTACAGGTCTAACACGTGTATCTAGATCTAACAGACCTACCCTAGGTATCCATGCAAGGTATATCTAGAAATCAATCCGAATGTAGATACAAAGTGACCTACCACCATATCTAAGCACATATGTACGAATGACAAATATCAAGACTATATGGAACTAAACAGGAGTCATCTAAAAGAGTAAGCAATAGATATCTGATCATAATACACAAAGGCAGGTATAACGTATAAATCTACTGTTATCTATAACACACTATGCACAATAATAAGACAATATCTAAAAAGATAAGTCAGGGGTACCCGCTTCAAAGTAGGTGCTCATAGTGATGAGAAACCTCTGGTCCAGAAGTTCAATGCAATTAGATTAGCATCCTGTATCAAAAGACATGGTTTCTTAGATATCAAACAAAGGATAACTAACCATACTTCCTTTATCTAAACATCACCCTTTAAATTCTGTTGGTAGCAAACAACCACAACCTTGTCCAACAACTCCTACTTAGCACTCATCCCATAATGAAACTGATCACAAGAAACTAAGCTTACACCGTACCCTACAGTAGATACCCTCAACATAGAGTTCCCATTACAGTTTGAAACCAAATGAATACTACCCTAACCCAATCTGCAGGTTCAACATCCCACACCGCAGAAACCACATGCCCTACCAAAGACAAATTCAAACGCACTACCCCTATTGTTTATCCTTGGCAAAAACCCACTTCCACAGCAAATCCAACTGTGAAACAACAACCCAAGAATGGAATTGTCCAACTGACGGACCCAAATAGACTGTCACGAATGTGGGCCTCAAATTTAGATATTTATAAATAATAGCTGGAAACCCTTTTTGCAATCAAAATATGAAAATGTAGTAAAGGGGCCACAGGTCGTATTTTCCTAGGGCTAGTTGATGTTGTGTGATTCAAGCTTGTATTTATGTGTTGTGATTGTTTTTGGGTTTCAAGTAAATGTTTGGGGTTTTGGGTTGCAATCGGAAACGAAAATGCAATGGAATGAAATAGCAATGAAAATGAATGAAAACTAAACAAATGAAATAAGAGTGCGATAGTAAGTGATAACTCAATCAAAGGAAACCGATTCACCCAAAGGAACTTAATTGAATGTAGAGGAGCAAATCTGAATTCAATTGCTACTAAATGTCAAACAATTAAATCAACACTGAAGCTGAAAATTAAAACTAATGCAAAAACTTCAAACTTAATTGTAAAAATGAGACTTGATTCAAATGCCGGAAGAAAACTAGAAATTCAGTAATGATCCAAGCCCGAAACAAACTGATTTCAAACTATATGACACAGCAAAAACAGCAATCAACTTGACACCAATCAATGCATTAGCCTCATCTTGATACAAAGTGGAAGAGTGAACCAAATTTGATACACAAGGTAGAAACTCATGCACCGAAGGTTTATCCTAAATGCAGAGCTAATTACTGATGAATTCTGAATCAAAACTGATCACTTAATCTTTGAAATCAAACTAACAGCAATTGATACTCGAAACTAAAACAAGCAAATTCAGATACAAAAACAGAACAAGGAATGCAAAAATAATGTGCCAAATTGTAGAATCATTTCAAATGCAGACATTAAACTCACTAAGCAAGCCAATTCGAATGCGCAATCTGATGGTTAGACAAGATATATGAGATCTACTCGACATAACTCAAGAAACTACAACAGAACATGCAGAAGTAAATTGATGCGCAGAGAACAAAAGCAGAAAAATCTGATACGCAGCTAATGGAATTGGCACGCAAGGAAAGAAACTGAAACTAACTGAAATTGAATACAATTATCCACTAAACAAGATCCTAAACTACTTAACTTAAAGATTTAAAACCTAATTAAGCTACTCAATTCAGAAAAATTGAAATCTAAGTGCTGATACACAAAAATGCAGTAAGGACAGAATTCAGAAATGGAATTACAGAAAACAAACTGAAATTAACTAACTAAACTAGCATCTATCCCTTCTCTGAGCTCAAATTCGTCTTGTCATCACACAAGATATGAGCCTCGAACCCGTAAGCTCAACACATCGCCGGAAAATTGCCTCTTCGAAGCAAATCTAGCTCAGCTCTGCTCAAATGCGAAAACCCATCCAATTCCTTCAACTTAGCTGCGATGATGATTTGGGATTGATCCGAGCACTTCAGGGAACCCCTCTGAACTACTCAGATGGATGAAATGGTGCGCAGCATTGAATTCCAGGAAGTGATGGCAAAACTGACGAGACCTCGATCAGTCCTGTTCTTGGGCAATTTAGAGCTAGATTCTTCTCGGAAACCCTTTTCCAATGATCTGAAACTTGATCCAAAGGAGAGAATGATGCGGTCACGTCCTCTGATGAGCAATTCAATGAAGAAAATGAAGAACAAAAACGAGGAAGAAGCTGTTGCGGCGAAGACGCGACGAGCTGAAGGCTGGGAAAATTTCCTTAAGTACATAAGAATGGACGGCCCAGATTGATCGAAGGAGATCCAACGGCTGATCTTGCTCTGATTTGAGCCAAACTTTGATGATGATGATCTGGGGTCAGGATCTTCCTCGTGGTAGCTCGGATCCTCCAGATGTGCAACGGATGATCCAGATCAACCTAATCTTTGAATGGACGATCTAGAGCCCTCCGAGCTTGATCCAACGGTTGAATGAGCTCTGATTGGGATGAAACCTTCAGATCTTGATCAGAGTGCTTGATCAACTCTAACCCTAGGTCGGATTGCTTCAGATGGTCCCGGATGGCTCATATCTAGCCGCTTTTGAATCGGACGACCCAGATTTAATCCTAATCTTGATAACTCGATCCGGGTCACTTCCGACTCAAGTTTGACCCAATATGCCCTAGGTCCATGAACCTTTCATGCCTACAAAAAAATAGATCAAGAATTTAGTGGCCAAATAATCCAAATATGTGTAAATTTGCAATTAAGTCCAAAATAAAAGGAAGTTCTAAAACCTAGGGCAATTTCACAATTAAGCAATAAAAACATAGGTCAAACATGGTTTAAGCAACTCAAATAATCAATAAAATGGTACTTATCACCAACCGAACATATCTAAAATCAAACAGAAGAAAAATTCCACCCTTATCTCAATTACAACATAGAACCAATCTAAAAGAAATTTCCCAAGCAGAACTTTAAATCAAGCTCAGTCAGGAACCCAAACTCCAACAATTCCTTACCATCACAACCCATTTTCGGCAGCCTTAACCCAATCAAGAAACATCACCCAATATCCTCCAAACACAGATCCACAGCCAATCAAAACCATTTACATTGCTACCATCAGAGATCATGGAACTGTAGAAAGAAATCCAAATCTCAAAACAGAATCATCTCGAATTTGATCCAATCAAAGGAGAAAAGTTTGGGGTATACCTAATTATTCAACTAAACTAACAACAATCTATCAAGATCCACACAACTGAAAGAACCCTCACCTGAGCCCCGTGTCGATGATGCTCCTTGGCTCAGATCCGACTGGTTTGCCCCTTTCCAGCGAGTTCAGGAGCAAGCATTCATCCCCAACTCCTCCTCCCCACTAGAACCTATAGTTTGCCATAGAAGAAGATCAAAATCAGCTCTGAACTTGGTGATCACATCGTGGCTCCCATGGAAACCCCAATCAATCGAAAATACTGGATCGAAGGGGAGAAGAAATACCTAGCAGGGATCCCTACTACTCAAATTTGGCAATGAGAAATGGTAAGGATACAAGGTGACGATCTCAGGAAGATGGGATTAGGTCAAACCTTCGATCGCGTCTGGGAGGAGAACAGAGCGTCGACGCCGAGTGCGGAGATGAGGAAGAAGCCACGATGTCGCGAGGTCTGCTTCGCGATCGACCACCGAATGATGAGAGGGCCGAAGGTTGAGGGAAAGGACTTTTGCACTTAATGTTAAATACCGAATTTTAAGGGGTTGAAAAGGTAAATTTTAAAATTTAGGGACTTAGTTGTGAATAGCGAAATTTGGAGGGCCTTTGTGTAAAAAGGCCAAAACTAATATAAAACCCTAAAACCCTCTCCCTGTGGCAGTTTCTTTTCCCCCCGATTCCCTTCGGTTTCGCCCGATGCCGCCGAGCCCTAGCCGTCGCCTCTGCCTAGCCGACCGCCGACCGCCGCCCTGCCTTCTCCACTTCCCTTCTCCTTCTTCTTCTCCGGCGCGCACGAGCAGAGCACCGCCGCCTCACACGAGTCGCCAACCAGCCGTCGCCCTCGCGAGAAGCCCTAGACAACTCGCTGTCGTGAGCCGAGCGAGCGCCGCACCTTCACCATCTCTCCTTCGTTTACCTCTTCTTCTCTTTCCTCCGTGCACACCAAGCCGACGCTGACTGCCGGTAGTCTCTGTCCGACAAACGAAACCGACGGTTCCCCTCCTGCGTCGAATTGCCGAATTAGGTGAGATATCATGTAAGAGTTTTGGTGATATTAATGTGTTTTGTTGTTGTTAAGTGTGGGTTTGTTCTTGTGTTTTGGTGGGGGTGATACCGTGAGTTGGTTTTGATTGGAGTGTTATTAGATCAATGTTATTGGATGGATTGATGTTACTCTGTATTAGTTAGATAAGAAGGAATCAATTGTCTGAGTTGGATCTTGGATCAGAATTGGCTATGGAGTGTGAATTGAACAGTAGGTTGAATGTTGTTTAGGGTTTCTATTTGAAGCTTGTTTCATCTGATCTTGCAAACTTTTTAATTGTGTGGTACCTTGTAGTATTGGCGTAGGTCAGCCAATAACAAATTCTTGGGTTATATGGATGTAGGTTGATTTGGGTGAGGTATTGTCATAAGTTCCTTGATCTTAATACTTTACTATGGGTAACCTAATTGTGATAAATTGGGTTAAGTAGAAACTATTTGTTATTTAGGAATTAGTTAAATAGATGTTACAATTGGGATTTATCCTAATTTTTATTTTTATGTAGTTTAACTAATTAATTAATTTTATAATTAGTTAAACCATATCATGTATACAGGACCTTGATTCGGACTCGTTCAGTTGATCGTGGAAGGTGTTGGATCGAGAAAACCGATAGAGGGGGGGGGTGAATATCGGAAATCGTTTTTCAAAAATTTTAGAGCAAGTACGCAGTGGAAATTGAAAACACAACGCAGAGACACAGTCGATTTTACTTGGTTCGGAGCCTGTGTCGACTCCTACTCCAAGGCCCACGATCGTTGATCGTTTACTTTGGGCAATTCTATATGTGGCACAAAAACAGTTTACAAATATTGAATACAGAGTAAGTGCAGTAAACTTTAACAATTAAAAAAGGCTCTTCTTTTACCGACGTCCGATTGTAGGTTAACTTTTTCGGAGCAGCGGGACATCGTCGGCTCGAGTTGGGCAGTTTCCGGAGCAAGGTGCGAGAGCAGAAGAGCGTATAAGCGTTGAGCGAATTGATGTGTTGAAGCCTTGGTCGAGGGCCCTTTATATAGGGCCTGGGGGCGCCCAGGACGTCGGGGGCGCCCCCACGTGTCCTTCGATCCGGTTCAATCTCGGTCGCGTCTGATCCCTTTACCTTCGGGATCAGCTTTGACCGGGGCGCCCGGAGCGCTCGGGGCGCCCGGAGCGCTCGGGGCGCCCGGATTGACTGGGTCAAACTTCTATCTTCGCTTCGCTGGCTTCTGGATCGAGGCTTGCGCATGGGGGCGCCCGGGATGCTGGGGGCGCCCGGGAGCACGGGGGCGCCCCGCCTAGCAGCTTTTCGAAGCCTTTTTACTTGACTTGTTTTGTATGCACCTTGGGGGCGCCCGGGACACTCCGGGCGCCCTACTCAGCCATTGCCTCACTCCTTTGAGGCTTTCTGAGCTGCAGACACACGTTCCTTCGGTCCTGCATCCAGGGTTAGTCCAAAACATAATAAATTATTAGATTATACAGCCTTAGCTGTCTTGGTTCTGACTTTGGTCTCCAAAATGGAGCCCTAGGTCGAACCGACGCCTACTGTTCCCTCGACGGGGAACGCATCCTCACCTACTCCTCTCGGGAGAATTTACCTGATGCCAACCGTTCCTCTGGTTGGACTTTTTCCTGACGGTCCTTTGTCAGGTCTTGGATGCCGAGCTGTCCTTCGCCCGGTGCCTAGCATTCCTTCGCTAGGGCTTCAGTCCCAGGCTGTCCTTCGCCTAGCGCCTAGCAGTCCTTCGCTAGGGCTTTTTACCCTGGTATTCCTTCGCCAGTGTCTAGCAGTCCTTCGCTAGGGCTTTTCCTGCACACTAGAGTAACTTGTTAGAAAACAAGTAAGACTTAACTTTTGACCTCTGTTGCCATTATCAAAACACAGGTTTGACTTGGGTGCATTCTGCACTAACAATCTCCCTCTTTTTGATTTATGGCAACCCTAGTTCAAAAAGTTAAGTTTAAGCAAGCATGAAAAGTTTAAATTTTGTTCCCTCCCCCTGGAAGGAATCTCCCCCTAGATTTTTCAAAGATTCATGGGGTTAAAAAAACTTTACTTGTACTTTGAAAACTTAAGTTTTAGATACTTTAGAAATCTTTTAATAACTTAAGTTAAAAGTACATAGGAGAGTTTTGAAGCATGATTTTAGAGTACTTAAAAAGTTTGAAGCCTCAAGTTTTAAGGTACTCAAAAGTTTTGAAAGTGTTAGCTTAAGTACTTAGTAGGATTTAAAAAGCTTAAGTACTTAGTAGGAAAAAAAGCTTAAGTACTTAGTAAACTTTGAAACACTTTAGTACATTTGGAAAACTTAAGTACTTAATAAATTTGAAAAACCTAAGTACTTAGTAACATTGTACTTATATAGTTTTGAAAAACTTAAGCTTAAAGTACTTATAGAAGTTAAAAAATTTTGACAAGCTTAAGTAAGAAAATTTTGAAAGGCTTGAGTACTTAGCAAAATTTTGAAAGCTTAAGTAAAAATTTTGAAAACTTTAAGAATTTAAGTACTTTAGTTAATTTTGAAAAGCTTAAGTATTTTTGAAAATCTTTGAATAAAGGATAAGAGAATTTTTGAAACTTTTTGAATAAAGGATAGAGTTTAAAAAGAATTTACTCTCTCCTTTCCTATCTCTCCCCCTTTGCCATATATCAAAACAGATAAATATAGCAGAAATAAGATTGCATAAAGGAAATAAGTAAGATTTTGCTGTACTGAACCAATTCATAATTAGACTTAAACTAAATCAGTCAATTTTCTCTGTAGGGACCTGTCTAACCCAATTAGCTACTTACTAACTGTTAGAAACAGTAGTTTTTGCTAGGGTTAGTCAAGTTAAGTGTTTCTGTTCAAGTTAGATTTTCTAAATTGACACTCAACTTGATTGCTGTGTAAGTTGTATTTAGTGCCCCAATTACTGCAGATGCACTGACTTAAAGCATCTTGAATTAAGGCAAAGACCTAAGCATCTCAACCCTTTCTAGGTTATCAATCAAAAGTACCCTAAGGTGCTTGTGAGATGCTGGCTTCTAAGTCTATAGGTGCATGCAGTTCTAGGGTTAGGGCCTAGGCTAAGTCCATTTTCGAAAAAGCCCTAGTTTTGAAAGGGGGTAGTTTTTTTTTAAAATAAAACTAAGTCAAAAATGAAAACTGATTTTGAAATTAAGTAAAACAGTTTTTCAAATTCTATTTTTAGAAACAAATTTTTAAATCAAGTAGAGTTGTACGAGAATACAAAAATAGATTTAATCTATTCTACTGAGCACAATCCTAACTGCCTTCTTAGTGAACTGAACTCAGATTCAGGTAAGGGTTTTGTGAATATATCAGCTAAGTTAGATTTAGACTCAATATGCTTAAGTACTATTTCACCCCTGGCTACGTGGTCTCTTACAAAATGATGTTTGACTTCTATATGTTTGGTTCTGGAATGTTGGATTGGGTTCTTAGTTAAATTAATTGAACTTATATTCTCAATAAATACTTGAGTTTGGGTGTAGTTGAGCTGGAAGTCCTTAAGTGTGTGCATCATCCATAAAAGTTGAGCAACACACTCTCGTAAGGCCACATACTCAGCTTCAGTTGTGGATAGAGCTACACAGTGTTGTTTTCTGCTGCACCAACTGACTAGACTCTGACCTAACAGTTGGCAGCTTCCACTTGTGCTCTTTCTATCTAATTTACAGCCAGCATAGTCAGAATCTGAGTACCTGTCAAATCAAAAGTTGAGGTCCTAGGATACCAAATCCCTACATTTAGGGTGCCCTTTACATATCTTAGTATTCTTTTTAGGGCTGCTAAGTGCGTTTCCTTAGTGTTGGGACCGGGTGCATGTCGACAAGGATACGAGTTCGTAAAATTTAAAATTTTTACGTGCAGCGGAAGAGTTTGCATAAAATAATTTCCTAAATTATTTTAACTTCGTATCTAGCATGCAATCTTATGGTGTGTTGACATAATCATAAAATAAAACTTTGCGGAAAAGTAAACTAATTTACTAAGTACCTCTCGTAACTCGAAGTAAGGGACGAGATCCAACCGTAGCGTCCCTTGGAAGCTCCGCCTCTATTCGCGTCCACGCCGAGTTCTCTTCGGGATGACTTCACAAAGTCACGAGTTTTGTGCCGACGAGAACTACTAGATTCTCGGAAGGCACAACTAGAAGAATAAGAGAAATAATGGAAAAACTAACCAACGAAGTAACGGAATCGAATTCCGGGAAGAGAGGAATCGCTATCCGCTTCTTCTTCTTCGTGTTCGGGTTCTCCTTCTTCTTTAATGCTCACGGCACCACCTCCTTGGTTGTGGTTGGGCGCCGGCCCTAGAGGAGCTAGGGTGCGCCGGCCCTAAGGGAGGAAGAAGAGAAGGAGGAGAGGAGAGATTAAGAGAGAGAGAGAGAGAATTCTTAATCTCTTAATTGGAATAAAGGGCTAGCCTTTGGTTCCTTTATATAGTAGCAACTCCTTTGCTAAGTCTCCCTCTAAACCGAATTAACGGAATTAACGGAATTGGTTATAAGAAATTTATCTTATAAATTTTCTTATTAATTATTCCGTTTAAACCAAGTCTTTATTATAAACTAATTTATAATAAAACTAATTCTTCTTCTCTTTAAATTATGGAATAAATTTTTATAAGAAATTTATAAACTTTCTTATTATGGAAAAATCAATTCATAATTGATTTTATAAAATTAAAATAAACCAATTCATGGATTATTTTAATCTTCCATAAAAGAATAAATTTCTACAAATTTTATTTATATAAATTTCTTTATACAAATTTATTTATCCATAATTTATAAAATAAATTACACTAGATTTATTTTATTAATTAAACCAATTAAATTGGTTTTTCTCCTCTTATTTGGCCGGCCACCAAAGAGGGTTTAACACCCTCTTTGGCCGGCCAAAACCAACCCAATAAACCGCGAATTAAACTCATTTAATTCGCCCAAAAAGCCTTCAAAAGACTTAGCCATTTTTGGCTTCCATTGCGCCTCTGACTAACTCAGATTCGACTTGTTTCTCTTGATCGGAAAATCCAATTTTCAACTCGTTTTAAATCCCTCGGATTACTCGTATTGCGTGTGACTAAATAGGCTTTCGATTTATGTTGGCCGTCTATAATTAACCCATTAATTATAGAACGATCATGAGTGGCACCTAGTAGTACATCATGATCCCCAATTAATCGAAAGATCAACGGTTTGACCTCAGAAGAAATTATTCTGAAACCCTTCAGCAGCTCTAATGAGTCGTGCCTCATTCCCTTCACCACCTTATACCCACTTGGTTCAGGACACGGTCTATGGTGTCAGTCCCCACTAGGCTGACTACGTCACACCTAGCCCAAGTAGTGTCTTCCTCGTCCTTTGGATTTCTAATTACTCTCATGTATTTAAGAGACTCGCACTCTTAACATGATATGCTCTGGCCAGAGGCTTTGAGTAACAATCCGACGATAGGCCTGGGTATACATCTCCTCGCAAGGAGTGGTGAATCCTTTGTAGGCTGTTCAAACATCTTCGGGCACTTCGGCTTATACCCGATCATCCTGGGTCCACACCTCCTTGGAGATGTTTGCTTAAGATGTCAAAGTATAAGTCTCCATGACCAAGATGACTTGAACACCGCAAGTCAAAGGAACATCGCACTTAAGCCGCAGTAAGATCTTCATTGACATATCTACATGTAGATTCCCATATGAAGTCTTACAGCTAGTCACTCCAATGAACTAGTTCCCTTAACTAGCATCCATGTTTATCTCCGGACATCCCAATGTCACCAGCTAGTGAGAATCAGCTGATTAGAGAATAACCCATGCTAGTCTCAACAGAATTGATAGTGTCCGTTTTTATCAATTCATCGACTAGGGACAATTTCAATACTTCACAATTGCACATTAGAGATAATCACTAGTTGTGATCCCATCACAAATTCTCTTATGCTGTGAGTTGTATTGCGGACATTCAGTAGATGAGTTTAAGATCCCAATCAAATACACAAAACATGTATACTCAAATAGTGAATTATCATTTATAAAAATAAATGTTTACATCATAAGGCGATTGCCTTAGGACACTTCTCTCATATCACTAACAAACTCCCACTTGGCCTAATGCCAATCGCTACGGTATCCAATACCACAGGCTCTAACATGACCCTCAAACTTGTTTTGAGGCAAGGCCTTAGTTAAAGGATCCGCTATATTCCTTTCAGTGGGAACTCTCTCAATTTGTATGTCATTCCTACTTATAATCTCTCTGATCAGATGATAGCGTCGAAGCACGTGTTTGGATCGCTGATGAGACCTTGGTTCCTTTGCTTGTGCAATAGCTCCATTGTTGTCGCAGTATACCGGCACTGCTTCATCAATGGTTGGAACCACGCCAAGTTCAGAGACAAACTTCTTGATCCAGACTGCTTCCTTTGCTGCTTCCGAAGCTGCGATATATTCCGCTTCCGTGGTAGAATCCGCTACGGTGTCTTGTTTGGAACTCTTCCAACTTACTGCGCCTCCATTCAAAGTAAATACGTATCCAGACTGCGATTTGGAGTCATCCTTATCTGTCTGGAAACTGGCATCTGTATACCCACGTATTATCAAATCTCCTTCTCCATATATTAGAAATACATCCTTAGTTCTTCTTAAGTACTTAAGGATTGTCTTAACAGCCGCCCAATGATCCATTCCTGGATCAGATTGGTATCTGCTCGTGACGCTCAGAGCATACGATACATCGGGCCTAGTACATAACATAGCATACATGATAGATCCTATTGCGGATGCATAGGGAATCTTATTCATGCTAATCCTCTCGTCTTCTGTGCGCGGACACATAGACTTCGAAAGGTTGATCCCATGCCTGATGGGAAGGTAACCTTTCTTGGATTCCGACATGCTAAACCTTTTTAGCACTCGGTCTATATATGTAGACTGCGAAAGACCAAGCAACCGTTTTGATCTATCTCTATAGATTCTAATCCCAAGGATATAGGTTGCTTCTCCCAGGTCTTTCATGGAGAAAGTTTTGGACAACCAAATCTTAACTGTCTGTAAAACTGATATATCGTTTCCTATAAGTAAGATGTCATCGACATATAATACTAGGAATACGACTGCACTCCCACTAACCTTTTTGTACACACAAGGTTCGTCAGGATTTTGTGAGAAATCAAACTCTTTGATTGTCTCATCAAAACGGATGTTCCAGCTCCTAGATGCTTGCTTTAGTCCATATATGGATCGTCGAAGCTTGCATACCTTGGTTTTATCAACCGATGTGAAACCTTCAGGTTGTATCATGTATACATCCTCAAGTAGGTTTCCATTAAGGAAAGCTGTTTTCACATCCATTTGCCATATCTCATAATCATAATGAGCTGCTATGGCTAGGAGCATCCGAATGGATTTAAGCATAGCTACTGGCGAATAGGTTTCGTCATAGTCAATTCCTTGTTTTTGACGATATCCTTTTGCCACTAATCTAGCCTTAAAGGTAACAACATTACCTTCCATGTCGGTTTTCTTCTTGAAAACCCACTTGCACCCTATGGGTTTAATCCCTTCAGGTGGGTTAACCAAGTCCCATACTTGATTTTCATACATGGAATCCATTTCCGACTTCATGGCCTCAAGCCATTTGTCCCTTTCTGAATTTTTCAGAACATCTTCATAACTGATAGGTTCGTCATCACCAATGAGCAACACGTCGTTCGATTCACTTACGAGAAATCCGTATCTCTCTGGAATGTTGCGTGTCCTATCAGACCTACGAAGAGGTGGTGTAGTTTTAGGTTCAACTGATAGCTCATCACTATGAATTATCGGTTGTGGGCCTAGACTAGGTGTCTCTGTGATGTCTATTGGAGTTTCTTGAACTTCATCAAGTTCAATCCCACTCCCACTGTTTTCTTGTAAAAGAAACTCTTTCTCTAGAAATACAGCATGCCTTGAAACAAACACCTTTTGTTCCAAGGGATGATAGAATTGGTAGCCCTTCGTTTCCTTAGGGTATCCAATAAATAGACATTTATCAGACTTAGCATGCAATTTGTCTGATACAACCCGCTTCACATAAGCAGGACAACCCCATATCTTAAGGTGAGTTAAGTGAGGTTTCTTACTATTCCAAATCTCATATGGAGTAGTAGAGACTACCTTAGTCAGGACTCTGTTTAGTAAATAAACAGCTGTCTTTAGTGCATAGCCCCAAAAGGATTTTGGAAGAGTTGCATGATTCATCATAAATCTAACCATGTCCATCAAGGTTCGGTTGTGCCTCTCAGATACACCATTATGCTGTGGTGTATACGGCGGAGTCCATTGGGACAATATCCCATTGTCCCTTAGATAATCTTGAAACTCTTGACTTAAGTATTCACCACCTCGATCGGATCGAAGTATCTTAATACTTTTGCCAAGCTGTTTCTCTACTTCATTTCTGAAGTCTTTGAATTTCTCAAAGGCTTCAGATTTGTGTTTCATCAAGAACACATACCCGAATCGTGAGTGATCATCGATGAAGGTGATGAAGTAGCTATAGCCTCCTTGTGAAAGAGTTGACATTGGTCCACATACATCGGTATGTATTAGACCAAACAATTCTCCCACTGGTTTACCTTTTCCGGGAAAGGGTAATTTGGTCATCTTGCCTTTTAAGCATGATTCGCATGTATCAAATGAACCGGGTTCAAATGATTCCAAAATTCCATATCGGTGTAATTCGGTCATGCGTTTCTTACTTATATGGCCAAGACGACAGTGCCACGTGTAGGAGTCCATTCGATTATCTATTCGAGCACGTTTGTTGCTAACTTCGATATTGAAAATGTCACTGGATAAATCTAACGTGTAGATGCCATTGCACAAAGTTCCATTCCCATAAAGAACGCCATTTAAAGTTATGTAACAACAATTGTTACTAAAAGTTAAATGATAACCCTTTTCATTCAAACATGAAATAGATACAATGTTCTTTATTAACGAAGGAACAAAATAACAATTATCCAATTCTAAGACACGTCCAGTGGGGAGCTTTAGCAAATATGTTCCGATGGCAACAACAGCAATCTTTGCTCCGTTTCCAACTCGCAAATTCGCTTCTCCTTTGACGAGTCTTCTTCTATTCCTTAGCCCCAGTATGTCATTACATATATGTGAGCTACACCCAGTATCAAGTACCCAAGTGTTTGAGGAAATAGAGTGACATTCAATAACGAAGATACTTGAGGAGGATGGGGCATCGGATGCCTTCTCTTTCAAGGACTCAAGATAAATCTTACAGTTTCTTCGCAAGTGATCCTCCTTGCCACAGTGATGGCAAGTGCCTTTTAGGGTATTTTCAGTCTTTTTGGCCTTTTTCTCCTTTCCCTTTTTCTGTTCTTTGGCCTTCCTCTTAGAACCTTTCTTCGAGGAACCAACTAACAGTACCGTCTTTAGATCTTGCTTCACAGAAGGCTTTAAAGTCTTTAGCAGGTTGAGCAACTCAGGAAAACGGTCTGGAGTTGCACTTTCGGGAGGACGGTTGGGAAGTTGATCTTCAAGGACATTAGCAAGCTTCTTTGCCTTGAGGACTCTCCTCAGGTTTCGAAGCCAGTCCATGAAGTTCGGCCCAGTCAGTTTATTGGTGTCCAAAATGGAACGCAAGTTTAGGGAAGACATGATCGAGTGATTATCCTAGAAATACAAATTGAGATTATGTGAGAAAAATGATTAAAGAATGTATCATCATACATAAATTAAATCCTATTTATTTTACGAATTGAGTCACCCTTATTATCAATTCGGGAGATCGTAGGAACATCTCCAAATAGGTTGACATCCAACCATAGATAAGAACTACCATGGCTGTGACCATCAAGTTTTTCTTAGCTATGAAGGTAGATAATTATACCGATTACATATCACATATATGTAACTATCACTTTATGCTATCAACTAATTGAATGTTTGCATAAATCATTGGGTTGTTAACTCATTAACAAGTATGCAACATTATACATAGCACCCAACTGCACCTCTCTTTACATCGACCTTGGCTGTGGCACAACAAATCGATGCTCCAAGCTTAAGGCTGACCCATTAATCAAGAAATAGTTTTAATATGGTTGGAGCTCATTCAATCGTTTAGTCAGGCTTGGATGTGTCCAACAACCAAAACTAAGGATTGACCTCTGACTCCAACTACATTATTCATAAACTAATTCCATGGTTTGAACATGTTGAGGTTCAAGCTGGGCATGGATGTGTCCATCAACCCAAACGAGAAACAAAACTCCGATTCTAACCATATTAATGGAAGGTGTTGGCCTTAATATTTTGTAAGGGGTTTTGGGTCTCATCCTTTCCTTTTAAGCACATTCATGACATTACGTCATGACTAACGATTTCCTTAATAAAGTATGTATGTGACTTAAGTTATCAAGTCTCATTAATTGAATTAGGAACCGGATTTCCTAATTCTAATTTCATACTATATTAAAGGAATTGTTTTGGGAAACAATTTCCTAAATTGTCATAATTAATTTCGGAAATAATATGTTCAAGACTTTGATTTCTCTAAATCAAATCTTATTAAATTAAGAGACAAATCCCTTAATTCAACCACATATTATTTTCATGAAAATCTCGTTTAAGAAACTCTATAGGAAACCATTTTCCTAATTAATTTTGGAGACAACAATATGTAAGAGTATCACCTCTTAAAACATATTATATTCATGGATTTAATTAATTACAACAAATCGTTTTCTAAGGGTGGCTCCCCGAGGCTCAGATACCCAAAGAAAAGTAAAGTGTTGTAAATCCAATTGGACGGCTCCGCGAGGCTCAATCCAAATCAAACATGACAATCTCAAATAAAAATTGGGAAATTAAATTACAACATCTAACTTTAAATTGGACGGCTCCCCGAGGCTCAATCCAAAATAAAGAATTTTGTTGTCAATTTAAAAACCAATTCAAATTTAATTGTCAATTAACTGTCCATGAATTTGTCTAGACTTTCTTAAAAGAAAGTGCCCAAAATTGCGAGATTTCGAAAATAGATTTTCAGAATAATTGTAAGTTTCTGGTACAAAGAAAACTTACATATTTCCAAAGTTGGAAAATTTCTAAAATAGAAAAATTTCCAAAATTGGAAAGTTTCCAAAGATGGGAAATTTTCACAATTATTATAAAAATTTAGAAACTAGAAAATTTCAAACGTTTGTGAAATTTCATGAGGATTTCCAAACTTTGAAATTCCCATTTACCTTACAGAATTCCTCGAATTGTTGATTTTCAAACTCTCCCCCGTGATCACTCCTAAGTCTTTTAATTTTAGTGTCGTTTTGATTTTCAATTAGTTTACAGAATTCATTAAATAGGTTTAGGGTTTCATCTTTGGTTTTTAGAAACCTAACCCAGGTAAACCTAGAGTAATCATCAACTATTACTAAGCAGTATCGGTTCCCGCTTAGTGACTTGGCTCCATGTGAACCAAATAGGTCAAGGTGTAGGAGCTCAAGTGTAGTTTGAGTTAAATTAGATTGGGTTAGTTTGTGATTGGATTTGGTTTGTTTACCTTGATTACATGATTCACATATTAGGTTTTCATTATTTTTAATTTTGGGGATACCTGATTAAGCCAAGTTGAGTAATTTTTGAGATAGTTCTCAGATTGGTATGACCTAATCTCCTATGCCAGAGGTTTGATTGTTCTAATTGTGTTAACATACATTTGGGTACAAGGGGAAGGTTTATAGTGTATACATTATTTTTCCTAGTGCCCTTAAGCATGATTTCTGAGTCTTGTACATTTCTAATTAGGCGGTTAGAATTGTTGAAAGTAACTATATAACCAGAATCACATAACTGACTTATGCTAAGTAAGTTAAAATTAAAGTTTTCAACCAATAGAACTTTCTTAATAATGAAATCGGATTTAAGTTCAATATTACCTGACCCAATTACCTTGAGTGTAGCATTATTGCCAAATGCCACTGAGCCTAGGTTTTTGAACTTGAGCTTGGTGAACTTCAATTTATCTCCAGTCATGTGTCTGGAGCAACCGCTATCCAACATCCATTGGTCCAAATCTTTATGTTCCTACACATAAAGAGTTTTCTTGATTTGGATCCAATTTGAGTCAAGAATAGCTTAAATTGAGTTTCACTGCCTAGTCTGTCTCACCCAAATCTAGGGTTTTCAATCACGTTAGCCTTATAGGTTTCGTGAGACAGGTTTTGATAGTTAAGATTATTTTGAAAAGCATGGTTTATTTTGAAGACTTAATTGATTTTGAAAACAATTAAATTTTGAAAACTTAATTAATTTTGAAAACAATTAAATTTTGAGAACTTAATTAATTTTGAAAACTATTAAATTTTTGAAAACTTAATTAATTTTAGAATTTTTGAAAAGATGTTTAAACCTACAAATAACTGAAGTTTTGTGTTAGATTCGAATTTGACAAAAAAAAATAATTTGAATTTGAATTTCAAAAATTGGCTTCCAGGTCTTGGCGAGGCACTAGGCCTTCTTTGGCCGTAGCCTTATGGGATCATCCACCCTTTCCTTGACAAAGCTTTTTAATGAAATTTCATTTTCAAAATTATTCTTTGAAAAATTTCTGGTCTAACTAGTTTGGGTCTTGGATCGGTAGCTTCGGCTAGTTCCGCCAAATTGGCTTCCCTAACGTACTATCATCTCACCTCCACCCAATACTATGTTGTCAAGTTTCAGTTAAGTGTGTTTGGTCCTTATACTAACCATTTCTAAATCTAAGCATGGTAAATTGCAGAAATTTAAATAAACAATCAATCAAGCAATTGCAATTAAGAAAAAATTTTTTATCTAACAATGAATATATTTTTCAGTTTGGCTCCCCCTGGACTAAAGCCACGGTGATGGTTAGGCAAGATGTGAATCTTGTCCTTGGGGATCCAATACTGATTTGATCCAGTTGGTTTGTTCAGGTATAGTTTAGGTACCCATGCCTGAATTTTACCTCTGGACTAATTCAGTACAGCAAAGTAAGATCTTTGTCGGGATTTGGTTCTATAGCCAAGTCCGGATCGATTTAGAACTGATTTCTGTTTTCCAAGGATCATGTCAAGACCCTTGGAACCAGATGTAAATCGTTCTAAAGCTGATCTAAGATCCTTAACCTGAGTTTTCAGGGAGGAGTTCTCCTTTTCAAGTTTTTCAACTTGAGTAGGAGTTCCTTCCTGAACCTTCTCGGTTAAGGGTTTAGAGTCAGCACCCTCTTTCAGGAGTTTTACTTCCTGTCGGAGGGATTCGACTCGGAGTTTGGCTTTTGCCAAATCTCGAGAAAGAAATGAAATTAGTTCACTTAATTGACATCTATTGAAACCAGTTACCTTAATTTCGCCGTCTTCTGTAAAGGTCAGCTCGCCGTCGTCTTGTTCTGATTCTGACTCAGTCTCGACTTTATCTGAGGCGGTCAGAGCTAGTAGGTTTGATTGGGGTGCTTCTTCTTCTTCTTCTGAGGAAGATTCATCCCAGGTTGCTTGGAGCGCTTTCTTTCTTCTTGTCTTTTTGATTTCCTTTAAGTTTGGACATTCTGTCTTGTAGTGGCCCTTCTTCTTGCACTCGTAGCAGGTTACGTTGGACTTGTTTTTATCATTCGCGGGTTCAGCTGGTTCGTCCTTTCTTCGGCTGATTTTTCGTTTGTTGGTTCGGTTCTTCAGCTCCTTGTAGTAGCTTCGGGCTAGTCGGACCAGCTTAGTTTGATCTCCTTCTTCGTCCTCTGAGTCTGAGTCTGAGTCTGAGTTAGACTCGGGTTCAGGTTCAGGCTTCTTCTTTGTTGTTCTTCCAGTTTTACCTGCAACGAAAGCAATACCTTTCTCGACCATATTGGTGTTAGTTTGTTCGTGCAGTTCTAGTTCGGAAAACAATTCGTCTAATTTTATTTTTGAAAGATCTCTTGAGACCTTGTATGCATCTACCATAGATGCCCACAAGGTGTTTCTAGGGAAAGCGTTTAAGGCATACCTTATTAAGTCACGGTTTTCAACCTTGTGACCTATAGTGTGAAGACCGTTCATCAACTCTTGGATTCGTGCGTGGAGCTGGGCTGCTGTTTCGTTGTCGGTCATCTTGATGGTGTAGAGTTTGTTCAGGAGCAGATCCCTCTTACTGATCCGAGTATCTGATGTCCCTTCGTGCAGCTCGATCAATTTTACCCATAGCTCCTTGGCACTGTTGAAGGGGCCCACGCGGTTTAACTCCTCTTTCGTCAATCCGCATTGAAGAGTCTGAGTCGCTTTAGCGTCGGCTTCGATTTTTCGTTTCAGAGCGGTGTTCCACTCTGTGTAGCTTTGAGGAAGTCCATCAGCATTTTTGGGTATCTCCAATCCAGACTGGATGATGATCCACATGTCCACCTGAGTTTTCAGGTGGACCTCCATTCGACCTTTCCAGTAAGAAAAGTCTTCTCCACTGAAAAGTGGAGGTCTGGCGGTGCTGAATCCCTCTTGTATGGCCATTTGATCTATAAGAGAAAACTAACAAAAAATATCCCAAGACTTGGTCTTGGATTAGTAGTGCGGGATAAGGATAATAAAATATTGAGAAAAAAATTTTTTTGGTTAAAACAAATTCGAATGAGAAAAAGAAATAAAAATCCGAAAAAAAATTTCAAACTGGTGGTTGCACCAAGTTTGAACTTCCCCGCTCTGATACCACTTGTTGGATCGAGAAAACCGATAGAGGGGGGGGGTGAATATCGGAAATCGTTTTTCGGAAATTTTAGAGCAAGTACGCAGCGGAAATTGAAAACACAACACAGAGACACAGTCGATTTTACTTGGTTCGGAGCCTGTGTCGACTCCTACTCCAAGGCTCACGATCGTTGATCGTTTACTTTGGGCAATTCTATATGTGGCGCAAAAACAGTTTACAAATATTGAATACAGAGTAAGTGCAGTAAACTTTAACAATTAAAAAGGGCTCTTCTTTTACCGACATCCGATTGTAGGTTAACTTTTTCGGAGCAGCGGGACGTCGTCGGCTCGAGTTGGGCAGTTTCCGGAGCAAGGTGCAAGAGCAGAAGAGCGTATAAGCGTTGAGCGAATTGATGTGTTGAAGCCTTGGTCGAGGGCCCTTTATATAGGGCCTGGGGGCGCCCGGGACGTCGGGGGCGCCCCCCACCTGTCCTTCGATCCGGTTCAATCTCGGTCGCGTCTGATCCCTTTACCTTCGGGATCAGCTTTGACCGGGGCGCCCGGAGCGCTCGGGGCGCCCGGATTAAACGGGTCAAACTTCTATCTTCGCTTCGCTGGCTTCTGGATCGAGGCTTGCGCATGGGGGCGCCCGGGAGCAGCGGGGGCGCCCGAGAGCACGGGGAAGCCCGAGAGCACGAAGAGGGGTTCTTGCGTGAGATCGCCACTGGGTGGAGCTCAGGGAAGCTTGCTGTGTTTTTGTCCTTGCTAAGTGTTTGAGTAAGATCCTTCTTGTTGTTTCTTTGTGCTTATACTTTACCTTTGATTGAAACGCTGTGGAGAGGTTTCTCCACCGAGAAGGAGGTTACGTTATATCCGGTGAAAGCCGGGGCTTGATCTGCCGACGATCAAGGGATCACCCACCTTAAGGGCACGCTAAGGAGTAGGGGCAAGTTATCCCTGAACCTTGTAAACCCTTTTGTTAGCGATTTTGATAGTTGTTCTATTTGCTTTCATTTCTGTTTTCGTTTACTGCACTGCTTCATTTTATTTTGCATTTTCCGCTGCGCTACTGATAAGTTGAGTGCAGAAAACTTGTTAAGTGCCAAGAAAAAGTGATTGGCTATATTCACCCCCCCTCTCTCTAGTCATCCCGTTTTCCAACACACCGTACAGGGGAGATGCTGCCCGATTTTCGAGCAAGCATGTGCCTCTGGGGTCGTGACACTTAAGCCCTTAGGTTTCGACCATTTCCAAATCCACCCCCTTTCTTGAGTGTTTTTAACTCTTTAGTCTTTCAAATTCCGATTCCCTCTCAAACCATCTCCCAAAACTTTAGGATTTAAGCAAATGAGCCCTCCAACTAAGGTTCTACTTCCTCTAATAGCTTGGGACCCCTAAACAGATCACAAGAAATTCTATAAAATTTCTCAAAATTTTTTGGTCTGTATTTAATTTAGTCAAATCTAACACATCCATCGACGGATCGGGATTATCCATTTTATGGACAGTCATGGAGTAGGAGTGTCATCTCCAAATCACGTAAATTGGTTTGTGTTTTTCCTTGTTAGTTTTAGTTTATAGTGTATTCCGTTGCGTACTAACAAATGTAGGAAGAATAGCGAAACAAGTTAGTGATTGGTTATTCACCCCCTCTAACCGTACGATCAAGTCCCAACAAGGTAAACGTAGGCAGAAAGCCTTGGTGACGACAAGGATCTTGCGTGCGCACTTGGGAAGATGACGCTGCACCGGTCCTTCGTGTGCGGCAAAAGAGGGAAGGCCAGCGGCATGGGCAAAGATTGCTGTAGTAGGAATAGTAATGGAAAAACTACTTGGGTTAATGTTTCAATCAGCTCATAACTTAACTAAAACCTAACTGAATTATCTGGATAGAATATGAAAACTTTGTTTTAAATTCTAATAAATTTTATATATTCCTATAAAATTTATTTCATAGTAAATTATTGATTATATTATTTATTATTAGTAGTTATTTTATTATTTAGGATTAAGTTAATTCAAAACTTTAACTATTAAATTCGGAATATCCTAAATATACTTATCCATATATTTATTTATTATTTTTTTTCATGATATAACAACTATATTCCAATAATGACATCGTAAATTGAAAATCAACATGCCATTGAAATATTGTTAATGTCCTCTGAAATTTCGACGCAGCTCGAAAATTTTAAACTTTGCCAAGGCCTCTAGGAGATACAAGCTAAGGTCAAAGGAGCTTGACCCATTTAGGAATAACGATATGTTTAAAGAAAAAATTTAAAAATAACGTGACAATGAATATATACATATTTGATTGTCCCCAGAAACTGAAACGATGCTTAATTATTATTTCCAGTTATATTATAAGCCTTTCAATTCTATATGTTTTGGTAATCCATAAAAATAAATATAATTTAATATGATTTTCTCTAAACCAAGAGAGCAAGTACGCACTTCTATAATTCCAAAGCATGTGCTTTGAGATTCTTGTTTATTTTGTCGAGGGTTTAATCTTTCTTACTTGGAAAACATTATACGCTTTTTTAATAATCTAAAGTATCAAATTCTTTAAATCGATTAATTCTAGAGATAATTGACTTGACCTCACAAAAACTTTTTACCGATTATTAAGATAAATTTGAAGTACGAATAGCTCATTGCTCCACAATCAGTGTTTCCACAACCAGTGTTCTAGGGTTATATTCTCACTAGTAACAATTAATTTCGCAATACGCCACAATTAAGAATTGAGTTTGATTAATTATGAAAATATTTTACCATTGCATCATAGTTCAGGGAAAAATATTAAGCACTTTTGCTATCTTATGTATTTGTTTTTTTTGGGGGCACTCTTGTATTTTATTGTGTGACAAAATGTGATTCGCTCATTCTCAATGCTTTCACCAACCTGTTCCACAGCTAATATGGAAGAGATAAATCACGAAAACTACTAACTTAGACAGCGACTAACACATAAGGGAGGGTAACACCTGACTTCGTCAGGATTTAATTCCCAGATCTCATAGTAGTAACACTCATGCGTTAGCCATCATTCTATCATGTGGGGAGGGACACTCTCACTTGCTCATATATAGATGGGATGGATATTTCAAAAAATGACTTGGCTATCACGTTGCTCATATTGAAGATGATCACTCGTAAGAAGCGTAGGCGAGGGCATTTAACAGCATAAAACTGGTTGCATTAGCAACAGAGTTGTGGTGGTGTTTAGAGAACAAAGTGCATTTTTTTAAATAAGTTGATTGACTAAGATAATATAAGTTATTTTAAAGCAAAATTAATTGGATAGAGGGAATATTTTTAAATTTATAACTCATGCAGTTATTATAAATTAAAGATAAAAAAATTGATTAAGAAAGCAATTAAAATTTCTTTTTTTTCTTACCTAAATGTATATTCACACTGATAATAGATGATTCCCCATGATGATATTTTCTTAAAATTTTTTATCTAATCAATAAAATTTATTAACACCTGAAATTCTTAATTTTTAATGCAAAAAAGTCCATCAATATTTAGTAATCATTTGAACTTGCTAAATAAATATAGTTTTTAATTTAAAAAATTACCAAAAATAAATAAATTCTTAGAATTGATAATTTTGCATTTTCCCTTCAATTTTGGATTATGTAAAATTTTAACCTATGGCAAGCATTCCGATAAGATTATTCACATTAATTTGGATGTTAGTATATATCACCTCTTACAAAAATATAGGATAAACAATTGAACGTAAATGTTGTAATACCCATCCATATTGATTGTAACACTATTTGGGTGTTATAATTTCTTACAATTATAGCATGAAAATTAATTACAGATTGCATAAACCAGCTAATCAGGAATGAAATCTTATTTCTTACCATCTCTCAACCTACTATTTCCACCTTTTTTTCCTAACTATTTCTCTATTTATTAACATTCCTTTTTAAAAGTTTTTTTTTTCTATTTAAAAGTGTTTGTGGATTTGATTACTTCACGTCAAGATGGATCACAGGGGAGGATCACAAGCTCTGATTTTATTGACTCTTTGTGCTTTTTTGTATCACTCAGCAGCTGCAAATCATACTGCATGGCATTTGTCTGAAGCAGAAGACAAAGAGTTGGATATACAACTCAAATCCTTGAACAAGCCTTATGTCAAATCCTTCAAGGCAAGCCACACCATGCATCTTCTCGTATTTAAATATATTTAATCTTTCTTTCCATTAAATCCTTTTTTATCACTATGTTTAATCCTTTTTTTAACTTAATGATACAGGATGAGTATGGGATCACATTTGACTGTGTGGACATCTACAAACAACCAGCTTTCGATCACCCTTTGCTTAAAAACCACACACTTCAGGTGATTAAAATGATCTTACTTAATAATTATTTATATCTTCATGAAATCTTAACGTGAATCAGTGCTCGTAATATGCATTTGACTATGCACGATCACACAGATTAAATCTACATTATTTCCGAAGAGCAAGAACAATAATCCATCCTCAGAAATCCTAAAGCTGCCTAGACGCTGTCCTCCCGGTACTGTTCCTATCAGAAGAACTACGAAAGAAGATTTGATCAGAGCAAAGCAATTCCAAGAAAGCCAACTCATAGATCTGCAAGATACTGCTGCCCCAACTAGATCTTATGTAAGGGTTTAAATATTCTACTCTGAATTCGTTTTATGATCTATCTATAAATTAACATATATTTTAATCTGCAGTCTGCTGGAGTGAGATTTTCGACTCGGAATGGACCGGAAAAGTTCTATGGAATATCAGCTGATTTAGATTTTTATCCTCTTTACGGTGTAATGGAAGGTCAAACAAGCTCAACACAAATAATTGTCAGTAAAGGAGAAACAGGCCCTGCGGAAAACCACAACGTCCTACAAGCCGGATTTCATGTCGGTATTAATTCCTCACAAATAGTTGAAGCTCATGGCTTGTTGTTGAATTCAACTCAATGCTTATGATCACTTGTACAGTCTCATCGCCCAGTAGAGGGAGACTACTATACTCACTTCTTCACTTATTGGACTGTGAGTTTTGGAACCTTTCATTCTTTAACTATGTATAGTTCATGATCGTAACTTGATTTTGTTTTTGTGGGTGATGGGATGCATCTATTTAGTCAGATGGGTATCAGAAAACTGGTTGCTTCAATTTTCTTTGCTCTGGATTCGTCCAAACACATGATGTGTTGTCTCCAGGCCAAGTTTACAACCTGAGCGCCTTGGACCTCGATATATTTATGGTAACAGAATTAATCTGAACTCTGGGTTCTTTCGCTTGTGATTGTTTGGAAGAAAGGTCGCTGCTTGTAAGATCGATGGATCATGCTTGTTTCTTTTTTTGCCCCAGCATCCACGTTCGTTGAACTGGTTTTTGTTCACCGATCTACAACAGATTGGCTACTGGCCGAAGGAGCTCTTTAACAACATGGATGAATCTTCTCAGATTGAACTGAGTGCGACTGCTAGCTCTCCTACGAATCTGCCTACTCCTCCGACGGGCAATGGGAAACCTGCTGGAGCAGCTTTTAGGGGGATCATTGTTAGGGACAAGGAGGGTGCGATATACCCTGAATCCATCCGCCATGCAGTAAAGTTCATTGATCTTGGCCAACCCTTCTATAATGCCAAATACGATAGAGATTGTAATTGCTTGTTCTACGGTGGCCCGGGAGGATGGAAGCTACCGGCATAATGATCCAAATCACTTGACGCTCTAAGGAGATCACATTCATGTTTGCATGATGTGTGTGTGTGTGTGTGTGTTTGTGTGTTTCAGCTATGCACTTCAGCTTCTTTGATTTGAATAATTTAATTTTGTGTCGCCTGATGTGATGCAATCTTAGGGTTTAACTCGTTGGAAATTATCAACTTAGTTTCCTTCCGTGATGTGGCTAGATATGTATGGATTAATACGCGTTAGAGGATACTGGGATTTATCTACTTCGATGCTTAAATCAATCATAAGATTACCAAGTTACTCTTTCACACCATTGAGTTTATTATTAATAGGAGATTGTAGTACTAAAGCCTAATAAGTTATTGGATCTTATTAGGCTGGCAGCTTATAATAGTAGCATACATTTTGACCCTAAGAACACCTTGCTTTACGATGCTCGCTAGACCCATAGTGAAAACAATGAAACTTATCTCCGAACTGCCATCGGATCCAATAAAAGTACCCTCGGTGGTGGAGACCTTTGCTCACCCAAAAAGTCCTAGTGAGCCGATTCCCGACTAGTCAGCTACAACCTAGTGGGACTCTCAACTTCCTAACTCATGTCCCTTATTGACTCCACCATCCTCCGTCATGATCGTCGTCCACGACCACGTGCACGGGACGAAGACAATGATTGGGTTACTGATAATTACCATTTTGATAATCAATTTAGGCTCTCAAATCCATGTTTGATCCCTTTTTATGTCACGCCCCGAGGAGTTGCCCGTCCGATACTAACCGGACTGCCCTCCCACGACCCGGCGGGCAATCCAGAAAACTAACCTTTACGACTCTCTCAGCCTGCCTGTACCGCAACCTATAGGCTGGAACAAGCCACTGAATGTAAAGCAAACGAAGTCGACGACAAAGCTGGGTACCGGTACGATTTACGACAAAATCAAAACGGAATCAAGGCCTCCATGACATACAAAAATACAACTATACTGCCGTGAAAATAGACGACACAACAGAGTACAACATACAGCAGCGGAAATGAAAAGAACAAAACGAGTAAAGAAAAAGATACCAATATGTACCACAAACAAAATACAAGACAACCGCGAAAATCGTCTCGGAGACACACGAACTGGGACAGGCTGCTGGGCAATCTAGACGATCATCTGGAAAGGACAAAAACAAGGCTAACGGGGTGAGTCCAAAGAACTCAGCGAATACAATCCAATATACACAGGAAGCTATACTAGTAGTAAGTCACCGTCTATCACAATACTGAAGATAAATGCAGTAAAAAGGAAATGCAGAACTGAACCATAAGAAAGAAAAGGAAGTACATACCTACCTGCGTTGATCCAAACCCAATAGCATGCATGTCAACCAAATGCAGCAACCAAGTGCAGCAAACACAACCAAGTGCAGAGATGCAAAGCATGCTTGTAGCGGCCCCGCCTCTATGGTCCCCGTAGGCAACCCTCTAGGTCGGTGACCCTACGGTCTTCCCACTCCCGGCAGTGGGTTTTTGCCTTCCCCAGGATTCGAACTCTAAACCTCCAAGCTAAGTACTAAAGTTTATGAATCCTGGTAGCCAAGTGAGGGCTCACTTGGCTACCAGGATTCATAAACTTTAGTACTTAGCCTGGAGGTTTAGAGTTCGAATCCTGGGGAAGGCAAAAATCCATTGCCGGGAGTGGGAAGACCGTAGGGTCGCCGACCTAGAGGGTTGCCTATGGGGACCATAGAGGTGGGGTCGCTACATAAAAAGGCGCTCACTTGGCTACCAGGATTCATTATGTAGCGGCCCCGCCTCTATGGTCCCCGCAGGCAACCCTACGGTCTTCCCACCCCTGGCAGTGGGTTTTTGCCTTCCCCAAGATTCAAACTCTAGACCTCCAGGCTAAGTACTAAAGATCCTGAATCCTGGTAACCAAGTGAGCGCGGCACACTTGGTTACCAGGATTCAGGAACTTTAGTATTTATCTTGGAGGTTTAGAGTCCGAATCCTGGGGAAGGCAAAAATCCACTGCCAGGGGTGGGAAGACCGTAGGGTCGCCGGCCTAGAGGGTTGCCTGCGGGGACCATAGAGGCGGGGCGGCCTTTTTATGTAGCCGCCCCGCCTCTATGGTCCCCGCAGGCAACCCTCTAGGTCGGCGACCCTACGGTCTTCCCACCCCTGGTAGTGGATTTTTGCCTTCCCCAGGATTCGAACTCTAGACCTCCAGGCTAAGTACTAAAGTTCCTGAATCCTGGTAACCAAGTGAGCACGACACACTTGGTTACTAGGATTCAGGAACTTTAGTACTTAGCCTGGAGGTCTAGAGTTCGAATCCTGGGGAAGGCAAAAACCTACTGCCAAGGGTGGGAAGACCGTAGGGTCGCCGACCTAGAGGGTTGCCTGCGGAGACCATAGAGGCGGGGCCGCTACAATGCTCATGATGCAACATGGGTCACCCCTGACGCTAGTCGGCCACCGTCGTACATCACACGAAACCGAGTGGGTGGGGCTCTGACCAGGTCCTCCCTCCACTCAAACGGTCACTGTCGCGCACCACACGATACCGAACGAGCAGGGTCTCAGACTGGAACGTACCCCGCCGTAGGGAAAAGTACGCTCCCTAATCCCTAACTATCTCCATACAGAATAGGGGACCTGCTGCAGCGCCGCGGGTACGCCACCGGAACTACACGACAGGTCATGTGGCAGGTCTGACGGCCCATCTCAACCACTAGGGGAGTCAAAGGTCGCCTACATATGCCCCTACACGAGTAGCAAGTTTGACGGCCCATCTCAACCTCCAGGGAGTCAAAGGTCGTCCACCTATGCTACGTGCAACAATGATGCATGTTACTATCCCATGCATCATCCACTATCTATCCCTACTGTCATCTACATGATATGCAGTAGTCCAGATAACCGGTATGCACCAATACCTAAATCCTAGCGTAAGGTATAAGGTAAACTGTACATCACCAATCCATGCAGAAATAGTAAGCAGTAAAGCTAACAGATACAACTATCGAAGCAAGAGTACAGAGATAAAGGTATCAGATATCTACTGCTAACTATATCTAATTATGCATAAAAAGAGGTACCCGCCTCGATATAAGGAAGTCCGAGCGACGAGAACCCCCCGTCCAAAAATAAAATCCGCAACAAATGAACCAACTCAAATCCCTGCATCAAAACAAATACAACTTATCTAAATATACAACCAATAAGATGTTGGTGAAAGTTGCATTAGGGATGTCCTCCTTTAAGTGTTTTAATGTTCGACAATACACTTAAGTCAGTGATACATAGAACAAGGGAGGATGAGCAAAGGAGTAGTAACCAAAGTGGAAGAAAAGTCTTAGTTAACCTAGGCACTAAGACGTGGTGAGTGAAGCTGGGCACTAAGATCTGGTGAGTGAAGTTGGGCACTAAGACCTGGCAAAGGGCTGGGCACCGAAGACCTGCTCGGAAGGTGAGCACTAAGTCCTGGTCGAGGACTGGGCAAGAAGACCTGGCCGAGGGTAGGGCACCGAAGTCCTGGACTTAGGGTTTGGGCACGAAGTCTTGGTCCGAGGGACTGAGCAACATAACTGAGCGATGACTAAGGACAGAAGTAGAGACGGGTCGGGGTTCGGACGTCTCGAGATTCGAGAGTGTCGGAGGCTAAGTAAAAGTCCACCCGAAGGACTGGGTGGCAACCGGCTCCTAAAAGGAGTAAGTGAAAGGCGCGTTCTCGGGGGTGGGAACTTGCGTCGGTTCAACCTAGGGTTTCATGGAAATCCGAAGTCAGAACCAAGTCCTTGAGGCTAATATTGTGTGTATATTTGCTATGTATTTGTATATCTTGCAGGTACCTAGAATGGAAGACAAAGCAAGCAAACAACACACTACACGCCTGAAAGCTGGGAAGCCAGGCACCCCCATCCATAGGGGCGCCCCTATCCATAGGGGCGCCCCCTTGGAATCAGGCGCCCCATCAATAGGGGCGCCTGACTCAAAGAAGAAAAAAGTGTGTCAACGAAGTTGGCAGAATAGACTTCCATTCAGGCGCCCGGGATGATACGGGCGCCCAAGTTGAAAGTTGTATTTGCTGTTTTGAGTTCGAAACACAGATAAGCCTTCACTCAGGCGCCCGGGAGGTCCAGGGTGCCCTGGTCAGAGATTTTATCAGCTGCGACGAGTTCGCCGCGGGGATAAGGTTTGACCAAGTCTATAAGGGCGCCCCTATCGTCACAGGCGCCCGAATGAAGCCTAAATAAGGGGCTTTGACCCCTCAGCATCAGACACAACTTCCAAGAATGATTCTGAGCATTCTGACCGACGACAACGCGCTAAAGACGAGGCTCTACGACCGGGAGGCTCCAGGATGAAGTGTGCGGCACTTTGGAGGTCCAGATCGGTCGAGCTTCAAACCTTGTTTTGTTCGGTTTGCTTTTATTATTCCGCACGTAATTAATTATCTTTTTGATTGTACTTCTGCATTGTAAGACAGGTTTACTCCGCCTCCGGAAATTTCAGAAAGGAGACCAATAGTGGACTCACGTCGAGTACATAGGCCTTGGACGTACTGATCCAGGGGGGTCGGGAACCAAGTAAATAAATCCCGCGTGTCTGCTGTGTCTGTTTATTTTATTCGTTCTATTTTACTTTTCCGCTGCACTAACGCTCTGAGTCTAGAACGATCGATGAGTTTTCTATGAAGTTTTTCAAGGTCGATATTCACCCCCCCTCTATCGATGACACCGGTCCTACAAGTTGTATCAGAGCCAAATCGCTCTTCACCGGACTAACCGCTGACGGAGCAACGACGCCAGGAGTTGAGGGGGAGCCCAGGGGTGAATCAGGTATAATTTTTTAATGTCTGTTTTTAAATTCCATATTATATGCTTCACGTGCAGGGAGAGAGGATACTATAAAAATCAGTGCCCTAGTCGTAAGAATTGATCCTCACCGGCGGCAAAGGAGGCACCAGCGCTAGGAGTCCGGAGAGATAAAAGTCACGTACGATGCTTCAAATGCGAAAAATTCAAACACTACAAAAATAAATGTCCGGCAAAGGTATGTAGAATTTACATTCCGAAAGTTTTTAAAATTCCTACACTATCCCATAATTTAGATAATTTTTCTGATAAATTATAATTTTTACACAGTCAAATAGATACCTTGCATGATCAGTTAGAAAAAGTAAATAATGCTAAAATATTAAAAATTAACCTTGTATTCCGTAATATTAATTTGTTGATTTCTAAAACTAATTCTGAAATTAATTCTAAAATTAATCTTAATTTTAATTCTGTTAATTCTAAGAATTTTTATCCTGAATTCAAATTTGAAAAACCTTTAGATGATTATGAATACAAATTTGAAAATCCATTGTATAAATCTGAACTCAAATGTAAAAATCCTTTAGATAATTTTGAAATTAGTGAAGATATTTCTGGAGATAATCCTGAAATTATTTCTGAGGATAAAAATAATTTTGTTGGAAATATTCTTGAGGATAATCAAGATGAAATTCTCCTAGATGATAACTTAATTAGATAATATTGAAGATTAATACAAAACTTTAACTAGTGGCCCATTTTACTCCACCTACTTTGAGGATATTGAAAGATCTAATTTTGAAGAAGAGATGAAATTTACTAAGATTAAGGTCAGAGTCAATAAAAATCACAAAGATTTAAATTAACCAGATTAATTATTAGAAAAACTTGAAAAGATAAATAAGGAAGAAATAGTAGATGAGTAAGAAATTTTCGAAATAATGAAAATTATGAACTTAAACCCACAACTATTAATTAATCATTTCAACCATAATTATTCAAATCATAATTAATTCAAATTAAATCTTAATTAATTCATTTAAATCTTAATTCAAATTCAATTAAATCTTAATTAAATCAAATTCAAATTAATTCAATTAAATCTTAATTAAATCAAATTCAAATTAAATCTTAATTAATTCAATTAAATCTTAATCAAATTAATTCAAATTAATTCAATTAAATCTTAATTAAATCAAATTCAAATTAAATCTTAATTAATTCAATTAATTCTTAATCAAATTAAATTCAAATTAATTCAATTAAATCTTAATTAAATCAAATTCAAATTAATTCAATTAAATCTTAATTAAATCAAATTCAAATTAATTCAATTAAATCTTAATTAAATTAACTTAAATTAATTCATTTAAATCTTAATTAATTCAAATTAATTCAAATTAACTTAAATCTTAATTAAATCAAATACAAATTAATTCGAATTAATTCAATTAAACCTTAATTAATTCAATCCTTAATTAATTTAAATTAACTTAATTAATCCCTAATTAACTCAATTCCAATTAATTCTCAAATAACTTAAACTCGAACTAAATAAAATTTTACCCAAACTGAAACAATAAAAAATAACAACATTAAATATGTCAAAGTGGGTTGACATATTCGTAGGTTCACACGACATGTATCAAATTGGGAATTTAGTACATTTTTAGAACTTAATTAAAATATTTGTTGACTTGTTTGACTCATGCATAATTGTCATATCATGCATCTACTATTTTTCTTAATATATGTAATGTCATTCACGTTTAATTTGATGCATAAATTAGAACGGTTATAGGAAAAAGAATAATTGAAACTTGATCAACCTAGTATTAGGTGGAGGTGAGATGATAGTACATTAGGGAAGCCTTTTTGGTGGAACTAGCCGAAGCTACCGATCCAAAACCTAAACTAGTTAGACCAAAATCTTTCAAGAAGTGACTTGAAGATGAATTTTCTATAAAAGGCTTTGTCAAGGAAAGTGCTGATAATCCAATAAGGTTACGGCCAAAGAAGACCTAGTGTCTCGCCAAGACCTGGAAGTCAATTACTGAAAATCAAATTCACTTTACTATTGCTAGATTTGAATCTAACACATGTTTCAATTAAATCTTAGATTTAATAATAAATTAAAGAAAATAATTCAAGCATCTCACAATAAACCCATAAGGCAACCATGCTTGTTGTATTGAGACATCTAGAATGGGTGAGATGGTAAGTACTAATAAATTGAATTTTTTTCAAAATTGTAAGAATATTTTTCTAAAAATATACTTTCAAAATAGTGCTTTAACATAATAATGTTTTTATGGAATTCATGCTTGTCTAATTGATTATATATTATATATTTTTAAAAATTATATCCTTTTAAAAAATTGTTTGACTCATACAATTAGACACAAGCCCTTTAGGACAACACTAAAGTTCCTTAAGGCACTTAGATAGAGTCAAACAGTGTTGGGTACAGGGAGAGTGGTTTATTCCTTTAATTTTCTTTCAAAAATGTCATTTGAAAAATCACTGTCTTTTAAAATGGTTTTCGAAAACTATGCTTTAAATACTATGTCTTATGCTTTTTGTAAACTATATCTAACAAATTACCTTTATTTCAAAATATGCTTCGAAATTTTTAAACTGTGCTTTAACATTGTGCCGAGGTCTCTTTTAATTTAGATAAACCCTAAAGACACAGAGGAAGGCCCACTTCATGATCTACAAGGACTCCTAGGATGTGTCAGATTTAGGGGGAGTCTGAGTCAAACTTCTGAAAAGTTTGTTTTAATTATGTGTTTTAAAAATTATTGGATAATTCCTTTGATCTGAACTGAACCCTAAAGACTTAGAGGAAACATACTTGTGGTCAATAAGCTTCCCAGGACTAGGTCAAGTTTAGGGGGAGGTCAAATTAATAGAATTATTTAATAACGTGTTTTCATGAACTATATCTTCAAAATCTTGTTGAAAATATAATTGTCTTTCAAAATACTCTATTTTTCAGAATTTTTGTGGCTTATGAAATTGTTTTTGAAATAATGTTTACTTGAGTTTGGAAAATTTTTCTAGGACACTTAGAAAAATGACCTTGTAGTCAACAAGGTTTCCTAGGATTGTGTCAGACTGGAAGATAGACCAAGTCAAGTAAAATATTGTGTTTTAAAATTAAAGATTTTTCAAAAGTATTTGAAATTTTTAAAAATGTACTAGCATATATTTTCAAAGTACTATCATTCTTTTTGGAGTATCAAAATTCTATTTAAAAAATAATATTTACTTGAGTTTGAAGAATTTTCAGGACACTTAGGAAAATGTTCTTGTAGTTAACAAGGTTTCCTAGGATTGTGTCAGACTGGAAAAGAAACCTAGTCAAGTTAAATATTATATTTTCAAAGCCTAATCTTTTTCAAAAAGTACTTAATTTTTAAAAAATTCAATATTTTTCTAAAGTACTTAATTTTTCAAAGATCAGTACTTGCAAAATATGCACAATATTTTTTTTAAAAAATACTTATATTTTCCAAAATTGTAAATATTTTTCAAAAATGCATGATATCTTTCAAAGTTACTTATATTTTTCAAAAATTACATAAACTTTCAAAAGTACTTGCATCTTTCAAAAGATCATAATAATTTTTTTCAAAGTACTTGTACTTGTCAAAGTTCATAGTATTCTTTCAAAGTTATGCATTTTCCAAAAGTACTGGTTTTTCTCAAAAAATGTAATATATCTTTCAAAATCTAAAGTGAGAAGTTTTTGTGACAAAATAGAAATTCTTTTTTGGTTTTTAAGATACAATTTAATTACTTAGTTTTATACTATGCTTTCAAAAATTACACTAAGTATTTTTAAAAAGAACCAAAGGTTTCCATTGTTGGTGTAAGTATTTTTGATTTTTTTGATGTATGACAAAGGGGGAGAGATGCGCCTTAAGTTAGAAATAAATTTTCTCTTCTCTTTCCAAAGGATCAAAAAATCAAAATGCTTTTCAGAAAGGAGGGAGAGTGAAAGTTAGAAGTTAGAAATTTTTTCCTATTTTTCCCTAGAGAATCAAAAATGGATTTTCAAAACTTAGATCATTTTTTATTTTGATCCCAAGAGTTAAAGTTTAGCCCCTTCAACCAATCTAACTTAAGATATTGTGAAACATCAAAAAGGGGGAGATTGTTGATGCAAGTTGCATTAGGGATGTCCTCCTTTAAGTGTTTTAATGTTCGACAATACACTTAAGTCAGTGATACATAGAACAAGGGAGGGTGAGCAAAGGAGTAGTAACCAAAGTGGAAGAAAAGTCCTAGTTAACCTAGACACTAAGACCTGGTGAGTAAAGTTGGGCACTAAGACCTGGTGAGTGAAGATGAGCACTAAGACCTGGTAAAAGGCTGGACACCGAAGACCTGCTCGGAAGGTGGGCACTAAGTCCTGGTCGAAGACTGGGCAAGAAGACCTTGCCGAGGGTTGGGCACCGAAGTCCTGGTCGAGGACTGGGCAAGAAGACCTGGCCGAGGGTTGGACACCGAAGTCCTGGACTTAGGGTTTGGGCATGAAGTCTTGGTCCGAGGGGCTGAGCAACATAGCTGAGCGATGACTAAGGACAGAAGTAGAGACGGGTCGGGGTTCAGATGTCTCGAGATCTGAGAGTGTCGGAGGCTAAGTAAAAGTCCACCCGAAGGACTGGGTGGCAACCGACTCCTAAAAGGAGTAGGTGAAAGGCGCGTTCTTAGGGGTGGGAACTTGCGTCGGTTCAACCTAGGGTTTCGTGGAAATCCAAAGTCAGAACCAAGTCCTTGAGGCTAATATTGTGTGTATATTTGCTGTGTATTTGTATATCTTACAGGTACTTAGAATGGAAGACAAAGCAAGCAAACAACACACTACACGCCTAAAAGCTGGGAAGCCAGGCGCCCCCATCCATAGGGGCGCCCCCATCAATAGGGGTGCCTGACTCAAAGAAGAAAAATGTGTGTCAGCGAAGTTGGCAGAATAGGCTTCCATTCAGGTGCCCGGGATGATACGGGCGCCCAAGTTGAAAGTTGTATTTGCTGTTTTGAGTTCGAAACACAGATAAGCCTTCACTCAGGCGCCCGGGAGGTCCAGGGCGCCCTGGTAAGAGATTTTATGAACTGCGACGAGTTCGGCGCGGGGATAAGGTTTGACCAAGTCTATAGGGGCGCCCCCATTGTCACAGGCGCCCGAATGAAGCCTAAATAAGGGGCTTCGACCCCTCAGCTTCATACACAACTTCCACGAATGATTTTGAGCAACGACAATGCGCTAAAGACAAGGCTCTACGACCGGGAGGCTCCAGGAGGAAGTGCGCGGCACTTTGGAAGTCCAAATCGGCCGAGCTTCAAACCTTGTTTTGTTCTGTTTGCTTTTATTATTCCGCACGTAATTAATTATCTTTTTGATTGTACTTCTACACTGTAAGACGGGTTTACTCCACCTCCGGAAATTCCGGAAAGGAGACCAATAGTGGACTCACGCCGAGTACATAGGCCTTGGACGTACTGACCCAGGGGGGTCGGGACCCAAGTAAATAATTCCCGCGTGTCTGCTGTGTCTGTTTGTTTTATTCGTTCTGTTTTACTTGTCCGCTGCACTAACGCTCTGAGTCTAGAACGATCGATGAATTTTCTACGAAGTTTTTCAAGGTCGATATTCACCCCCCTCTATCGACGGCACCGGCCCTACATAAGATACTTAGCCAAACATATCATCTAATTAGGATCAATTCTAATTAATTAATCCTAATTAAACAACTATCTCCCTATACCCAAATCAAATTCAACCGACTTAGGTTTGATTCACAAACAAATATGATCCAACTTAAATCCAAACCCCACAACCTAATCAAACACTCAAATCAACAATCTGTGATATCCGAAGCCAATACCACAATCCCAACCTAAACAGATTCAAAAAGATATGAAGAACTCAGAAGAACCGAAACTCCACCATACACATATCACAGCTCACGGCATCCTCCAACCTGATCAAATCACACACTGAAACAGAAATCAACACAGAGGAAACGATTACAAAACCAACCATCTGATATCCGAACCATAGATAAAGGAAATCTGATCAAGAACAACCCCAAGATCCAGATCAAGATCATATATTCGAACACCCAAATTCCAAATCGATTGCAACAATCCCAATTCAAGCACCATATCAGAGTAAAACCAAGACTCAAGATGAGAGCAGAAACCAGAGATCGAAGTCCCAATTCAACAAGATCGCAATTCAAACCCAGAGCAGAAATTAGAATCCCGATCCAAGCAAGAAACAGAAGATAATCTAGGTCACCACATCACCCCATAAGCTCACCACAAAACAGATCTAATCAGAGGATCACACTCACCAGAAAACCTTACCTCAATTCATCGAAATTTGAGATCGCTCGAATCCCCTTGCTTAGCTCGACAACAAATAGAAAAAACCAACCGAGTATACGCCCTGGAAAATTGTAGATCGGAGCTAACGCCTTGCCCCAACCCTAGATCTGCACCACAAACCCGAGCCCCCTTCAGATCGACAGAGAACAATTCCCCCCTCAAGCTCAACGAGTCTAGATCGAGAAAGAACTCTTACCTCCATTCGACGCTCGGCGTTGGAGCTCCCCAGAGTCAAGCTCGAAGGTTCGCCGAAGCCAGTTGAAAGCAGCGGCGACAAAGGGTCGAAGAAAGAGGAACAGGAAGCAAGACTCGCGCTCGGCCTTCGTGATCTACCGATTGGAGAAGGGAAGGGAAGTAATTAAAGGGTTGCTCTTTTGTGATTAGCCCCTCCAAATTTAGCCAATCCCATAAGAGCCCCTAAGTTTAGGTGACTTTGCTCTTAAGCCCTCGAATATTTTCCAAATGTTAACACGTACCGCTTCAGACATAACGTTCGAAACATATTATTTTGATGAATCATCGAAACTCAATACTACTCGACATCAAAGTTCAAAAAAAAAAAAAATTCAATGGATTGAAAAGATTCTATTTCAATATCATTTTGATGCTTTGAGGAATCCCCAATGATAAACCTAAAAACTAGATTTATTTTTATTACATCACCTATCACATCAAAAGTTATAAACCCACGTAGAATATTTCGATGGTAAATCTAAAAAAAATAAGTTTTTATTTATACATTCATTTCATATATCTTTATTTATAAATTTTACTTTATGTTTTTAATAATTAAATAATTTTTATAATTTAAATATAATATTTTCAAAAAATATATAAATTTTTTTTCAGATATCTTTTTTCTACGTTCAGTGTGTGTATATATATATATATATATAATCACTTCATTTTTTTTGTTTTGGTATTAAATAATCTTTATAATTTAAATATATTATTTTCCAAAAAATATAAAATTTATTTAACTCTTTAAAATAGAGTATAGCAATTAAAAAATATTACAATCAATTCGTAAAACATGATTGCTAGATATTAATGGGTCATAAAAATTTTCTAAAAACTTAGTTTTTGAGTTTGAAAATAAGTTTTTTATTTAAATCAAAAACCTAAGCCACTCAATGGCAGTAGATTTAAAAATGAAGATTTATTTTTTAAACTCTGCAATTTAGTCCCTATTGGAATGGGTGATAATTTGGAGATTCAAGGAGGAACAAAATAAAGTAAACGAAGAAGATATTGTTTATGTTAAATACTATCAAATTTTAATAATTTACTAAAATGATATATTTAAAAATATACTTGACATAAATTAATAATGTATCGCATTTTCTTTATATTTAATTTCAATCCATTATCAACTTGCTTCATTGAAAATCAATATCACATGATACTGAAATGGTATCATTCCAATAAAAAATAAACGACTTTTTATCAAAAGACGTGCTTTTAGTGAACTTTCTCTTATACCCCTCCCACTAATTACTGCATTTCTCTTTCTCTCTTAGTAACAAATTCTGAGATATCTGTACATATTTTTTTAGACTTTTTATTTTAAAATAATATATATGGAATCGACGCTAGAAAACATAAGGAAAAACTGAAAAATATTTTAGTTAAATAATATCTCAAACAACATGATTTTAAAAGATAAATAGATGATTTTTTATATTTAATTAATATAAATTAATATATTAAATAATATTTAATAAATATATTAATATATTAAAAATAAATCTGAAATGTTTTGATTTCAAGCAACGTGGGCCTGAAATCAAAACAGTTCAGGTCCAGCGTGGGCCTGCAATTTTTTATTTCAGGCCCACGTTGAGCCTGAAATCTTTTGATTCAGGTCCGACGTGGACTCAAAAATTTTTTCAATTTTAAAAATATATTAATATATAAAAAAACCTATCAAAATACGTAATTTTAAATTAAAACGCAGGGTCTGAAGTCACGCTAGGAGGGCCTGAACACAGATGTGTTCCGACCCTCTAGGGCCAAGGAGGGTCTGACACACATCTTGGATAAATGTAAATGAATTAAATAAAAATATCAATAGTTCTAGTTAGAGTTGAACTAGGAGATGATATTTTTGGTGTCCAAACTTTTAATGGTTATAAATTATGTTGCAATAGGAGATTTTTAGGTCAATAAGTGGGTTTTCACCAAAACCCACTGATGGACCTAGAATATTTAGATTTCTCAAAATCCAATATCAATAGTTAGAGTTGAGCTAGGAGATGATATTTTTAGTGTCCAAACATCTAATGATTATAAATTATGTTGCAATAGGAGATTTTTAGGTCTATCAGTGAGTTTTCACCAAAACTCACTGATTGACCTAGGATATTTAGATTTCTCAAAATCCAATATCAATAGTTAGAGTTGAGCTAGGAGATAGTATTTTTGGTGTCCAAACTTCTAATGATTATAAATTATATTGCAATAGGAGATTTTTAGGACTATAAGTGAGTTTTCACCAAAACCCACTGATGGACCTATGATATTTAGATTTCTCAAAATCCAATATCAATAGTTAGAGTTGAGCTAGGAGATGGTATTTTTGGTGTCCAGACTTCTAATGATTATAAATTATGTTGCAATAGGAGTTTTCTATGATGAATCAGTGGGTTTCGATGAAAACTCACTGATGGACCTAGGATACTTGGATTTCTCCATATTTAATATCTCTATTTAGAATTTACTTAGGAGATGTTATTTCTGATGTACAAACTTAGTACCAATAATTTTCAGTTATGTTCTCTAACCGTATCAGTTGGCACATAAAGATCTATAAATATGACTGTATCTTGGCCACAGTTAAAAGAAACATCTTTTTCAACATGATTTCAAAAATATAAAGAGATAATTTTTTATATTTGATTAATCTAAATTAATATAATAAAGAGATGTATTTTATATTTTATAATTTAATTGAATGAAACAACATAATTTTTATGTCTTTCTCAGCGTTTTTATTGTGATTTCAAAAATATAAAGAGTTATTTCTTTACGTTTCAGACTTACGTAAAAAACCTATCATAACACATGATTTCAAACCGACGCAGGACCTATCAAAACACGTAATTTCATATTCAAACGCAAGGTAAAATTGCACTAGGAGGGCCTGAATACAAATGTATTCAGGCCCAAGGAGGGCATGAATAATACAATTTTATATGACACCGAAGACAAACTGATCGGCCTAAACTCTTTCATGTATTCAGGATTTTTGACATTGGGGATTAACACAAACAAGAAGAGTTTGGTTTAGAGCTTCACTAACCTGTCCCGTATTAAGAGCCAAAGCAAGAAGTTGAGTTCTGTTATCAACAGCAGCAGTATTGTTGTTGTTAATAAGTGCAGGATTTATGATCTGATTGTTGTTCTTATTATTGTTGTCCTCTGCCATTTTCTTCTTTGAGCTCTTCTTCTTTCTCGAAAAGTTATTTCTGGGTTGTAATCTGCAACTCATGCAAAAAGGAGAATCCGAGGGCCCCTATCAAATCTGAATTTATTAGTGATCAACCGACCACGCCAACAAAGCCAAGTTCATTCTTCTCTTATTCAATTTTTAGTTTGATCGAGGTTCTGAAAGAAGCAGAAAAAAGCTCGAATGGTGGGCCATTTGTATTCAGGCCCTCCTTGGGCCTGAATACATCTGTATTTAGGCCCTCCTAGCGCGATTTTACCCTACATTTGAATATAAAATTACGTATTTTGATAGGTCCTGCATCGATTTGAAATCATGTGTTATGATAGCTTTTTTTATGTTAGTCTGAAACGTAAAGAAACATCTCTTTATATTTCTGAAATCACAATAAAAATCGCTGAGAAAGACATAAAAATTACGTTGTTTCTGTTGGGGCAATCGACCCTGAGATGATCTGGAGGATCATGATATTTTGATGAGTGGGCAATATGGTTAAGTTAGGATTTGTGTTGTTCTCACATGTGTACATGAGTGTGCAGGTGTACAGGTACACATGGACTTGGTTGATGACTTCAGGTGAAGGATGGCATGGAGGCAAGCCGGAGATTTGCGTGCGTATCCGAGGGACCGTTGGATAGTAGAGATGATGAGCCGAGGGATGCGGACTTCGAGGCGTACGTGAAGGGTGGCATGAAGGCAAGCTGGAGGCTTGCGTGCGCATCCGAGGGACGAGGGCCAAAGATGAAGAGGACATGAAGGCAACAGTCAAAATTGCTGGAGGAAGATCAACTAGGTTGAGAGAGGCTGAGTATGAGTGCTTGTACTCAGGGGTTAAAGCCGGGAGGGTTTGATTGCGGAGAGACTTGTACTCGGGAGTGAAACCCTAGGCTTAAGTGTGTACCAGTCGACTGGCCCAGGGGCAGTCGACTGGCATAAGCTGAAACAGGCTGGCAGAATTCGAACGTTATGCTGTAACGGTCGAATCTGAGTGGGACCAGTTGACTGCCATTTGGGCAGTCGACTGGTAGTGGTTGTTTCAGATTCGAGCCCTATTTAAAGGGGCTCGTTTTCCCCTATTGTTTTCTGACGAATCTTGCTTGGCTAAGGCAAGATAGTAGTCTACTTTGTTCTCTAAGTATCCTTGGTGTTGTGGCGAGGTTTCTCCACCCATAAGGAGCGACGAGTTCTAGCCGGAAGTTATCCGGGGTTTGATCCACCAAAGGATTGTTGGATTAGTCACCCGACCGGGGTGGATACCAACTAAATCCTCGTGTTAGCATTGGTTAGTATTTGTTTGATTGCTTTTATTGTATATTCCGCTGCGCTAACATCTTTGTAGAGATCAAAACGATCAAAGAATGTGCATTCACCCCCCCTCTGCACGCCTACATCAATTCTTCAGTTGGTATCAGAGCGAGTACCGCTCTTGATCGGACTAACCGCCGAAGGAGCACTTGCTAGAGGGAAAAAGGGGTCATGGAAGACAAGTTGGGTGACGACATCAACTCACCACCATCGTACGAGCATGAAAATTTCGAATATTGGAGAGATAGAATGAAGACGTGGTTTGGGATGAATTGGGAGTGTAGAATGACCATTGAAGACCCATTCGAAACCCCCAAAGACAAGCACGGCAAAAAGCTTCACCCTAGATATTGGACAAGTAAACAACAAGAACAAGCTAGGGCCAATGAGAAGGTAACAAATATTTTGATTAATGTATTGCCTAACTATGTTTTGAGTAATGTAGGGAAATACTCAAATGCATGCGAATTGTGAAATAAGTTGGAAGAAATTCATAAAAACCCTACATCGACTCAAAGAGTGGAAGAGTTTGAGGAAATCGACTCAAGTATTAAGGAAGATGGAAAAGAAGTTGAATTGTCAAGAAAAGTGAGTGGAGAAGCACCCATTCCATTCGAAGAAGAAGAAGAAATGACAAATTCAAATGTTGAGGGGGAGGAGAGACTTTCATCTCCTCTAGAGCAAGAGAAGACTTCCACCTCCACCAAAGTCAAATCAAAATACCATATTATATGCTTTGGTTGCAACAAAAAGGGGCACTACAAGGATAAATACCCACTAGGTAAAAAGGAGATAATCTCTAAGTCGAAGTCAATTCCATTTAAATCTAACAAGGATTGTAGGAATGGAGGAGTCCAAGAAAGGAAGAAAAGAATTAGATGTTTCACATGCGGGGAGCTAGGGCATTACCACACAAAATGCCCCAGGAAAAGAGAACTTAGCAAAATGGAGCATCTAAGAAGATGGAAAAAGGAAGAAAAAGAAAAGAGGAGCATGCATCAAGGGGGGGCTACAAAGGTAAGGGAGGTAATCTCTAACTTTACTTATGCTCAAAATACATGTTTGAATGCTAGAATTTATAATAATTGTTTATCCATGCGTAACTTTGAATTTAAATATGATGATGAAAATAGAAACACTTTTGCGTGCCAAAACACTAAGAATTCTATGCTTCATGATACGTTTAGGAACTTTAGACTTAAGGATCAAGGTGCCAACCCTAATCAAGGGAGGCACATGCCTAGGAAGGTGGAGAGACCTGGGCATGATCAAACTAGATATTATAATACTAAGGTTAGGGATCTAGAAAAGGAAAATCAAGCCTTAAGGATAAAGCTTGATCAATTAGAAAAGAACCAAAAAAGGTCATTCAGGAATCCAAGGGATTAAATGTGATACACAAGGATCAACAACCTAGGAATGGTAGGTTAGGATTAATATACCAACCTAGGAGGGCAAAAGGTGATGAAGTGTCTTATTCTAGGATGCCTTTTGTTTATGATAGAGAAAAGACCAACAATGGCAAGGAAAATCCAGTTAAAGAGAAAAGGAAAGAATTAATCAAGGATAAGGTATGGAAAATCAAGAGAGTGATAGTTGAAAGTCAAGAAGCACTGAAGGAGCATCGGTGTGGTCTTACCCTTGTAGAAGAGTCACATGGGAAGGTAACTAAGTCTAGGAGCTCTAGGGAGAACATGAGAAGCCAAAATGGGATTCATGATCAATGGATCTCAGGTGGGTTCCTCCTAGGAGGTTGAAAAGGACTATAGTGTGTGCCAAGAAAGTTTAAAAGGCTAGGTTAGTCTTAATCTTGAAAATTGGCACACTAAAAGGGAAGTTATGAAGAAAAAGGTGAAATTGGGATGTTAAGTGAGACAAGTAGGTATTAATGCCCAAATACCATGTAACTTGATGTCATGAAGTGACTATGAATGAATATAAGGAGAAGCATCAAGGTACAGTCAAAATTAGAACTCTTGGAAAAGGTTTCATGACACTTTTTAGAGAAATTTTGAAGTTTGTACCAATCTCAAGATTTGGGATGACTTTAACTGAAATTATATTTTTCCTAAGTAAATATAGGATTCACAAATGTCCTTGCAAAATTTCAAAATTTTTGGGAATTTGTGGAATTAGTTAGGCATTTCTGAAATTCGGACTGAAAACTTGAAATTCAGAACATCAGAGGCCAAGTCGACTGGCTGGAAGCCAGTCGACTGACAAAACCCACAAAACGTAATTACGGTGTTGCCCAGTCAACTGACCCAGGGGCAGTCGACTGGCTCGCGGGTTTTATAAAAAGGGAGGGCGCGCCGGGAAAGCAAAGTCTAGGGTTTTGACTCATCTCTCCCGGCGATCTTCACCTCTTTTCAACTCCTCTTGTGTCCTAAGCCCCTCCAATGCTCTAAAACTCGTCCCTTAGGCCTTCTCTAACTCCGATCTACTTCTAGGGTTAGTGGAAAACCCCTCTTCAAGTCAACACACGTGATTTTCAAAAGTCACAATGCAAAGAGCAAAGAGGTATAGTGTTTAAAGTTCATTTCTCTATTTAGGCTTTGCATTGACACTAATATGATGATTTTTGTGTTTTTGTTTGTCATTTTCTCTTGTTGGGGGTCACTTTGGTATGCATGTATGTGTTTGGTATAATAGGGTTGTGTCTAAGCGACATCGGGGTGAGGGGTCATCTCGGCCAGGTCCCCAAGGTCCAGACGAGTCTAGATTTAGAAGCCTGGAGTGCAAAAAGAGATTCGAGGAAAATGAATTTGTCCAAATACCCTGTCGGTATCTCAATAAAGCATATTTTGAAGATAAGACACCTCATATTATTGAGATGATTACTCATTTCGGCATAGAACAACTTGTCTACTGTCAACATGATGTTAATCTTGATTTGTGAAAAGAGTTCTTTGCAAATTTGACTTGTCTTGACCTAGACAATAGAGTTTATGAGTCAAGGGTAGCGGGTGTCACCATCCCTTTCACACCAATGGTTTTAGCCAATTTCCTAGAATATCGGGCCTCAAACAATCACAATACCAACTTTCCAAATATTGTTGAACCACTTGAGTGCCCAGGTGTAACTGTTGATCAGATTCATGTCCACTACTTCAGAAGGCATAGACATGAATCTGAGCGGACTTTTGATGCAAAACCCATGAGTCCATCGAGTCATGTTCTGTACAAAATTGTGGTAGAGTGTCTCCTACCCATTGTCACTAAGGGGAGGGCAAGGATCCGGTTGCCTCACTTGGTGATGATGTATGCTCTTGAGAGGCGCCTGGATATAGATGTGTCACTGCATGTGTTTGCATCCATTTGTCATCTTTCCCAGAGTGTAAATGGGAAGATATACATGCCTTTTTGCCATATGTTGACTGAGTTCTTTCAGCTCTGTTTTGGTATTCGAGTCACTGTTGGTCAGGTCCGACACCTGTCCAAAGACTATGATCAAATTGGCACTCGCCAGTTGTCTTTGGCAGGCATTGAGTCTAGACAGGGGGTATTCGTTTGGAGGGAGCGACAGGAGGCCGCTGCTGCAGATGAGGAGCCTACAGAGCTGGTCACCCGCGCAGAGTTTACTCAGTACCGTGATGATGTTCATGGGCTCCGTGCGGATGTCCACCAGATTCAGGAGGATGTTCACACTATCCAAGGGGATGTTCGGAGCCTCCAGCAGGGCCAGGCAGCGACTCAGGAGGAGGTGCACGGCCTCACAGTGTTCTGTCAGGGATTCAGGACTAGATAGGATGCTATGTATGAGATGTTGCAGCAGATGCATCTTGGTTATCAGGGCCCTCCTCCTCCTCCTCCACCCGGCGGTGATGGTGACATGTTTTTCTGATCAGTTGGGGCAGTTGTTGGGGATCCAGTGTTGAGAGTGCTTATTCTTGATGTTTTTCTATATCTCTCAAACACTCTATATTATGATGTCTGTGTTTGGATGTTTTCCGGTCCTTATGGTTTGGCCCTAGACATTATGATATTAAGTAAATTCTTTAAATTCCGGTCCTTGGTGTTGTGGCGAGGTTTCTCCACCCATAAGGAGCGACGAGTTCTAGCCGGAAGTTATCCGGGGTTTGATCCACCGAAGGATTGTTGGATTAGTCACCCGACCGAGGTGGATACCAACTAAATCCTCGTGTTAGCATTGGTTAGTATTTGTTTGATTGCTTTTATTGTATATTCTGCTACGCTAACATCTTTGTAGTGATCAAAACGATCAAAGAAAGTGCAATCACCCCCCCTCTGCACGCCTACATCGATCCTTCAGTTTCATTCAATTAAATTATAAAATATAAAAAACATCTCTTTATTATATTAATTTAGATTAATCAAATATAAAAAATTATCTCTTTATATTTTTGAAATCATGTTGAAAGTGATGTTTCTTTTAACTGTGGCCAAGATACAGCCATATTTATACATCTTTATGTGCCAACTGATACGGTTAGAGAACATAACTGAAAACTATTGGTACTAAGTTTGTACATCAGAAATAACATCACCTAAGTAAATTCTAAATAGAGATATTAAATATGGAGAAATCCAAGTATCCTAGGTCCATCAGTGAGTTTTCACCGAAACCTACTGATTCATCATAGAAAACTCCTATTGCAACATAATTTATAATCATTAGAAGTTTGGACACTAAAAATATCATCTCCTAGCTCAACTCTAACTATTGATATTGGATTTTGAGAAATCTAAATATCCTAGGTCCATCAGTGGGTTTTGGTGAAAACTCACTGATAGACCTAAAAATCTCCTATTGCAACATAATTTATAATCATTAGAAGTTTGGACACCAAAAATACCATCTCCTAGCTCAACTCTAACTATTGATATTGGATTTTGAGAAATCCAAATATCCTAGGTCCATCAGTGGGTTTTGGTGAAAACTCACTGATAGACCTAAAAATCTCCTATTGCAACATAATTTATAATCATTAGATGTTTGGACACCAAAAATACCATCTCCTAGCTCAACTCTAACCATTGATATTGGATTTTGAGAAATCCAAATATCCTAGGTCCATCAGTGGGTTTTGGTGATAACCCACTGATTGACTTAAAAATCTCCTATTGCAACATAATTTATAACCATTAAAAGTTTGGACATCAAAAATACTATCTCCTAGCTCAACTCTAACTAGAACTATTGATATTTATATTTAATTTATTTACATTTATCCAAGATGTGTTCAGACCGTCCTTGGCCCTGGAGGACCTGAACACATCTGTGTTCAGGCCCTCCTAGCATGACTTCAGACCCTGCGTTTTAATATGAAATGACGTGTTTTGATAGGTTTTTCTATATATTAATATATTTTTAAAATTGAAAAAAAAATTGAGTCCACGTCGGACCTGAATCAAAAGATTTCAGGCCCACGCTGGGCCTGAAATCAAAACATTTCAAATTTATTTTTTATATATTAATATATTTATTAAATATTATTTAATATATTAATTTATATTAATTAAATATAAAAAACCATCTATTTATCTTTTAAAATCATGTTGTATGAGATATTATTTAACTGAAATATTTTTTCAGTTTTTCCTTATGTTTTTTAGCTCCGATTCTATATATATTATTTTAGAATAAAAAGTCTGAAAAAGCATGTGCAGACATCTCGGAATTTGTTACTGAGAGAGAAAGAGAAAGGTAGTAATTAGTGGGAGGGGTATTAGAGGAAGTTCACTAAAATCAGTGCGCCCTTTGGTGAAAATGAAACCATGGTACGCCTTTTGATAAATACCAATTCTTGGGTACGCTTTTTGGTAAAAAGCCGAAAAATAAACTTTGACTCAGTTTAAAAATTGAACCATGCCTAAGATTATTAGTCTGTAGGAGATATAAGTACTTGAAAAATTTTAGATGTGATCATGGATATATGACATAAGGCCATAGGGGTAACACAATGAATCTGGTATTAAAAGGTGATTGGCTCGCTCCAAATGCTCTTGTCAATCAATCTAAGAACCAATACAGAAAAGATAAATAACAGAAAGTATCGCAATGGATCTGGTGGTTGCTTAAACTAAAGGATACTTCATTATTGTTTCCTATCATATTATAAGCCTTTTATGTTTTGGTAATTAGTAAAATAACTATAATTTAATATGATTTTCTCTAGAACCAAAAGGCCAAATACTCATCTCTAGGTATAGCCGAGTTGGTTACCACATGGTAGATTTACAAAAATAGCAAGGGTTGATTCCTAGCGAAGCTAGAGAAAAATACCTTTTTATGTGGTAACCTACTCGATTTTCTGATTTTCCTCTCTATAAATAATTGTGGAGCTGATCGTGTGGAGTGTCTAGGGTTAACACATGTTCTTTTTGTAGAAAAAAGCAAGTACTCACTTCTATAATTCCAAATAGTGCTTTTAGATTCTTCTAGTGCACAAAGGTTGTATAGTTCTTAGGGGTTTATTTTGATGAGGGTTTAATCTTGCTTACTTATCCTAAACATAGTAGTTTGAGATACTTTTGGTATGCCAAAGGTTGTAAGTGCATGTCAAACGAAATTGTGGTGTGGAATGTGTAGGGATCTCTTGGCGACATAAACAAAAAAAAAAACGCAGCGGAAACAAGATCCCTCGAGTGATCCATGCGAAAGAAAACTCGTATAAAGCCGATCTACAACTACTGATTTTATGGGTATACCTTTGATGCGTGCCCTTTCGTTTATCTTGCTCGTCCAAGGTACGCCGGATTTCTTGCACGTCCAAGCGTCCGTGCCTCTATGCGTATCCACACGAACACGATCTCTCAACTTCGGAGAAGAACTACCTTAGTTATTCTATCAAGTTGAGGTAGTTTACAAAACCACCAAGAACCCCAAAGAAAGGGTTTCGGCCAAAGAGGGAGAAGAGGAGGAAGAGAGGAAGGGAAAAAGACTTAACCCCATCCAAAATGACAAGAAACTCTTTTATACTCATCCCATGAATATGAAGAGTTTTTTTGTCCCTTTAGCTTCCCTTCATTAAAGCCAATAAAGAGCACATCTTCTCATGTGACTCTTCAACTACTCTTCATTCAATGAAGAGGTTCTTTTCCTCTTCCTTTATTATTAATTCATTAAACACTTTAATGAATTAATACCTCATCCAAATGTGGTTGAGTTTAATCTAAATGAGTCTAACTCAAATTAGATCTTAATCTCATAATCCAATTGGATTCACTTGAGTCTAACTCAATCAATCCAATTCGGATCAAATCTTAGTCAAACTAAGATCAATCAATCTCCAAAGCATCGTATCCTTAGTGTGTGACCCAATAGGTTCTTGTAACGTTGGCAATGTGTCTAAACCGCTTTAGACACATAAGCAATGAGCGGCATCTAGCAATGCATCATTGCCACCCAAGTAACAAGAAAATCGATATCCGACTTAACCTCCGTGACTATGACAATGTATGACCTTGTCCTTCTATCCTTGATATCTAGATTGACCAATGAGGCATAGACTGTGTTATCCTCGATCAATCTTTGTGTTTCTTGATCCCCAGATAGACTCACTCAAACAAATGAGCTCGATATCTCATATTGACTCATTTGAGCATGGTCATGCGTTTTAGTAGTCTTACTGGATCAAGGGGCCCACAGATATCACTCACGTCATATGGGAGGGATAGATCCCATCTATATCTCTCACATCCCTCCGCATAATTCATTATATACCCAGTGATCCCTTTATAGTCTACCCTGTTACGGGTGACGTTTGACGGTACCAAAGTACATAACTCCTTATGTAGGGAACTATAATGACTTCAGATCTAAGGACTATTCATACTAATAGTCACATGAGAAAGTTTATGTCACTCATATGTCAATCTATGAAACTTTCTCATAGCGGGTCAATTCAGTACACATTCTCTAATATATACCCATGTATAAACTTGATATCATATATCCATGACTTGTGAGCTCAAGTCATCAATTGACCTACATGCTAGTCTCCATGCATTAATATTGTCCTTGAATATTAATGCTTGACTAGGAATGGTTTAGTGTAGTGTTCTCTACATTATCTCACTATCGATTCAATCAATCGATATGATGTAGATAAGAACCTACTATCCAAGGACATTATTATACTTAGTTATTTGGCACAAGTATAAAGTAAGTATAATAACCAAACATGCCTTTATTATTGATAGAATATGATAAAAAAGTGCCTAGTCAATCATCACATTGACTCTAGGGCTCCTACTAACAGAATGAGCTTTTTAGCTTAGATAACCCTTGTGTGGTTAGAGTGCATTTTTCAAAAGAATGATTTGATCACTATCAATTTGATCATATCGAAGTGATCACTCCTAAGAGTTGTGGTGGTGTTTAGAGTCAAAAAAAAAAAAAAAAAAGTATATATTTTTTAAAATATATATAATAATTTGATTGAATAAAGGTAATGTAATTTATTTATAATATAGTTATACGTAAAATATTAAAATCAGATTTAAAAAGATAATGATGTTTCCATCCATATCTTTATATAGATAAAAATAAATTTAGAAATAATCAAAGCAAAATTAATTGGATAGAGCAAATATTCTTAAATTTACAACTCATGCATTTTTAATAAATGATAACAAACTTTGATTAAGAAGGTAATTATAATTTCTTTTACTAGTTACCTTATACGTATATACACAAGCAGCTGTTATTAATTAGCTAGATGATGCCCCATAATGATATTTCTTTGTTAAAAAAAATCTATAAATAAATTATTCAATAAAATTTATTATCATAAAATGATTTTACACTTAGAATTCTTAATTTTTGAAAATATTTATTTTAAACTATGTGCAAAAAAGTTCATCAATATTTAGTAATAATTATTTGAGCTGTTAAATAAATACAGTTTTTTATTAAAAAAATTTACCAAGAATGAATAAATTCTTACAAATTACAATTGATAATTACGTATTTTTCTTCAATTTAGGATTATTTTGATTCCACTAATTACCTACATTTTAACATATTTAACAAGTCTCTCCAATTTTCACCTTTGGCAGGCATTCATTTAACCAAATAAAGGTGGAACCGCCACCTTAACGGTCCTCTGATCCCGACCCCATAAATTTTTAGAGGGAGGCAAACCACGATTATCACTGGTGTGGTGAGGCGCTGGGTCGAGGGAATTAATGCCAGCAGATCAGGATTTTATCCCCGTGTGCAACTAGCGACCCTCGAACCTGTGACCTCGACCAAATCGACCAGGCGCCTTACGATCCGATCCAGCCCGTGAGGGCTGGCAGGCATTCATTTAAGCAGATAATTAAATTGGCTCAAATTACCCATAAATTTCTTACAATTATATCTTGAAAATTAATTACAGATGGCATAAACCAGCTAAATCATGAATGAAATCTGATTTCTTACCATCTCTAAACCTGCTATTTATTCACAGTCCTTTTTATAAGATTTGATTCCGCTTTATAAGTGTCTGTGGATTTGTTTACTTCAGCAGAACATGGAAGGATCACAAGCTCTAGTTCTTTTCACTCTTTGTGCTCTTCTGTATCACTCAGCAGCCGCAGATCATCCTGCATGGCATTTGTCTGGAGCAGAAGAGAAAGAATTGCAGACACAGCTCAAATCCCTGAACAAGCCTTATGTCAAATCTTTCAAGGCAAGCCACACCATGCACCTTCTCATATTTAAATATTTTTATCTTTCCTATAAATCCTTTTTTTTAATAAAAAAGTAATGATACAGGATGAGTATGGGATTACATTTGATTGTGTGGATATGTACAAACAACCAGCTTTCGATCATCCTTTGCTTAAAAACCACACTCTCCAGGTAATTAAAACGATCTTTAATTCAATAATATATTATATCATTCGATCATCCTGTGCTCATATATAATTTGCATTTGACTATGCACAATTAATCACACAGATCAAATCCACATCATTTCCGAAGAGCATGAACAAGAATCCATCCTCAGAAACCGTAAAGCTGCCTAGACGTTGTCCTCGGGGCACTGTCCTTATCAGAAGAACTACAAAAGTAGATTTGATCAGAGCAAAACAAATCCATCGAACCCAACGCATAGATCTACAAGAGGATGATGTTTCCGTTCTAGATTTTGTAAGTATATATATATTTATATTCAGCTATACATTTGCAAGGGTTTAAATATTCTATTATGAATTTATATATATGAATGATATGCAGACTGTCGGAGTGTCATTTTCGTCTTGGAATAGACCAGAGAAGTTCTATGGAATATCCGCTAATTTGGATGTTTATCAACTTTCCGGTATATGGGATAATCAAACAAGCGCGACACATATCATTGTCAGTAAAGGAGAAAGAGGCCCTCTGCATTACCGCAACATCTTACAAGCCGGATTTCATGTCGGTATTAGTTAATCGCAAATAGTCGATACTCATGGCTTGTTGTTGCATTCAAGTACTGATGATCGGCACTGCAATTCTGATCTCTCGATCGTGTAGGTTCATCACGAAGCTGAGGGAGACAACTTGACTCATTTGTTCACTTATTGGACTGTGAGTTTTGGAACCATTCATTCTTAATTCATCGGCTAACTGTAGTTCAAGATCATAGCTTGATTTTTTTTTGTTTTTAGACAGATGGGTATCAAAATACTGGTTGCTTCAACTTCCATTGCGCTGGTTTCGTCCTAACGAGTTCAAGGTTGACTCCAGGCCAAGTTTACACCCTAAGCAACTTGTCTCTCAGTATATTTAAGGTAACAGAAGCTCAACTCGATCTTAGTAATGATGGTTTGAAAATAAATTAAGGTCGATGATCGGCTTGTTTTTAATTTCTAGGATCCAAAAACGTCGAACTGGATGCTGGTCAATGAACGAGAACAGATTGGCTACTGGCCGAGGGAGCTCTTTAACAACATGGCCGATTCTTCTGGGATTCAACTGAGTGCGACAGCTAGCTCTCCTACGGATGTGTCTAGTCCTCCGACGGGCAATGGGCAACTTGGTGGAGCATCCTTTAAGAAGATCACGGTTATGGATGGGGCGCTTAATCCATACCCGCCATACGTCCATCATGCAGAAACGTTCATTGAACTCGGCAGACCCTTCTACGAAGGCGAATACGATGTGGATTCGGGCTTCTTCTATGGTGGCCCGGGAGGATGGATCCCACCGAATTTCTGATCCAAATCGTTTGGAGATGCATTTTGTATTCATGTTTGCTTCATGTGTTCTTTTTCAGCTATCCACGTAATCTAGCTTCTTTGATTTGAATAATTTTGTGGCGTTGTGCAGGTGTGATGAAATCTCAGGTTCAATTTCTCATCGTTAGAACATTTTTAATTATTGAACTTGAATTGTAACAAAATAAATGAAAAATAGTACTTCAAGCTCCCAATTTCTATATATATTTTTAATTGATGTAGCTGAAATCTCTTATTACTGTTGGAAGAAAAAAATATAGAAGAGGAATTATACACTTGCAGAAGAGGAAAGAAAAAGAAAACTAAATAATTCAACTTACTTTAATTCATTAAAAGATTACATATTTATAAATTTAGTGGATAAGCATCAACTCCACATATATTGAATCTAAGTACTTTTATTTTATCATGAAATTTCATCCTTATCAGATTCTATCTCTATCCATTATTTGTCACATAAGAAATCTATTAACTCATTTATTTTGAAGCATATTATTAATACTCTCTCTTGATTTAAAATTACAAACACCAAGACATGATCTAAAATAAATAGACTTATCTTTAGGAAGTGACTTCAATATATCCATCATTTGTTCATGTGTCTACAGTTGTCACGCCCCCAGATGTCTATGCTTGCTCAAAAATCGAGCCCTAGATGTCTATGCTTGCTCAAAAATCGAGCAGCATCTCCCCTATATGGCGGACAAATTGGGACAAATATACATAACTCTCACAACAATATAACTTAGTCTCACACGGCTGACATCTTAATAACAGAATAAACTCACAATCACGCAGTTTGTATTGATATAAAAGATAGACATAAACATAGCTGACAGTTTATATCTAAATAAAAATAGTAAAGAGTCCATATACTAAAGAAACCTCCAACATAAACCCAAAACGAGCATACCAGACCAATAAGGTATAAATAAAAGTCTACCAAGACGATACCGGATAAATAAAAATAAGAATATGATGTTTCTATATTCATTAATATGATGTTTTGTTTACTTTGCATAAGAATTGTTGATTTTCTAGCTTATTATCAGCAGTTGAAGTACCATCATTCGTAATTGAACGGTTGGCATCAACCATTCTTGCATAGTTTTTATTGCACTGGAGGAAACAAAGGTTCAAACTTTATGTAATGAGGAGGAACATGCGTGTCATCTTCGCATTGTCCTGGAGACGCTCCGACAGGAGTAGTTATATGCGAAGTTTAGCAAATATGCTTTCTAGTTGTCTTCTGTGTGTTTTCTCGGATACGTTATTTTCAGTAGAGGTATTTCCATAGATTCTCATAAGATTGAGGTTGTCACCAGTTGGGAACAGCCGAAATCAGTTCAGGAGGAGCATAGTTTTCTCGGATTGGCTGGTTACTATCGACTATTCGTTGAGGGATTTTCCAACATCGCTACATCATTGACATGTTTGACCAGAAAAGGATTAAAATTTATTTGGACATAGGATTGTGAGACCAGTTTTCAGGAGCTCAAGTGGCAATTAGTGTCTGCGCATGTTTTGGTGTTACCTTCGGGAGAGGATGATTTTGTACTCTACACTGACGCATCACATCAGGGTTTGGGTGCAGTTTTGATACAACATGGTTGAGTAGTCTCTTATGTTTCTCGTCAGTGGAAGTAGCACGAGAAGAACTATCTAGTTCACTACTTAGAGCTTGCATCCATTATCATAGATCATATGCTAGTTCACTATCAAGTTCACTACTTAGATGCACTGAGCAGAAAATCCCGAAGTGTTCTGGCTTGACATCGGGTTATGGTCATAGACTTTGTTCAGAGCTTCTCAAAGTTGGGACTGGAGGATCAAGGTCAAATAGAGAAAGGGTTATTGGTGACTATGGTTGCTCAGTCTTCGATAAAGATGAGGATCAGAGAAGCTCAGACCAGTGATCAGCATCTGCATTTCCTAGGCAGTCGGATAGCCTCAGAGCAACAAATTGACTTTATGCGAGATGATGAGGGTATTATATATTTCGGAGGGAGATTGTGCGTACCTAAGTCACATCCGATCTTGGAGGAGTTACTTCAGGAGGCTCATCGATCTCGATTTGCGATACATCCTAGATGAACCTATATATACCGAGATTTGAGACGTTCCTACTGGTGGAACGGTATGAAGAAAGTCATCGCGGACTTCGTAACTAAATGTCTAGTGTGCCAGTCAGTGAAGGCCGAGCATCAAAGACCTGCTGGATTACTCTAGAAGATTCCTATTCCTGAGTGGAAATGAGAGCACATCACTATAAATTTTGTCGTGGGATTACCGAGGACTTGTAGAGGTCACAATGCGATTTGGGGTGATCGTTGATTGATTAACCAAATCTGCATATTTCTTGGCGATATGGAGGACGGATTCACTGGACAAGCTGGCAGAGATGTACTACTACGAGATTATCAGGTTACACGGTATTCCTCTGAGTATCATATCAGATAGAGAACTGCGTTTTACTTTGTGATTTTGGCAGAGCTTGCAGCAAGCCATGGGCATAGAGCTCCGGTTCACTACAGCCTTTCATCTACAGACAAACGAACTGTCAGAGCGTACTATTTAAATGCTAGAGGATTTGTTGAGATCCTATGTTATGGATTTTGGAGGCAATTGGTAGGATCACCTGTATTTGGTTGAGTTTACCTACAATAATAGCTATCATTCGGCTATCCAGATGGCACCCTTTGAGGCATTGTATGTGTAGGTATGGCATGGCGGTTTCAAAGACAACCACGTGGTCGTATATGAGAGACTTCTCTATGTGTACGGATTAAAAAATTTAATCCGAATAGGGACCCGTCCCTATAACGACTGACTCGTCATCGTGTTAATTAATCCAAGTTGCAACTTAGGCAAAACCTATGTTAGGGCTTTGTAACTTTCCGGATTAATTAACCGCGAAAAAGACGATGGTTAGGATCGCCGGTTTTTGTGTTTATCTTCAGGGTCCAGTTAGTTAATTATTAACTATGATATCAAATCAAAATAATAAACTTACATAAAATGACAAGACAAAGCATGATGACACAATTAAATCATATCATAATGAAAACTGAGCCCGGTAGAAATATACCTCGCCGCTTACCCGCAGTCTTCTAGCTTATGACCCTCCCCTCCTGGACGTCGTGTGGGCGACGAGCTACCAAGACGCGGAGTCACCAAGGCCCTTAAATCAATCCTTCCTTTTCTCCTTCTCTTTGTGCCAAGTCACAAAAACCTAGGGTTAGGGTTTTGCTTCACCACCGGCGGCCCTTGAAGGAGATGATGATGAGGTCAAGAGGATGAGCTCCTCTCCTTCACCACAGCCCACGTCACCCTCTCTATCTTCTTCCTATCTCGCGGCAGCAACACCACAAGGAAGAAGAGTTCACGCGCAGCCCTCCCTTTTCCGGCGACAAACACCAAAGGTGCCCACGCTTGCCAGCGCTCCAACCTTCTTCCTCCTTGCTCCTGTGCGCCACAAAAGGAGAAGGGATCTTCTCCTTTGTCCTGTGTATGTTCGCAGCAAGATAAGCCGAAGAAAAGAGTGGAAGAACCGTGAGTTCTCTTCTATCCACCGCCGGCGCCGCCCTCTACCCCTTGCACCGCCGGTTTCTCCTCCTTCTCTTCTTGTCGTGCGCCACCAAGGGATGAAGAAGGATTCTCCCTTGCTCTGTGATCGACAGCAACCTTGAAAGAGGGAAGAAACCAAGAAAAGAGAAGAAGAGGTGATCCTCTTCTTCCCTTTGTCGCCGGCGCCCTAGGTCTAGAGAGGAGAAGAGAAAATTAGATTATATTGGGAGAGAGAGGTGGGGCTTTATATATATAGGGGTTTAGTTATTTTTAATTGGAAAAAATTTTCCAATTAAATATGGATTGCTTCCAAAAATTTATATAGAATAATTCCTTAATTAATCCGAGATTAATTCCTTTAATTATTTCATCCAAAATTTTATATAGAATAATTCCTTAATTAATCCAAGTTAATTCCTTTAATTATTCCATGATTAATTCTTTAATTAATCCGAGATTAATAAATTAATTAATCTCAAATTAATTCCTTAATTAACCGACCTTGCATCATGACTCTTATGGGGTTTTATTGGGCTAAGATAGGGGCCATGAGGAGGAGTTGGTTCTTGGCCCGCTAATGGATCCAAACCCGATCCATTAATGGAGATTCATTCCACTAAAGGATCCCATTGTACTTCCTCACCAACCCCCATATTTTTATATGGGATCCACCTATTACGAGTCATCCATCTCCCCGTGTTTAAGATATCGTATACCCGATAATTAATTTAATTTACTGATAATTAAATTAATTATCTTCTTGATCCTTGATTAGTACCACTCAACCTTTTCGACATGACAGACCATTGTCCACTTGCAAGATTTGACATGACGATCCTTTTGAGCTCACCAAGGGGGCATCATCACCCTGACTCACCAGGAGACAGATTCTGTCAATAATCAACGGCACATCATATTATTAATATTATTTCTCAACTTACCAGACCTATCGATCTAACAAAATTGATCTCGCCTATTGGTAAATCAAAGAGATAACTATTAATAATATATGCCCATTATTATTTCACGATTTAGAGATCGTACTCCATAATATTATCCGAGGTCTAATCCAATTTACTAAGTCAGTACAAAAATTGGATGACTTCTCTTTTGGTCCTACTCAATGTACACAAAGTACACTAGTGTAATCCTATGGTTAAGATAAACCACATCTGATTACACTACAACCATTCTGATGGTTTGTCCAACTCCATCTCGGTTGTGAGTCTCTTTCTTATGCTTCGGCAAGGAACCTGATAACATGATCTTCTGTGCGACACCACGTACCATGTTATCTACAATGTCAAGCATTAGACGTTTAGTGCACATACTAATATAAACATGCACTGTGTGATTTTCTGATTCTCTTTAAAATGTAGATGTATCCTAACCAAAAGGCAAGACTTTTAGTATACATCCTAACAGTATGGTAAGGCATGCAGGACACCCACCCTCTAGGAGGAGGTTGGGGAATCTCAATTGCTAGGACCTCAGTGTATTTAGTGTGACGCAGAGCTAGTCCGTACTATCAGACGCAGGATGTCAGAAGCACAAGATCGTCAGAAGAGTTTTACAGATTGGAGACTCTGATCCTTGGAGTTCTCCGTGAGTGATCACGTATTCTTACGAGTATCACCCATGAAAGGGGTGAAGAGGATTGCTTTGCGAGGTAAGCTATCTCCGCGCTACATTGGACCTTTTTAAATTCTGGAGCAGATTGGAGCTGTAACCTATCATCTGGTGCTACCGCCGTCTCTCACTGGATTTCACGATATGTTCCATATTTTCATGCTGAGGAGATATGTATCAAACCTTACACATGTTTTATCAGAGGTGCCGATCTCACTTCAGCCAGACGCGACCTACAAGGAGATACCTATGCTGATATTGGGGTACAAGGAGCATCGATTGAAGAACAAGACAATCTGGTTGGTCAAAGTTGGTTTGCAACACCACTCTGATGAGGAGGCGACTTGGGAGCTCGATGATACGATCAGAGCTCGCTACCCTCATCTGTTTACCTGAGGTGCATATAGTTAGTTTTCGTTAGTTTTTATATTGCTCATGAGTTGTTATATTGTTACGGTTGTTAGCTAAATTTGGGGGACCGAATTTTTGTTAGTGGGGGAGAATGTTAAATTATAAAATTTGGAGGGCTTAAGTGCTTAAAATTTGAAACTTAGGGATGTAATTGGAATTAATCAAACTAGAAGGGTATTTTTGTAAGATACCATTGAATTAATAAAAATCTTCCTTCCCCGACGTCGAATACTCCCCCACCCCTCGCATGTGAGCGGTTTCTCCCTGCACCGCACTGATCACCGTCGCCATCTTCATCTTCTTCCGCTCATTCTTCTTCCTCGTCTTCGTCAGCGCACAAGAAGGAGACGTCGAGCGCCTCATCTCCCTGATCGCGTAGCCACCCTCTTGCAAGCCAGCCACGTCGCAGCTTCTCCTCGCACAAACAAGCCGGCACTAGAACCCTACTCCTCTTCTTCTTCCCCCGTGTTTCACTTCTTGCCCTGTTGCTTGCACCGGTCATCCATTAGGTAAAGGATTTTAATTAGGGCTTGGTTGGGAGATGATTGTTTTAGGTTTTCGATTGAGGTTGGAGATGGGATGGTGGGTTTTTCTTCCTTTAGAAGGCTACTGTGGATTTTGTTTTCCCTTTTCTGTTGAGGAAGCTTGGGAAGCAGATGGTTGAGTCTAGGGTAGGTTTTGAATCCAATTTGGGCGGTGATAAACTTTCCTATTGATTCATTTTGCTTTTTCTGAGTTGCTATCGTGAGCTGCCCAAAATCTGTATTGGGAGTTTGGTTAAGGTTTTGTAGGAAATGTGACTACGAATTAATGAAGAAGAATTGAGTTCTTTTGCTGCTCTACTTTCTGTTTTGGTTTCATTAGATGAACTTGTGTAGGTTTAGTAATTTTGATTTATTGTTATAGGTCTATTAATGGTGAGAAGCTTGTGAATAGCATCTGCTTTAGATTTGTAGATGATTGGATTGAATAAACGAAGAATGTAAACAGGTTGATTGAGTTAGGTTAACTCATAAGGGGTTAAGTAGTGAAAGAAGTGTTGGATCATTTGGATGAGTTAATCAGTGCTCCTAATCGGTTTAGGATTACATTTTTGTGATTTGATCTACTGTAGAACTTACCTCTAATTTGTATTTAATGCTATAGGGCTTGATCTTATAATCCTTGGAGTAGATGTTGGCTTATGGATTTGGTTTAAATTATAGATCGAACGTTGTTTATTGAGTTAAGATGAGTGTTTAATCTAATTGTGATAAATTAGGTTAAGAAGGAAATTATTGTTATTTGGGGATTTATTTGAATATATGTTGTAATTATGATGTATCCTAATCATCTTTAATATTTTATTTGGTTAATTTATTTAATTGTATAAATAGTTAAACTCTAATCATGATATAGGACCTTGACCATTTACATGTATACTGTTGTGGGGTTGTTTCAGACACGTTCTATAAATAAGACAGGTACTTCTCCTTTTGTATTCTGTAGATTATTTATCTTAAATGCATAGTTGTTTATGTTTGAGTATGACTGCTTGACTTTATCCTTTGTTTTTTTATATATCGTCCATTGATACCTTTCTTACTTGATCTTCGAGCTAATATTATTTTATGTTCGTACAGTCTCATCGTTGATTTTCTATTCTGTAAAGTACTGCTTATATGTGTGTACTTACAAATGATCATTAAATACAACTAGGGTTGGTTGGCATTAGAAATATCCTATCTAGTAGTTTAGTTGCATGTTTGGTGATTTTGGTTTTTATTTATTATTTGGTTGCATCGTTGGTATTTTGTGTAAGGCCCTAAATTTCCCTCTCTAGCGATATAATAATGGAACATGTGGCCAAGAATAATATTATGAATTTAGTGGGAAAAGTTGTGAATAAAGAAATGTTAGGCATTATCTTGACACGTAGTGGATGTGTGATAATTATGCTTATGTATTATATTTAATGTTATGCTTAATATCCTGCACATGTATGAATGAATAATGATATGCATATGCATATGTATGAATTAAATAAGTAGCATTATCTAGGTGGGCTTTGGTTATGCGGGCTTGAGAAAAAAAATAATAAAAGGAATAGAAAGAAAAAAGAAGAGGAGGTGTCAAGGATTGAACCTTGGACCTCAAAGAAAAGCAAAGTCTTAAAAATGCATATGTAACCAATTCACCCAGCAGGGGAGTGCTATTAGGAGGAGATGGGAAATCGTAGATGAATAGAAGATAAGTGAAGAGACACATGAAAATAAAGAGGCACCATTGAAGAGGTGCTTGCCTCTTCACTCCCTATAAAAGAGCATGGAAAGGGAAAAATGCTTAAGGCATTTTCGTCCAAGAAAACTCTCATTTCTCTTCCACCAAACCTTTCCTCTTCCTCCTCTCCCTCACCGAGATTCTAGAGCCCTGTTGCTACCGCCAAACCGAGCCTCACCACTCTAAGGAAACCGGGAAAAGAAGAAGGGAGGAAGAAGAGGAAACACCAAGTTTAAGAGGCCCTTTTCTCTCCAAAGTTTAGGACATTTTTTTTTGGGTTTTTAGCACAAGTGGTAAGACTCCCTCACCTGCAACATAATGGCTTATTATGTGTATTTATGATTCCCTACAAGTGCTTGTGATGTTGTGTGAAAAAAAAATGAAAGAAAAGACCATGAGGAACTTTCGGCCAAGGAAGTTTTTCTCACCTTTGTTATGTTTAAATTTAGATAATGATTCTACATGCTTGTTGCTACTTTCTCATAGTAGATGAGTGATGAATGAATGATGTTCGAACACCCTTCATGATGTAGAGGGTCAAATACCTCTCGGCTAAGGGGTGGAAGTAAGATGTTGCATGTGCATGAAGTAGGGTTTTGTTCTTGCATGTATTCCCTAGCTTATGTAATGTTTTTGGCCAAGAAATTTGGTAGAATCTATGCTAAATGACCTCTGTAATATTCGGCCAAAGGGCCTTAATTTAGGCCTTAAAACAGATTTATAAAACCTCATGAAGTTATAGATGTTTCTAGTGATATACATGTGATGTATGTGTTTATTTCATGTTGTACCTTTCGGGTAGCCCCTGATCTAGGCCTTTCGAACCTAAATTCATGTTTATTTTTTATGTTGTGATGCTTAGAAAAATGTTACATGTACCCTCATACCATGTTAACCTAAGTAGAGTTACAAGCATGCACCTAAACTAAGGTTTAGTGAAGATTTGGACTACTCTTGCACTTGCAAATGATCTCTTATGTAAAAATATGTTTTTATTTCCATGTTATATGAATCTTTATGCCATGACATCCATGCTGTGAGTTTCGTCCAGTATTTAGAAGTAGGGTTAAATAGATTCAAACTATGATTCGTGAACCTAAATCAATAGTTAGTCAAGTTTTGACTACCTTGCACTTGTACATGACTCCTTATGTAAAGTATGCTTTTATTTCCATGATTATATGACCTTTATGCTATGTTTACCTAGCTGTGAGTTTTGACCAACTACTGGAATGAGGGCTAAAAATAGGTTCAATCACAAATCATGTACCTAAACTAATGTGTAATGAAGTCTAGACTATCCTTGTACTTGTAAATGACCCCTTGTGAAAAGTATACCTTTATTTCAATGTTGTATGAATTTAATGCTATGAAACCTCTCCTATAATGTTTCGGCCAGCATGTGTTAAGGTAGGAAAGGAAAGCTAAAACTAATGTATTGCCTTGAATAAGACAAGTATGTATATGAATGATGTGTTGGCAAGACTAGCATGATGTTTGTTTCACTTATATGTGTTTAAAGAAAAGTCTTATAATGTCACGCTATTTATGTTAATGATTATGCCAGGAAAAGTATGTCTATACTTATGAATGATTGAATGTCGATAGTACATTCTTTATGAAAGAAAGAAAGAAAAGGAAAGAATGCATGTATGTATTTTACTTTAAAGAATAGATTGTACCGGATCTTGAAAAAGATCCACGGTTCTGGACTACCGAAGCTGTCCCTAGGCTGAAAGATAGTAAGCCTAGAATGTAGACCCCTGTAGGTCGGGATTAGCTACCTCACATCCTACATAGGGGTATGCGCGCAAAGGATAGAATGGGTACAAGTCGGGGACCCCATGAAAGATAATGTATGCTTATGTTGAAATATTACTTATTATGTTTCCTAAAAAGCATCCTAATTGTCTATGCAATGCATATGTTCTATGTTTATATGCCTTCATATGTTTCTGTATGTTATGCTATGCATAAGATGTTATATGTCTCTCAAATGTATGTGACGTATGGATTTAGTGAGTTGGAAAGAGCTTACTAAGTTTCATACTTATAGTTTGTTTGCTTATGTTGCAGATCAACCTAGAAATTATTAAAGAAAGGGAAGATGCAGGAAGGCCTAATGTGTGTGGTGGTGACTTGGCTGATCGATCCATTTTTGTGCCATTTATAGACTTAGCACTTACTTTATAAGAAAGCATGTGTTATACCTTATACTTGTTATTTGTTATCTCTATTGAAGTTTATTTAAGACATGGATGCTACTAGATGCTACATGATTAATATTTACACTCCTCCTTTGCATATGATTATATTTATGTTTTATTTCCGCTGCAATGATTTTGAATCATATGCTATACTATAAGTTTAATTAAGTAGGAGTAGTAGGAAAAAGGTAACGCGCCGCCTTAACGGTAAGGGGCGGGCGTTACATAATGGTATCAGAGCAGTTTGCCAGCTCACTACACACACATCAAGCCTGCATCCTGCCAGTTCCAAGTATGATCTTACCTTACATAATTTAAGTATGTTTGCTTATGTTTACTTATGATAGGAATGTTCCTGACTAACCATACAAGTAGATGTGATACCCTATATGGTTCTAGAACAATAAAGAATGTTTATGACTATGTATGCAAATACAAAATTATGGAACCATGTTTTTACCTGGGACTGGAAACTTAGGGTAGTACCTTACCGTACCTTATAATGAAAAAGATACAAATGCATGTATATACATGAAAATGATAAATGACCTTATACTAGGCTATGTGTTATTTCGTGAAGATAGCATGGTTAGAAGAAGTACCAGAACAAACGAAACTGCACCCCAGCCTGACCTGACGCACATAGTCGTAGAACTCCAGCGTCAGATCGCCGAACAACAGCAGACCATCGACACCCTGATGACTCAACAGGGAAATGCTACCACTCCACCACCAAACCAGACTGTGATATCTGTAGCACCCCCGACAGGCCCTGCCACCGGAATGCGACCGGAAGCCTATTTAATCCAGTGGCAAAGGCTGAAGCCGGAGTCCTTCTCGGGTGCTTGCGAGCCATGGGATGCACAAGCCTGGTTTAAGACTGTGGAGAGTACTATGGAGCTGCTGGATTGGCCGGAGCATGAGAAGATAAAATGTGCATCATTCTGCCTCTCTGGTGATGCCAGCATGTGGTGGGAGAGGGTTAAGGCTAAGAGACCCGTGAACCCGATGAAGTGGACAGACTTTGAGACGGAATTCTTCGAGGAGTTCTTCCACATGCGGGTCACCAACAATCATTATGATGAATTCACGGAAGTACGACAAGGAGACCTATCCATCAGCGAAGCCGTCAATAGATTCAACCGACTGGCTCGCCTATGTCCTGAGTTGGTCAGCACGGAGAAAGAAAAGGTCCGCCTTATGCTGTAGATGTTACGACCGAAGATAGCTCTGAACGTGGCCGGCGGAGTTAACAGACCGCAGACCGCCAAGGAGTTATTCAGCAGTGCTTTGATCACCGAGCACTATCTGAACAACATAAATCAGCAAGGGAAGACGCTAACTGAAAGCAAGAGCCAAGCCCCCTTAGGAGGTCAGAAGTCTCGGCACTCGGGTACTAGTTGGAAGGGGGACCGCAATGATAGGAAAAAGTGGAACAATTCTAAAGGCGACCCAGCAAATAAGAAGCCCAAGTACACCCCGTGCGCAAAATGTGGGAACACGCATCGTGGAGAATGCCGCATGGGTACGAACAAGTGCTTCACATGCGGACAAGAGGGACACAAGGCCTTCACCTGTCCTGCCAAGGCCCCGGCACCTTCTCGGCAACAGATACAGTATCAGAATGCTCCTGCACAGCTGCACTATATGCAAGCCGCACTAGAAGGTCCTCAATTAAGTCAAGGTAGATTGGAGGCCCCGCCTGTTACTACGAACGCCAGGGTATTCTCTCTTACGAAACAAGCTGCGGCAAATGCTTCCACCGTTGTCACAGGTCAGATAATTATTTACAGTCAGCATGCTACTGCTTTATTTGATACTGGGGCAACGCATTCCTATATTTCCATGATACATGCTAAGAAGATAGACATACTCTTACAAGTTCTAGACAGCAAGTTTTTAACAACCCTGCCTTCGGGAGAAACAATGGCATCCACCCACCAGTTGCGTGCCATACCAATCAGGATCGCAAAAAGAGAACTCTATTGCGACTTGATAGTACTCAACATGCAAGACTTTGATGTCATACTGGGTATGGATGTTCTAAGCAAATACGGTGCTTCCATCGAGTGCCGTAGACGCAAAGTGGTCTTCCAGCCCGAGGCAGAACCCATGTTTGAATTTATTGGAGAGCCAAGGAAAAGAACCAGAAAATTCTTATCGGCTCTCAAGGCGCAGAAGATGTTGGACAAGGGATACACTGGTTTTCTAGCACATGTGGTCAGTACGGGTCAGGCAACGGACCAGAAGCTAGAAGATGTCAGAGTAGTATGCCATTATACAGAAGTATTCCCAGATGAGTTACCGGGGTTAGCCCCTGACAGAGAGGTTGAATTTGATATCGAACTGGTTCCTGGTACGAATCCGATCTCCAAGGCACCCTACCGTATGGCGCCTCCTGAATTGAAAGAACTGCAAGGACAACTAAGAGGAGCCACCATCTTTTCAAAGGTTGATCTCAAGTCTGGATACCATCAAGCGAATGTAAAGCCAGACGATATCCCAAAGATGGCTTTCCGGACCAGATATGGACATTATGAGTTCGTCGTAGACCCTTGGAGTTCGATGTCGGAGATTTGGTATTCCTCCGAGTAGCTCCTATGAAAGGAGTAATGCGATACGGAAAGAAAGGAAAGCTTAGTCCGCGATATGTGGGACCATACAAGATCCTAAACAGAGTGGGCAAAGTATCTTACGAGCTCGAGCTACCTCAGGAGATGTCTGCTATCCACAACGTGTTCCACGTGTCGATGCTCAAGAAGTGCATTCCCAATACGGACAGAGTGATTGAGCCGCACGTCGTACGGATCCAGGAGGACCTGAGTTGTGAAAGCAAACCCATACGGATTCTGGATCGAGACGTCAAGAGACTAACGAACGCCCTTAGTCAAAGTCTTGTGGCAAAGTCAGCAAGCTGAAGAAGTTACCAGGGAACATGAGGATGATATGAAACGAAAATATCCCGAGTTATTTTAAGTTCGAGGACGAACTTTTCAGAAGGGAGGGTGGATTGTAACGCCCCAAATTTCCCTCTCTATCGATATAATAATGGAATATGTGGCCAAGAATAATATTATGAATTTAGTGGGAAAAGTTGTGAATAAAGAAATGTTAGGCATTATCTTGACACGTAGTGGATGTGTGATAATTATGCTTATGTATTATATTTAATGTTATGCTTAATATCCTGCACATGTATGAATGAATTAAATAAGTAGCATTCTCTAGGTGGGCTTTGGTTATGCGGGCTTGAGAAAAAAAAATAATAAAAGGAAGAGAAAGCAAAAAGAAGAGGAGATGCCAAGGATTGAACCTTGGACCTCAAAGAAAAGCAAAACCTTAAGAATGCATATGTAACCAATTCACCCATCTGGAGAGTGCTATTAGGAGGAGATGGGAAATCATAGATGAATAGAAGATAAGTGAAGAGACATATGAAAATGAAGAGGCACCATTGAAGAGGTGCTTGCCTCTTCACTCTCTATAAAAGAGCATGGAAAGGGAAAAATGCTTAAGGCATTTTCGGCCAAGAAAACTCCCATTTCTCTTCCACCAAACCTTTCCTCTTCCTCCTCTCCCTCACTGAGATTCTAGAGCCCTCTTGCTGCCCCCAAACTGAGCCTCACCACTCAAAGGAAACCGGGAAAAGAAGAAGGGAGGAACAAGAGGAAACACCAAGTTTAAGAGGCCCTTTTCTCTCCAAAGTTTAGGACATTTTTTTTGGGATTTTAGTGCAAGTGGTAAGACTCCCTCACCTGCAACATAATGGCTTATTATGTGTATTTATGATCCCCTACAAGTGCTTGTGATGTTGGGTGAAAAAAAAATGAAAGAAAAGACCATGAGGAACTTTCGGCCAAGGAAGTTTTTCTCACCTTTGTTATGTTTAAATTTAGATAATGATTCTACATGCTTGTTGCTACTCTCTCATAGTAGATGAGTGATGAATGAATGATGTTCGAACACCCTTCATGATGTAGAGGGTCAAATACTTCTCGACCAAGGGGTGGAAGTAAGTTGTTGCATGTGCATGAAGTAGGGTTTTGTTCTTGCATGTATTCCCTAGCTTATGTAATGTTTTTGGCCAAGAAATTTGGTAGAATCTATGCTAAATGACATCTGTAATATTTGGCCAAAGGGCCTTAATTTAGGCCTTAAAACAGATTTATAAAACCTCATGAAGTTATAGATGTTTCAAGTGATATACATGTGATGTATGTGTTTGTTTCATGTTGTGCCTTTCGGGTAGCCCCTGATCTAGGCCTTTCAAACCTAAATTCATGTTTATTTTTATGTTGTGATGCTTAGAAAAATGTTACATGTACCCTCATACCATGTTAACCTAAGTAGAGTTACAAGTATGCACCTAAACTAAGGTTTAGTGAAGATTTGGACTACTCTTGTACTTGCAAATGATCTCTTATGTAAAAATATGTTTTTATTTCCATGTTACATGAATCTTTATGCCATGACATCCATGTTGTGAGTTTCGGCCAGTATTTAGAAGTAGGGTTAAATAGATTCAAACTATTATTCATGAACCTAAATCAATAGTTAGTGAAGTTTTGACTACCCTTGTACTTGTACATGACTCCTTATGTAAAGTATGTTTTTATTTACATGATTATATGACTTTTCTGCTATGTTTACCTAGCTGTGAGTTTCGACCAACTACTGGAATGAGGGCTAAAAATAGGTTCAATCACAAATCATGTACCTAAACTAATGTGTAATGAAGTCTAGACTATCCTTGTACTTGTAAATGACCCCTTATGAAAAGTATACCTTTATTTCAATGTTGTATGAATTTTATGCTATGAAACCTCTCCTATAATGTTTCGGCCAGCATGTAATAATGTAGGAAAGGAAAGCTAAAACTAATGTATTGCCTTGAATAAGACAAGTATGTATATGAATGATGTGTTGGCAAGACTAGCATGATGTTTGCTTCACTTATATGTGTTTAATGAAAAGTCTTATAAAGTCTCACTATTTATGTTAATGATTATGCCAGGAAAAGTATGTCTATACTTATGAATGATTGAATGTCCATAGTACATTCTTTATGAAAGAAAGAAAGAAAAGGAAAGAATGCATGTATGTATTTTACTTTAAAGAATGACTTGTACCGGATCTTAAAAAAGATCCACGGTTCTGGACTACCGAAGCTGTCCCTAGGCTGAAAGATAGTAAACCTAGAATGTAGACCCCTGTAGGTCGGGATTAGCTACCTCGCATCCTACATAGGGGTATGCGCGCAAAGGAAAGAATGGGTACAAGCTGGGGACCCCAAGAAAGATGATGTATGCTTATGTTGAAATATTACTTATTATGTTTTCTAAAAAGCATCCTAATTGTCTATGCAATGCATATGTTCTATGTTTATATGCCTTCATATGTTTATGTATTTTATGCAATGCATAAGATGTTATATGTCTCTCAGATGCATGTGACGTATGGATTTAGTGAGTAGGAAAGAGCTTACTAAGTTTCATACTTATAGTTTGTTTGCTTATGTTGCAGATCAACCTAGAAATTATTAAAGAAAGGGAAGCTGCAGGAAGGGCTAATGTGTGTGCTGGTGACTTGGCTGATCGATCCATTTTTGTGACATTTATAGACTTAGCACTTACTTTATAAGAAAGCATGTGCTATACCTTATACTTGTTACTTGTTATTGTTGGTGCAATCTTGTTTAGGTCAGGGTTGACCTAGTTTGACTAAGCTCGGGTGAGCTTAGATCTAGTAAGCTTGGAAAGCTTAAGGTTAGATGTTTCGATGTTTGATAATGATGTCAAGTGGGTCAAGGTTGACTGGAGGCTTGACGGGAAAGACCTAGTAGGACTAGGCACACCTAGTAGGACTAGGTGAAGTCCAGGTGGATCGGGGAGATCTTACGCTGGCATGGGAAAAGACCTAGTGGGACTAGGCAGACCTAGTGGGACTAGGTGAAGTCCAGATGGATCGGGGAGATCGCATGCTGGCAAGGTGGAAGTCTACCGAGAGACTAGACCTAACTCGAGGATTAGGCGAATCTGGTTGGGAACCAGGGTAAGTCCGAGCTGGGAGCTAGGCAGTAGAAATCCAGGTTGGTCAAAGGGGTTGACCGGACACTTGGTAGGGGAACCTAGGATTGTGGAAACAAGTTAGGTTGGACTCAATCGATTGGGTAATCGATTGGGTCAATCGATCAGGTGATCGATTACAGCAGTTTATGCGAGGGAGCAGAAGAGTTCTGAATCGATTGGGTAATCGATTCAGGGTATCGGTAATCGATTGGGTAATCGATTACGGCAGTTTGCGCGAGAGAACAGAGAAGCTCTGAATCGATTGGGTAATCGATTCAGGGAACTGGTAATCGATTGGCTAATCGATTACGGTTCGAAAACTAGCCGTTGAACGGCTAAATCCTACGTGGTAATCGATTGGCTAATCGATTCAGAAACCCTAGGTGACGAGTATAAGGGCTTTCGCGCAGGTTTGTGGCAGGTGCACTTCTCCTCTTCTTCTCCAACTTCATTGCTATTTCGAAGGAAGCCTTGGAGCTTAGTGCTGCTGCATTTCCAAGGTCCAAGTGGCAATCACAAGCTTGAAGATAGCAAGGAAAGAAAAGTGTGAGCTTATTTGTAAATTTTGTAAGATTTCATTTGTATTTGCTTTGTTTCTTGTTATATCTTTGTGAAAGCTTGTAAGAGGTTTCTCCACCTCAAGGAGACTTTCATAGTGTATGAGAGTCTGAGGAGAGTGGATCCTTGGATTAGTCACCCGACCGGGGTGGATACCAAGTAAAATCCTAGTGTTAGCGATTGCTTGAAGTCTTCCGCCGCGACAAATCATCTACAAGCGAATCGAAGCTAATCACCCCCCCTCTAGCTCGTCTACCGGTCCCAACAAGTGGTATCAGAGCCAGGTTGCTCTTCATTGGACTCATCGCCAAGAGGGCAAGAGCTAGAGGAAGAAGAAGAAGTTGGAAGAAACCCTAATTTCAAGAAGTCATCATCAAGGGATTTCAACTTCAAAAATGGAGTTTGGCTATGACACAAGGGCACCTCCACCATTCGACAAGGCAAATTTCAATCTTTGGAAGTCAAAGATTTAAAATTATTTCATGATGGAGATAGAGCAATGGTTTGCTCTAATGGAGGGTTTTGAAGCTCCAACAAGCTCAAAAGGAAAGCTCCTCAAGAAAAGCAAATGGAATTAGGAGCAAATCAAGAGATGCGAGGCCAACTACAAAGTGACCAAGCTATTGGTCAATCTTTTGCCAAGCACTATCTTGGACAAGATTGGAGAATTTCAAGACGCCAAAGAGCTATGGAGCAAATTGTCAATACTTCATGAAGGTCCCTCCACTCTACCAAATCAAGACAAATTCGAAGAGGAAAATTCATCAAGTGAAGAGGACTCGGAAGTTGAGAGGTGCTTAACATCCGAAGATGAAGCTCAAGAAGCCTCCACCTCAAGGGTTGAAGAGGAGCAAAATTTGACATTGACGCCGGAACAAGAAAAGGTTTCAACATCATCATCCGAGGTCAATGGAGAAGAAGAAGAAGTCTCCACCTCTAGGATTGAGGGGGAGCAAAGGTCATTGACTCCGGAAAAAGAAGAAGTATCTACTTCCGGATCGAGTGAAGAGTCATGTGCTACCCCTACAAGCAAAGGTATAAACATTTCAATTTGTAAAAATAAAGATCACATCATTTGCTTTGAGTGTAGGGAAAGAGGACACTACAAGAGTAAGTGTCCAAAATTGGTCAAGAAGAAGGTGCAAATGGCACCCAAGACCAAGGAGAAGGCAAAGGAGGTCGACCCCGTGACAAAGAAGGATAAGAAGCACATTGTGTGCTTCTCATGCAAAGAAAAGGGACATTATCGAAATCAATGTCCAAAGGGGAAGAAACCGACCAAAGCTAAAAGGAGGAGCTCAAGTCAAGGGGGAGCCTCCAAGAATAACACTAAGGTACCATTAGGTAATGGTACTTATTTAAATCATGATAATATGCATGCTAGAAATAATTATTATCATTTTAATGCTATTTATCATGAAAATAGGAGGTATGAGAAACCAAAGGAAAAATATAGAGCCTTTCATGCTAGGTCTACCACAACCAAGGATAGGGAAGATTTTAGATCATCTAAGGATAGACCTACCCAATCCAAGGCCAAAAAGAAAAATTACCAAGGCTATATTAGAAAACCAAGCCTTGAGGATGTAATGATTGAAAATCAAGTTTTGAGGTCAAAACTTGATAAATTAGAAAAATCCCTCAAAAGAATAGAAAATCTATTTAAGGGATCTAAGGATCAAAACCTAGATTTAGGAAATCAAGGATCCTCTAGGAGCAAGAAAGGTTTGGGATACAAACCTAAAACTAAGGATGATGGTCCATCCTATCATAGAGTTCCATATAGATATGAAACTCAATCTAGGTCTAGAAGTCAAATCAAGGCCACAAGGGAAGCTATCCCTAGGGTTGACCAAGACAAGACAAAGGTGACTAAGGCTTCCGAAAAGCCTAGAAGAGTCACTAGGAAGGTATCAAGGGAAGTTATCCCTAGTGAATACCTAGAACACCCAAGGAGCACCAATAGGTTTTGGGTTCCTAAGAGTGTGTTCGCCACACCCTAGATAGGTCTAGGGAGTGTCAACTCTAATTGGAAGGGTAGTTAACCCAACCTTGATCTAGTTGACACTTTGGTACATTTTCAAGGAATTATTACCCTTGAAAATGAAGGATTCATTTATTTACTCTAGGAGGAGTAAATATGTGCCAAACTATCTTTTTGGAAAATTGAACTTAATAAAAAGTTGGCGCAACTAGGTTAGAATTCATAGATAGGCCAAGTTGGGGAGTTTTAGCACTATCTTGGAAATTAGGGAAAATTTAGGATTATCAATGGCTTAGCGATGAGTTATTGATACTTAGATAGGAAATCTAGGTATTTTCTTTTGTGATATTATGCCATGTTTTGAATGCCCTATCACATGCCATGACATCATGTTTCATCATTCATATTTATTATGAAAATATTACATGTCATGTCATACATGCATCATTTAGCTATAATTTCTTTTGAAAAACCTAATATGATGCATGTCATAGTCATAATCATGCATTTAGTCAATTTTATTGAAAATAAGGACATTGGCATTAATTGGCATCCTAGGTGGATGATCAAGGCTTATAATGCCTAGGTAGAAATACATGAACCCTTAGATTAGGGAGAACATAACTTTCACATCTCACTAAGACTATAAGGTGACTTGTGTGTGGTTTTGAGACACATTAGAACAAGTGAGATGTTAGGGTGATGAACAAAACTCAAGGTGTTGACAAAGTGCATCAAATTGAGTTTTAGGTTCATCAAAACAAGAATTTAAATGAACTCCAATCATTGGGAAAGCTAATGTACAAGTCATGTGCATTTAGCCCAAGGAACATGGTTGAATATTGTTTTTGAAAAACATTTTAAAACTATCTTGGAAAACCTTGGTGAATACTATCTTTTGATAGTACTCATCATTGATGAATTGGATACAAAACAATGAAAAACATTGAAGTATTTCAATGGTTTCAAATTTTGTGTCAATCTTTGAAAAAGTATGTTATTTTCATAGAAACTTATTTTTCCTTGATAGTATATGGTATAAATAATGTCTACACAAAATTTTAGGATTTATGGAATTTTGTAGAATTATTTAGGAGTTTCTGAAATTCGAATCTAAAATTGTTTTCAGAAATCAGAAACTCCCAATCGATCGGGTGATCAATTAGGACGTAAGCCAATCGATTGGTCAATCGATTGGTAGAACTTTTTGCGAGCACAGAAGCTCGCGTAGTCGATCTGTTGATCGATTACAGTGAGCCATAATCGATCGGTTGATCGATTAAGGCAGGTCGTAATCGATTGGTTCCCAACACCAATCGATTGGTGAGACTGAAACTGACAGTTTCAGTCTATTAACCCATCTTTTTGTAACCTACCAATCCCTAACCCCTTGAAATACTTTTATAAGTATATTTGGGTAAATTTCATTGTGAAATCAAAAAGGGAAATGGTTTGGTGAACATTTAAGGGTTAAGGAGAGATTTTGGTTCAAGTTTTGAATCTCAAAATCTTAATCACCTCAAGTTGAGTTTTCCTAAAGGTTTAGGAACTCAAAAATCATTGTTGGTGCAATGGTAGAGGTTTAGAGCATGTTTTGAGGGGGAGGTCTTCCTTAACAACATGTGTTTGAATTTTTATTTAAGTTAAAATAATGAAGATTAGAAATCTTCATTATCATGAATGCTCATGGGTGTGCATGGGTTTAAATGAAAGGTATGGGACTTTCATTGGATTTGCTTTTGACCATATAGACTCTCGGGGAGAGGTTTGATGTGTGTTAAAGGGGGAGAAATTTGGGAGAGATTGAAAGACTAATAGAGATTAGTCTTTCTCAAACATATTGTCAAACATCAAAAAGGGGGAAATTGTTGGTGCAATCTTGTTTAGGTCAGGGTTGACCTAGTTTGACTAAGCTCGGGTGCGATGGGACTTGGTGCGATGGGACCTCTTCAGGCGACAGGTATTTCTTCTGATCTCTTGTATCCCTTATCCTAGTTAGGATGGATAGAAATTCTTTCATGTCATTGGATCAGGTTGTTATTCCTGTATTTAGATATGGTTAGAAATTCTCTTATGTCATGGGATTATGTTATTATTCCTGTATATTTAGGTATGGATAAGATTTCTCTCATATTATTGGATCATGTGACTATTCCTGTATGTTAAAGTATGGTTAGGAATTCTCTTATGTCATGGAATCACGTTATTATTCTTATACCCATCTAGTAACTTGGTTAGACTATCCCAGCTTGGTGGGATCTTATATACATACTTGATGGATGGATATATGTAGACTTGGTTTAGTTGGATTGACATATAGTCAATCTATCTCATTCGTGATCGTTCATGAGAGCGAATAGTAACATGTTGCGGATGAGATCTTGGAGTGGAGAATGAAAATTCTCTAGTGGCACCGATTGTTGAGTCGGAAAGCCAAGGTCGAGTATGTTGACAACTTATTAAAGGCTAAGGAATTTGATTTTTCCAGACCTTACTATATGTAGTATGTGTTCTAGCTATTATTAGCTGAGCGAGAACTGGAGCTGCTTACCGTAGTTGGCTCAATCGGTATAGGATCGACTTATCCTAGTGTAAGGAATTTCAGATATTTGGGTTGCATGTGCCTGGTTAGGTGACCTGGACGGCACGACTAGGGTTTCTGACCTACATGGATGTAGAATGGTAGCATTAGCAATATGCTATCATCGTTAGTAGAGGATTGATACATCCTATTCGATGAGGACTTTGACCATGGATCATGTGTACCTGGTTGATGACCTAGACGGTACAGTTTGATAGGTGACTTGAGCCGATACAGAAAAGTGTAGAGCTAACTGCTGACACTTGTGGGTTACAGTTTGTACTTGGTTTGGATAACCTAGGAAGATACCATGGGACTTATGATTTGCGCTGAGGCGAATCTCTTACGAGGCTAGACCACCTTGGGGTGGAAGAGGTCTATGATGACTTCCAGGGAACAAAGAATCACTTTGTGATTATACTGAGATACCCATGAGGGATAGCGTGTCTGTATGTTATGAAGTTGGAACTCGGAGGTTTCTGAACCTTGAGTGAAGGAATCAGAGAATATTAGGTTATGAAGCGATGGTTGGTCGACTCGCTCGTTGCTACACGATTCTATGAGGGATTTTGACTCATAGATTGATTGTTCGTGGTTAGATAATCTCGATGGTATATCGGGATGTGCGACCCATTATGGTATTAAGAGATGGATTGAGATTGACGAATCTCTATGATATGTTGTATTTTGAGGATTTTATTAGTAGGCATGGACCTATCGGATTGTAGCTTTTTGATGGATCATTGGGTGGATAAATGATCTTTCAGTGGTTAATTATTTAGGAGGTCTGTTATTGATAGCAGCATATGGTACGACATATTGGAATAATCTTTAAATTATATGTGATTTTCTGATGGTTATTGGAGGATATATATAAATATATATAACTTGTGATGCTTGGGAGGATGTTATTGACATGAGGATATTTGGGTGATATTCATGAATTTGAACGTTTTACGTTCAAGGATCGGAGTGCAGACTTAGGGCCAGTGATCTTATGATTAAGTGTCCAGGATAGTTGTGATGAATGATTGGTTATTCGGTTGTATCTGGTTATCGGATGATTACCTCTGGATTTATAACTCCAGTTGCTCCGCAGCAAGGTAACCTTAGGGTATCAGATGAAGTGGTTACTCATGATGAGTACCAACATGTTTAGCTGCTAGTGTGTGCTGTATGAGGAATGGGAAAATTTGGGGACCAAATTTTTATTAGTAGGGGAGAATGTAAAATACGGCGATTCAAAAATCTGGACCAGAAAATTTTTCGGGATTTTTCTGAATTGAGTCTAGAGTTTCCGGCCCTACGGGAGGAGCCCAAGGGGTTTTCAGGTAAACTCTTAAATTACGAAAGGATAAATAATTTATCCCTAAAAATTATTTGAGGTTAAATTATAATAAATGGGTGGTTAAATAGTTAAATCCTTTGCCCTAGGGGTAGGATTGGAATTTCTAAAGTCGAAGGGCCTTTTTGCAAAAAGACCCCCTAGTGTATTAAAAGCTTTCGGCCGAATCCCTCTCGAGCCCTAACCCGCAGCCGCCGAACTCCCCACCTTCGGCCTTTCCTTCCTCCCCTCTTGGCGAACGCGAAGCAACCACAAGGGCGCCGCCCTTCCTCCTCTGATTTCTTCTCCTCCCTGTGCCCTAGCTCTATCGCCGAACCCCACCCTCACCGACTCCGCCCTCGCGCAACAATTCTCGCGCGACAACCGACCGAGCCAGCCACCTTCCCTCCGGTGACACCCCCTCTTCTCCTCTTGCCCTTCGATTGAAGTGATCATGCGAATGGCCATGGAGGTGGCATCATGATTGGGAGCAGAGATCTCATCAACTATCTCCAATCAGGTAACATCCTTCTTAAGGATCTTGTGGATCTGCTTGTTGTAACCGATCATAGCTGAGTCGGAGTTGATGTTCTGTTCTGAGGTTTCGCTCAGTGGCAGAGGGAGAGAAGAAGCCGATGATGGAGGAGGCAACTTGTATAGGGATTTCGATGGGGGAGGCTGATCCAGCAGATCTGGCTGGAGCTTCTCGGTTGGTGTCCAACTGAGGTAAGGATTGAGTGTATTTCGGATGATACTGCCTAGTTGGTTTTGGTGATTGCTAGAAATGCCTTGATGCATGATTTTTGTATTGAGATTGGGTTCTGAATTCTGATTCAATAGAATGGTTCTTGTTTGACTCATGAATTTAGAATAATGATTTAGTAGCCATTATGATTTGGTGAAAGGATGATGGTTTGTATGGGAAAAACTCTGGAATCAGTTTGGTTTTGGACTAAGGTTTAGCATTAGCTTTAGTCCTTTGGTTGTGATGCACCCCACCGTGAGGTATTACAGGTTGGTGTAGATTGGCTGGATGCAATTATGATTCAAATTGCATTCTAGATCTTGGAGTATTTGGGTCATGGTTAGGCTTTGGGAATTCTGTTTTGGATCTCTACCTATGAATTTAATTCTGGTTTCTGTTTTGAATTGGCTTGTGATCTTGGTGATGGTTGGTCTGTTAATAAAGTAAATGAGATTGTAGCATAACTGTAAAATAGATCTTGACTTGTTTCTATTTTGGGTAAGTGTTTAGCTTAGTTCTTTGGCTTGGGATAACCTACCGTGAGCACCAAGAAGTGGGTGGTTGATTCAAGTTAGCAAAGTGGAATCAGTTTACATATGATGGTATTGTAATTAAGGGATTGTATTGTGGGTTTGTAATTGAGGATTATACCTAACTACGGACGAAAGGTGATCACTTGGTTTTAGTTTGTGTATAATTTAAATCGAACCACGATTCGGACTAATCGACAAAGGATCAGTAATTAAGACTAATTAGTGATCATTACTTTAGGATGGATTTTATTAGGGTTGTGGTTATGTTTAGCTAGTTATCATTTGTTAAAATAGCTAAAACTATATCCTTGATACAGGACACTGATTGATTGCTGATTATTGGACGAGAGGTTCTCTTGTGATACGAGCATCTTCAATTGAGGCGGGTACCCTTTGACTTATCTTTTAGATATTGTCATATTGCTATGCATGGTTGGTTATAAATAGCAGTAAGATTATACGCTAGCCTTGTTTATTATGCCTGTCCTGGATACTTATCCGTTATCCCTGGTTATTATGCCTGTTCTGGATACTTGTTTGTTATCCCTGAGTTATTATGCCTGTCCTGGATACTTGTTAGTCATCCCTGAGTTATTATGCATGTCCTGGATACTTATTAGTTATCCCTGAGTTATTATGCCTGTTCTGGATACTTGTTAGCTATCCCTGAGTTATTATGTCTGCTATGGATACTTGTTAGTCATCCCTGAGTTATTATGCATGTCCTGGATACTTATTAGTTATCCCTGAGTTATTATGCCTGTTCTGGATACTTGTTAGCTATCCCTGAGTTATTATGTCTGTTATGGATACTTGTTAGTTATCCCTGAGTTATTATGCCTGTCCTGGATACTTATTAGTCATCCCTGAGTTATTATGCATGTCCTGGATACTTATTAGTTATCCCTGAGTTATTATGCCTGTTCTGGATACTTGTTAGTTATCCCTGAGTTATTATGCCTGTCCTGGATACTTGTTAGTCATCCCTGAGTTATTATGCATGTCCTGGATACTTATTAGTTATCCCTGAGTTATTATGCCTATTCTGGATACTTGTTAGCTATCCCTGAGTTATTATGTCTGTTATGGATACTTGTTAGTTATCCCTGAGTTATTATGCTGTCCTGGATACTTGTTAGTTATCCCTGAGCTATTATGCCTGTTCTGGATATTTATTAGTTATCCCTGAGTTATTATGTCTGTCCTGGATACCTGTTAGCTATCCCTGAGTTATTATGTCTGTTATGGATACTTGGTAGTCATCCCTGAGTTATTATGCCTGTTCTGGATATTTATTAGTTATCCCTGAGTTATTATGTCTGTCCTGGATACCTGTTAGCTATCCCTGAGTTATTATGTCTGTTATGGATACTTGGTAGTTATCCCTGAGTTATTATGCCTGTCCTGGATACTTGTTAGCTATCCCTGAGTTATTATGTCTGTGATGGATACTTGTTAGCTATCCCTGAGTTATCATGTCTGTTCTGGATACTTGTTATTTATCCCTGGTTATTATGCCTATTCTGGATACTTGTTGGTTATCCCTGTTTATTATGCCTGTCCTGGATACCTGTGGTTTATCTCTGAGTTATTATGCTGTTAGTTCCATACAGTATCAGGTAGTGTCATATCTATATGTATGCTTAGAGATCGTGATGTGTCTCCTGCCTTTGACCTTGAGGGATCTGTAGTTTCGGCCAGTATACCTTGTAGGTTAACTGTACTTCCTGTTATAGGATTTCACACTGAGACCTAGTATACTGAGGATTTGGGAGGGAGGTATGTGTATCTATCATACACCATCCTTGCACTGTTGCATGCCGGCGATCAGCGACTCCCTTGTGGTTGAGCCTAATCGTCTTCCGGCACATGATATGCACACACGGCCACTCATGGGTTAGTGGATACCGCTGGGTGTGTGCATTTGCTCTGTACTGCTCCGCTCGTCCGCTCATGGGTAGTGGTTTCGGAGCGTGGTAGCAGGCAGGGATCCCTTCTCTTACCATAGACCAGAGAAGATGAGAGAGATATCTCCCCCATATATACATGGGGCGGAGTGTTTACTCCACCAGCATCCTGTCCACTCGGTCACTCAGGAGCAGTGATGGCAGAGTGCTGACAGTGTCACAGCTCTACCCACTCGGCCGACACAGTATTGCCTGTCTCGGTGACTTGACTGGAGTTAGGGGGTGACCATGACATTGCACCATGTGCATATTTTGCATCGTGCATTGATTGCTGCACTTATTTTGCTGCACTTATTTGCTGCACTTGTTTGACATTGCATATTCTGGAGACCTGTTATCTGTGATTATATGTCTATTGGTATTCCACTGGTATTTCTTACCCTCTGTACAGGTTAGATGGATTCAGGTATGTATCTACCTCAGTATGTTCAGTACCAGTCTTTCCTTTCTGTTGATATGAGTCTGCATTAGCTGAACTCTTATTGTTGGTATAACCTCCTATGCATATCTGTTGGGTATTCGCTGAGTTTATGGACTCACACCGTTGCCATTATGATTTTATTTCAGGTTGAGATACTTGGAGTCGCCAGAAGAGCCCAGCAGCCAGTCCCTACCCATCGCGACGGCTTAGTTTCATTTTGTACTTGGTAGTGTCTACTTGTATATTTACTTATTGGACTTGTATATGTCCTGGGAGTGTCGTCGTGTGCCCTAAGGGGTTTTTGTATTGGTTGTTTCGTCGTAAGTCGGACCGGTCCGCAGTCAGGTATGATTTACTTAGTTGTCGGGTACTTTTACGTTGTGTTTATCTATTTTGGAGGCCTGAGGCCAAATATATACTGCGTGGGTTGTCATATATAGTGTTTGTATGTGTAAATTGTCCGCCGGACAGGGGAGGTGCTGCCCGATTCTCTATTGGATCAGCGGCTCCTGGGTCTCGGGGCGTGACAGATGAACTATGATTGCTGCATTTGGTTGATATGCATATATGTTTTGATATTATGTTATCACTCAATTTTTCATACATGCTTAGTTCTCCTTCTGTTTTCTAGAGATTGTACACTGTTGTTTCTTTTGCTTGTTATATCTTTTATGATGTCATGTGTTTATCTACTCATATACCCCCAGAGTCCACCCTGACTCACGACCCTCAATATCTATTTTTGTTTCAGGTAGCAGATAGATGTGTTATTTGGAGCCAGGAGAGGATCTAGTTGCCAGTTCCACAGTGTAGAGTCAGTTTGGAGTTTGTTTCAGTGTCTAGTTTATTTCCGCATTTATTTCCTACACTGGTATTTATTTTATTTATCTAGTAATGTCTTAGTATATTTATGTTTATATATTATTGGACTTTGTTAGATGCTGGTATGTTCATTTTGGACTTACATTGGAATTTTTTTTTGTATATGGACTCTGCTATTTTACTGTCTATTAACGATATTAACAGTCTGCGAGGTTTAAGTTTATTTTATGTTTATCATTCTTATTAATATAAATTGCTTGGTTGTGAGTTTATTTTACAGTGATGATGGCTGAGCCATCTTATGTATTGAGAGTAATGTATAAATGTCTCAACTTATTCGCCGTACAAGAGAGATGCTGCCTGATTTTCGAGCAAACATGGGCCTCTGGGGGCATGACAGATTGAGCAATAACCGATACTTTTTTGGGCACTTATTAAAATAAGCTAAGTGTCGCTACAGCGCACTCGAGAAGTTGGCCTATGCTCTTGTTTTAGCCACCCGGTGGCTTCGACCCTACTTCCTTGCCCACTCGATCGTAGTGTTTACCGATAATACCTTGGGACAGGTATTAATTAACTTGGAGACGTCTGGTTGTATGATTAAGTGGACCACCGAGCTGAATGAATACGACATACAGTACCGACCCCGGGCAGCCATTAAAGCTCAAGCACTCACGAACTTCCTCAATGAGCTATATACCAAAGAAGTGGAGGGAGTGTGGATAAACTACATAGATGGCTCCTCAGCCCAGCAAGGAAGTGGCTTGGGGATCCTTATGATATCTCCAAAGGAAGACCATCTTCAGTTGGTTGTCCGGCTGGAGTATTGGACAACCAATAATGAAGCAAAGTATGATGCTCTCATCGTTGGTTTGCGGCTGCTAGGTACATAAGAGCCTCAATGGTCCTCCTCCACTCAGACTCGAAGCTAGCCACTCAACAGTTGGTCGGCCGGTTCAAGGTTAACAGTGAGTGTCTACGAGCCTACATGGAGGCCTTCGAGCAACTAAAGTCGGGGTTTCAGGAAGTGGAGTTGCGCTAGATCCCGAGGGAAAGCAATCTAAAGGCGAACGAGTTAGTTAAGCTGGCCAGGGCTATCACCCCTTGGGCGTTCGTCCAACTCATGGCTCAGACTATGCTCAAAGCGCAGATCGAGCAGCAGGGCAGGCTGGAGTTGGAAAGCGATTGGCAGGCTCCCATCATTTCTTATCTGCAACAAGGAAGCCTCCTGACTGACCCGTGTTAGGCCCAGCTGCTCCGGAAGAGGGCTGCCCGGATCACCCTGATCGGCGATACACTTTACAAGCATGCTTTTTTCGAACTTTGCTCAAATATTTGGTATCAGAGGACGTGGAGTGCGTGCTGAGGGAAAAATATTTAGGGTCTTATGGAAGCCATGAAGGTGGTCAGTCGGTGGCCAGGATGGTCCTAAATTGGATTATTTCTGGTCGACACTACAGAAGGGCATCGATCAGTTGGTCGCCACCTGTTTGTCCTTCCAAAGGCATCAAAGCCTGTCTCACCGTCCGATCGAGCTAATGAAGGCTTCCACAGTGTCTTGCCCCTTTGACCAATGAGGAATGGTCATTATGGGACCTTCCCTATCGCACCAGCCTAGAAGAAGTTCTTGCTGGTGACGATCAACTACTTCTCCAAGTGGGTCAAAGCAGAGGAATTGGCCAGGATAATAGAGGGGGCAGTTATAAAGTTCCTTTAGCAAAACATCTTATGCTGCTACGGGATACCACACAAGTTAGTCTCGGATAATGGTTGACAGTTCCAGGGCAAGAAAATCCAGGACTGGTGTGTGGCTATGGGATCAAATAGGCATTCACCTCCATCGCCTATCCACATAGCAACGGCTTGGCGGAATTGCCAACAGGGAAGTCCTCCGGAGGTTGAAGGTGAAGCTGGATCAAATGGGGGGACCTGGGTAGACGAGCTGCCTAGCGTTCTATGGGCCTAAAGGACTACGAGATGGAGTATCAATGATTTCATCATCTAATTCATTGCTTACAATCTGATTCACATTCACTATTGACCCCTCTATATCAATTCTAATTAATTCAACATCTACTCTATTTACATCACCTAATATTATTTCCCTATTAAAAAAATTATTATGAATAAATTGCATCGTATCCATAGCATCTTCATTGCTCATGTTGTATATATCTCTTGGTGTGTGATGCACAATACCAATCCTCCTCCTTTGGATCACGGACATAATAAACCATTTGAGTTTGCATAGACAAAATAAAAAGGTTAATGCTCTTCACGCTCTCCTGTATGTATCAATCGTGAAAAATTTGCTAATGAAAAATCCAAATGGATCAATTTTCAAACCTGTAGTGGCGTTAAACCAATCATATCTGAAAATCACAATTCGTCCACGACTACTGTAATCAAGAGAAATGGCATCAGTTAGTTGTCCATAATAGACATGCATCGTCGACACCATAACCCCCTATTCTGTACTTCTTTTTTAGATTCCACCATGCAAAATACAAAACCATTTATGTTGAACCCATGATAACTAAAAGCTACTGGATTTGGGCCACGCGAGAACACCCTAATATCTACGTCATTGATTCGGTCATTTGCTCGGTCCAACTGTATGGTACCCTTATAATTGTTAGAGCCGAAAAAATATAAATCCTTTAAACTCTAACTTATATATTTATTAAAAATTTGTAAAATTAAAGAAACCACATATATTACTTCTCCACTTACAAACCATTCTGGAAATTACATTCTAACCATGTCATTCAATTGAGTATTACTTGGGCCAATTACCATATATATCTATATCTTCTCTTCAGTTTATTTTGAAATTTACTGTTGAATGATAACTCTAAATTAGTAAAATATTATGGAAAATAGATAAAAATTAGTACAAAATATTTTGTAATCAACAAATGATATTTACTCATGATATGGCTGCAATTCAATACAATCAGAGAGAATATATCTATGAGCTTGAGTTATTATTTTGTCATGCAAAGTAATTACTTGAAGCCTTTTTGTTGGTCACCCTACTTGTTGAAACATCGGGAATGAGGGAAACTCAACATTTGGTGTCTCTTTATGGGATGTTTAGTGATTGATTAATGAGTTGTTACCATCTACATAATGAGAATAAAACACAACACATTCATTTGCTAAATATGCCTTTGCAATGTTGGCCTCAGGACGTGTTTCATTTTTGACATAATTGTTATGTTTCCCTAGATATCTTTCTAAAGTTACATCCATCAATAATGCACAAGGCCACCAATTCTATCTTTATAGGCTAAATGTACCACCAAATGAATCATTATAGTAAAAAAAGATGATGGAAATATTCTTTTTAATTGACATAAAACTAGAACAATCCTTTTTTCGGCCTCTTTAATTCTTTTCTTGGAGGGACTTGGCACACACTATCCTAAAATATTCACATAAAATAATAAGTTGAGCAGTTATCTTTTTCAACAACACACGACGAAGAGCAATTGGAAGGAAATATTCCATCATGATATGACTATCATGGCTTTTCTAGCCTATAATCCTACAACATCCAATATCAACACACTTTGAAATATCATATGACATACCATTACTACACAAATCTCATTCAATACAGAACAAAATATCTTTTTTCCAGCTTTAGGCATAGAGTAACATGCAGGTGGAAAATACTCTCTACCATTTGAATGTGCATGGGGCCATAATTATTTCATAATATCCAAACTCTTTAAATCTCTACTTACGATAATATTATCTTTGCTCTTGTTGGAATCATCTAAAAGAGTTCTGATGATGTTGTCGAAAATATTTTTTTCAATATGCATAAGGTCCAAATTATGTTGGATCAAATTAAATTCTCAGTAAGGAAGACTAAAAAATATGCTTTGCTTTCTCCACTTTGTTCAATTGAACCTGTTTTAATTATCATGTTTGGTTTTGATGCATTGCTCTTACCAAAAATCACATTTTTATTGAGACCTTTCGTAGAACTTGAGATCCAAATAATGTTACCAAATCTAACTCATGTTGCTTTTGTTTGTCATATTTGACATTGTTCAAAGTTTGAATTTGGTGGTAGAAAATGATGATGCCCTCTGAATGACCACTGCTTACCATTTTTAAGGTACACTGCATTTGTCTTATCACCGCAAGTTGGGCATGCATTTTTAGCATATGTATTCCATCCAGATAAACATCCTAAACTTGGAAAGTCACTGACTGTTCAAAGTAATGCAGCCTGCATTTGAAACATTGCTTTGTTATGAGCATCAAATGTGTCAATCTCATTTTCCCACAAATCTTTCAACTCAATCAATAGGGGATGTAAATACACATCGATGTCATTACCTAGTGCTTTTAGACCTGGAATAAGGGTGGATAAAATAGCATATTGAGGATTCATGTATTCCCAAGGTAGCAAATTGTAAGGCATAAGAATAATATGCCAAGTACTATGTGCAATACTTTGATTTTTAAATAGTTTAAACCCACAAGTCCCAAGTGCACGTTTCTAGGATCAGAGCCAAATTTACAATGTCATTTATTAAATTCCTTCCATGCTAGAGAATCCGTCGGATGTCTTAGAATTCCATCTAAAATACATTTTTGGAAATGTCACTGCATACTTTCAGATGTCTTGGATGACATGAATAATTGTTTCAATCTTGGTTTCAACGAAAAATACCAAAAGACTTTGGCTGGAACTTTAACCACAAGATGCTTTTTTCCACCTTTATATAAACTCGTAGATTTTTTTTTGTAAATTTTTCCATCTTGGAAGGTTACACACTTTGCAAACTTATTTATTCTCGCTCCCCCCCCCCCCAAATAAATCATGCAATCATTTAGACAAACATGTATTTTTTTCATAATGAAGTCCCAAACTAGAAATTAATTTCTTTGTTGAATAAAAGGACTTAGGCACTTGAGCTTCGGATGGAACTACTCGACGAAGGAAATCCAACAATGTCGTAAATAACCTGCACTCTATTTCCATTCACTTTTAATTGAAATAACTCGACAAGGAATATCAGTTTAGAAAACTCTTTGTATCCAGTATATAGCTGTTGTTTTTCTTCCTCTATTAATCGATAAAAATCTTTCACATTTGACTCAATTGGTGCATGATTCGTCAATGCACCATTGTAGTTTTTATTCATGTGGAACCTTCATGTATTCCAAATGCATCATGCAACATTTCTTGTACCATAGGCTCATGGCTAGGTACTTCAGCAACTTGTTCTACCAAATCCTAAAGCTCATTATCATGTTCTTGTACACGCAATTTTTCTCCATGAAAATTCCATATGCGATAATCTTGTAAGATGTCATTTATCATTAGATGTTTGTGTACTATCTCTTGATCATGGCACAATGAGTTTATACATTTGCAATAAGGACATGGTCTAGTGACTTCTTGAGACATATCACCAAATGTATAACATAAAAAATATAGAATCTTAGTATGATACTCAAGACATCTATGTGAAGCATCCATCTATTCCTTCACCATGATTCCCTATACAATAATTTCTAAATTTATATTTAGCCCACAACAAATTAAAATCTTTGGCAATATATGAAGTGGAAAAAGGTAGAGCAAGATACTTTTTTCTAAAATGGATTTCAACATTGATATTTTTCAACATAGTGAAAAAATATACAGTAAGATACAACTATCAAAAGAATTTCTATTGAAAAAAAATCTTTGGCATCAGACAAAACTTAACAAAGAATTTATATACCTCTATAGACAAAGTATTTGACAATTTATGAAGTGGAAGTGCCAAAATAGGTTTAGGGTGAATCTCCAATCCCAAAATATTGAATATGAATGAAATACAATATCTAAATTTGTTCTGTTGTTTAAAACCTCGTATTTAACCTTCAGCAACGGTCTTAACCACTCCTAAATTATGCAATTAGAAGTGTTAGTTAGAACCACTGCTATAGGGTCAAATTTTAGAGCTTTAATAGTGGTTATAACTGCTTCTATAGAGTACTTATAGAAGTAGTTTAGTAACTGCTTCTATAGGTTTCCAACAGCAACGATTAATAACTGATAGAGGTGTTATACCAATTGAACGGTTTATAGAATCCTCTCCTATTGGTATATCTTTTACCGTCGATTTATTGACCGCTTCTAATTATCCGATCCTATTGCTCACTTTTTTAGTGATATTCCACAACTCATAAGGGCTCTTATCTATTTTCTTTCGGAATACCTTATTTAAAAGATAATTAGCTGTTAATATAGCTTCCCCCTACATGAAGTCTGGTACTCCAGAGTTTAATAGAAGAGCATTCATCATCTCCTTTAGAGTATGATTTTTATGCTCAACAACTCCATTTTGTTGAGGAGTATAAGGGGCTATTGTTTCGTGTATAATCCCATGTTTAGCACACAACTCAGCGAATGATGATAGATAGTCACCGCCTCGGTCACTGCAAACCACTTTAATCTTGTTATTAAGTTGGCTTTCAACCTCATTTTTATAGAGACCAAATTTCTTTATAGTTTCATCCTTACTTTTGAGAAGATACATATAATAATATTTTGCATTAACATATACAAAGGTGATGAAGTACTTATTCCCACCACTTGTCGATGTAGCTTTTAGGTCGCACACGTCAGTGTGTATTAGGTTGGGTAGTTTATTGCTTCTTTCAACATGTTAAAAGGATGACCTTCTCATTTTCGCTTCAACACACACTTGTGTTTTTGGCATTCGGCACACACAGGTCGTGCTCACACACGAGTCAACTTGGTTCAGTGCAAATCCAACCCTTAGATTTGTACCCTTTGCGCACCTACACATGAGAGAGAGCTTCTCACCATACTTTTGTTCATAACATATATGCATATGTAGCAATTAAAAAACAACCAACGATTATATCCAACTATATACAATTCATTTAAACATTCAATGTGGAACTAAAATTCTCATTCACAATAAAAGTTCTTTCATCTCTACCTCTTTTCATTTACTTATATCCAACAGTGTATAATTCATTGCTTACAAGTTTGAATGTACTAAATATATCAACTTATATCCAACAGTGTATAATTCAACCTCCGAGGGAGGTTGTGTGTACCAGAGGCGCACCCTGTCTTGGAGGAGTTGCTGTAGGAGGCCCATCGATCATGTTTTACTATTCATCCTGGTAGCACTCGTATGTATCATGATTTGAGATGTTCCTACTGGTGGAACGACATGAAGAGGGACATCACGGATTTTATTGCTAAATATCTCGTATGCCAGCAGATTAAGGCAGAGCACCAGAGACCTATTGGACTCCTCCAGAGGATCCCGATTCCCGAGTGAAAGTGGGAGCATATCACTATGGATTTCGTTGTGGGTTTGCTGAGGACTAGGAGAGGGCATGATGCGATTTGGGTAGTCGTGGACCGACTAACCAAATCTGCTCACATCTTAGCTATCCGGAGGATAGATTCTCTTGATAGATTAGCAGAGTTGTATTGCCGAGAGATAGTCAGATTGTATGGAGTTCCTTTGAGTATTATTTCTAATAGAGATCCGCGCTTTACATCTCGGTTCTGGCAGAGTTTGCAGAGGGCTATGGGCACAGAGCTCCATCTCAGTACAACTTTTCATCCCCAGATAGATGGATATTCAGAGCGTACTATCCAAATATTGGAGGACTTACTGGGCTCGTGTGTGATGGACTTTGGGGCAGTTGGGAGGACCATTTGCACTTGGTTAAGTTCACCTACAACAATGGCTTTCATTCGACGATACAGATGGCACCGTTTGAGGCATTGTACGGTAGGGCGTGCAGGACACCCACCCTCTGGGATGAGGTCAGAGAGACTCAGCTCCTGGAACCCCAGAGAGTTCAGTACGAGGCAGAGTTAATACGGACTGTCAGACAGAGATTATCATAAGCATAGGATTGCCAGAAGAGATATGCTGGACGGAGGCGTAAACCCTTAGAGTTTGCCGTGAGTGATCGTGTTTTTCTTCGAGTTTCACCCATGAAAGGGGTGAAATGTTTTGGTCTCAGAGGTAAGCTAGCTCCACGGTATATCGGTCCGTTCCAGATTCTGGAGAGGATTGGAGCTGTAGCTTATCGCCTAGCACTTCCATCATCTTTGACCGATGTCCACGACGTGTTCCATGTATCCATGCTGAGAGGTTATGTGCCAGACTCCACACACATATATCCGAGGTGTATGTTCCGCTCTAGTCTAACGCTACTTATGAGGAGGTACCTATATGGATTTTGGGTTTCCGAAAGCGTCAACTACGGAACAAGACGATTCGGTTAGTGAGGGTTGAATGGCAGCATCACTCAGATGTAGAGGCTATTTGAGAGCTCAAGGACACTATCCAAGCTCGATACCCCCATTTGTTCAATTGAGGTATGTACTGTTAGTTCGTTTCGGCATACGTACTTCATATATATTGCTATTAGTATCTACTATTAGTAACGACAGAATTTGGGGACCAAATTTTTGTTAGTGGGGGAGAATGTTAAAAATATGAGACTTGGAGGGCTTAAAGGAAAATTAAACCAAACTTAAGGGTTTACATGTCGAAAGTTGGAATCGAAGGGCTTTTCTACAAAATGGGGTTTCCCATTTAATCTCTTTTTCCCTCTCCTCCTCGCGGAGTTTTCGTCGATCGCGATCGCAAGCTAGGGCGCGCGACCTTAATCCTCTTCTTCTTCCCTGAGCGCACGCGAGGACGATCGGTGACCCCTCGATGATCTCCGCAGCTCCACCTTCACTTTGGAACAATCCTTCCTCTTCCTTCTTCAGATCGCATCTTATGGATTGTTGGAGTTGGGCTGGGAGTCGAGGTCGATGCTACGTCCTTTGGGGATAGCCGGTTCTGTTTCCGATTCTGACCTGTGAGGGAAAAGGGAAGCTGGAGATGGGGCCTTTCATGGGTGGAATCAATCGGATCAAGATAGAGAATTTCCCTCTCTTGCATCTGTGATCTCAATCGATGAGTCCACTTGCTTTGATTAGATCTTGATGAATCTAGGTTTTTCTGCTTGGATTATTGCTTCGATTCATGTGGTTCTTATAGTTTCCTTTTGTTGTATTCGCTGTGAGATCTTCTCAGAGTTTAGCTCTGTTGGTTTCGATCTGAGGAGTGGGTTTCCGATCTCGATTCTTCTTTTGATTCTTAGTTGTAAGTTGAATGGGTTGTGGATGAAGCCGTGAGTTCTATTTTGATGGAATTTTCTCTGTATTTGAGATGGGATCGATTTGTAGTGAGCAGTAGTGCGTGTAGTATATGATTAGCTCTATTTTGATGATTATTTGTTGTTCTTGGATTTGTTTCTGTATTGATGCTTTTGGATTCGAATTGGTGTGGAGATTGGTTTCTTTTAGTTTGGAGTTAGATCAGTTTCGGAGTTGGGATTTTGGGCTTCGACTTCTTCTGATCAGTTTTGCTCTTGCAATCTTGATTAGTGGTTATGATTTGGTGTGTGAAACACAACTCTGGTTGTGGGGGGCTTTACCATGAGCTTGGGCGGTGTTCTTGTGCCGTGAGCTCTGAGTAAAGGATAGTGAAGTTGTTGGGATGTATTAGCATTGTTTTTGTGTTGTTGATCTGCTCATTCTTTGGAAACCATTCTTGGATGGGAATGGATTATAGGTTTCTACGCTTGAAATCTTGGTGATAGATTGAATTGTTGATGTTCTTGTGTGTTTTTCTCAGTCGGAATTACTTGAGGATTAGTTAGTATCTAAAGCAGTGAATAGGATTAACTAATTGATTGCGTTAATTTGGTATAATACTAATTAAATATGATGGTTCATTTGGCTAATTATCGTTTGAGATCATAGCTAAATGATTGTATTTTTGATGCAGGACATTGATTTAGTACACTCGTTGCAAATATTCTTTTGGATGGGGGGTTCTCGTCGCACGAACTTTTTTATATCGAGGTGGGTACCTCTAACTTATCTTCTGGATTAGTCATAGATTATATGCTTAATATGCTATGGTTAGCGATAGGGTTATGTATTTTATATACCTATTTTACCATATGCTGATATTGTATATGCTAGACCTGGCATGTGATACTTATACCTTTAGGACTTAGGCTATGGTGCATTATCTATTTTATCTATGATCCAAGCAATTCTCCCACTGGATTACCTTTTCCAGAAAAGGGTAATTTGGTCATCTTGCCTTTTAAGCATGATTCACATGTATCAAATGAACCGGGTTCAAATGATTCCAAAATTTCACATCGGTGTAATTCGGGCATGCGTTTCTTACTTACATGGCCAAGACGGCAATGCCAAGTGTAGGAGTCTATTCGATTATCTATTCGAGCACGTTTGTTGCTAACTTCGATATTGAAAACGTCACCGGATAAATCTAACGTGTAGATTCCATTGCACAAAGTTCCATTCCCTTAAAGAACGCCATTTAAAGTTATGTAACAACAATTGTTACTAAAAGTTAAATGATAACCCTTTTCATTCAAACATGAAATAGATACAATGTTCTTTATTAATGAAGGAACAAAATAACAATTATCCAATTCTAAGACATGTCCAGTGGGGAGCTTTAGCAAATATGTTCCGATGGCAACAGCAGCAACCTTTGCTCCATTTCCAACTCGCAAATTCGCCTCTCCTTTGACGAGTCTTCTTCTATTCCTTAGCCCCTGTATGTCATTACATATATGTGAGCTACACCCAGTATCAAGTATCCAGGTATTAGAGGAAATAGAGTGACATTCAATAACGAAGATACCTGAAGAGGATGGGGCATCGGATGCCTTATTCTTCAAGGACTCAAGATAAACCTTGCAGTTTCTTCGCCAGTGACCCTCCTTGCCACAATGATGGCAAGTGCCTTTTGGTTTCTTTTCAGTCTTTTTGGCCTTTTTCTTCTTCCCTTTATTCTGTTCTTTGGCTTTCCTCTTAGAGCCTTTCTTCGAGGAACCAACTAACAGAACCGTCTTTTGATCCGGCTTTACAGAAGGCTCTACAGTCTTCAGCAGGTTGAGCAACTCAGGAATGGTAGTTTCCAGTTTGTTCATCCGATAGTTCATCACAAATTGTGAATAACTTTTGGGCAAACAATTCAGAATTAAGTCAATACTTAGTTCATGATCCATTGCAAAACCGAGTGTGCTCAGTCGCTCAATATACCCCAACATCTTTAACACAAACTGCGAGGCAGAAGTGCCTTCCTGCATCTTAGTGGTGAAGAGGAGTCTGGAGACTTCGAACCTTTCGGATCTCGCCTGCTCTTCAAACAACTCATGAAGATGGAAGATGATGGTATAAGTATCCATATGCTCATGCTGCTTTTGCAGCTCAGGTATCATAGAGGCTAGCATAATGCAACTCGCAAGTTCAGAATCAGTCACATGTTTCTGATAGGCCACTAATTGTTCTGGAGTTGCACCCTCTGGTGGACAGTTGGGAAGTTGATCTTCAATGACATAAGCAAGCTTCTCTGCCTTGAGGACTATCCTCAGGTTTCGAAGCCAGTCCATGAAGTTAGGCCCAGTTAATTTATTGGTGTCCAAAATGGAACGCAGATTCAGAGAAGACATGATCAAGTGATTAACCTAGAAATACAAATTGAGATTATGTGAGAAGAATAATAAAGAATGTATCAACATACATTAATAAAATCCTATTTATTTTTCAAATTGAATAACCCTTTTTATCAATTCGGGAGATCGTAGGAACATCTCCAAATAGGTTGATATCCAACCATAGATAAGAACAACCATGGCTGTGGCCATCAAGTTTTTCTTAGCTATGAAGGTAGGTAATTATAGCGATTACATATCACATATATGTAACTATCACTTTATGCTATCAACTAATTGAATGTTTGCATAAATTATTGGGTTGTTAACTCATTAACAAGTATGTAACAATATACATAGCACCCAACTGCACCTCTCTTTACATCGACCTTGGCTGTTGCACAACAAATCGATGCTCCAAGCTTAAGGCTGACCCATCAATCAAGAAATAGTTTTAATATGGTTGGAGCTCATTCAACCGCTTAGTCAGGCTTGGATGTGTCCAACAACCAAAACTAAGGATTGACCTCTGACTCCAACTATATTATTCATAAACTAATTCCATGGTTTGAACATGTTGAGGTTCAAGCCGGGCATGGATGTGTCCATCAACCCAAACAAGAAACAAAACTCCGATTCTAACCATATTAATGGAAGGTGTTAGCCTTAATATTTTGTAAGGGGTTTTGGGTCTCATCTTTTCTTTTCTAAGCACATTCATGACATTATGTCATGACAAACGATTTCCTTAATAAAGTATGTATGTGACTTAATTTATCAAGTCTCATTAATTGAATTAGGAACCGGATTTCCTAATTCTAATTTCATACTTCATTAAAGGAATTGTTTTGGGAAACAATTTCCTAAATTGTCATAATCAATTTCGGAAATAATATGTTTAAGACTTTGATTTCTCTAAATCAAATCTTATTAAATTAAGAGACAATTCCCTTAATTCAACGACATATTATTTTCATGAAAATCTCTTTTAAGAAACTCTATAGGAAACCATTTTCCTAATTAATTTTGGAGACAACAATATTTAAGAGCATCACCTCTTAAATCATATTTTATGGATTTAATTAATTACAACAAATTGTTTTCTAAGGGTGGCTCCCCGAAGCTCAGATACCCAAAGAAAAATAATTTATCGTAAATTCAATTTGGTTTGCTTCATAAGCATAGCCAAATTAAACATGACAATTTCAATTAAAATTGGGAAATTAAATTACAACAACTAACTTTAAATTGGACGGTTCCCCGATCCAAAATATCCAAATTTTGTTGTCAATTTAAAAACCAATTCAAATTTAATTGTCAATTAATTGTCCATAAATTTGTCTAGACTTTCTCAAAAGAAAGTGCCCAAAATCGCGAGATTTCAAAATCGGTTTTCAGAATAATTGTAAGTTTCCGGTACAAAGAAAACTTACATATTTCCAAAGTTAGAAAATTTCTAAAATAGAAAATTTCCAAAATTGGAAAGTTTCCAAAGATGGAAAGTTTTCACAATTATCATAAAAATTTAGAAACTAGGATATTTCAAAAGTTTGCGAAATTTCATGAGGATTTCCAAACTTTGAAATTCCTAAATCTAAAATTTATTATAATTGGAAAGTTTCCATAATTGAAAATTTTTCCAAAATTGAGATTATGACAAAGTTTTCCACAAAACAATTATATGATTATGTCGAACACTAACCGGCTCTGATACCACTGTTGGGACCGGGTGCATGTCGACAAGGATACGGGTTCGTAAAATTTTAAATTTTTACGTACAGCGGAAGAATTAGCATAAAATAATTTCCTAAATTATTTTAACCACGTATCTAGCATGCAACCTTATGATGTGTTGACATAATCATAAATTAAAACTTTGCGGAAAAGTAAACTAATTTACTAAGTACCTCTCGTAACTCGAAGTAAGGGACGAGATCCAACCGTAGCGTCCCTTGGAAGCTCCGCCTCTATTCGCGTCCACGCCGAGTTCTCTTCGGGATGACTTCGCAAAGTCACGAGTTTTGTGCCGACGAGAACTACTAGATTCTCGGAAGGCACAACTAGAAGAACAAGAGAAAAGATAGGAAACTAACCACCAAGAATCGGAATCCAAATTCCGGGAAGGAAGGAGAGGTGATCCGCTTCTTCTTCTTCTTGGTTGGCTTCTCCTTCTTCTTGATGGCTCACGGCAACCAACCCTAAGGAAAGAAGTGTGTCGGCCCTAGGTGGATGAAGGGGCGCCGGCCCTAATTGGCTCAAGGGGCGCCGGCCCTAGGGTGGAGAAGGGGAAGAGAGGAAGAGAATAAGAGAGAGAGAGGGAGAGAATTAATCTCTTGATTGCTCAATTGATTGATTGGAATTAAGGGCTTGCCTTTGGTTCCTTTATATAGTAGCATCTCTCTTGCCAAGTCTCCCTCTTAACAGAATTAACGGAATTAGTTATCATAAGAAATTTATCTTATAAAGTTTCTTATGACTTATTCCGTTATTCTTAGTTTTTATTATAACTAACTTTATAATAAAACAAATTCTCTTTCCCTTTTAATTATGGAATAAATTTGTATAAAATTTTCTTATCATGGATAAATCAATTCATAATTGATTTTATAAATTAAAATTAAACCAATTCATGGTTCATTTTAATTTCCATAAAAAGAATAATTTTACTACAAATTTTTTTATAAATCTCTTTATATAAATTTCTTTATATATATCAATTTATTTATCCATAATTTATAAAACAAATCGCGCTAGATTTATTTTATTAATTAAACCAATTAAATTGGTTTCTTCCCCTTCTTGTGGCCGGCCAACCCAAGGGGTGTGGCACCCTCTTTGGTCGGCCAAACTGAGCCGAACCAATCGCGAATTAAACTCATTTAATTCGCCCAATAAGCCTTCAAAAGACTTAGTCATTTTAAGTTTCCGTTGCGCCTCTGATTAACTCAGATTCGACTTATTTCTCTTGATTGGAAAATCTAATTTTCAACTCGTTTTAAATCCCTCGAATTACTCGCAGTGCGTGTGACTAAATAGGCTTTCGATTTATGTTGGCCGTCTATAATCAACTAATTATAGAACGATCATGAGTGGCACCTAGTAGTACATCATGATCCCCAATTAATCGAAAGATCAACGGTTAACCTCAGAAGTAATTCTGAAACCCTTCAGCAGCTCTAATGAATCGTGCCCCATTCCCTTCACCAACTTATACCCACTTGGTTCAGGACATGGTCTGTTTGTGTCAGTCCCCACTAGACTGACTACGTCATACCTAGCCCAAGTAGTGTCTTTCTCGTCCTTTGGATTTCTAATTACTCTCATGTATTTAAGAGACTCACACTCTAAACATGATATACTCTGGCCAGAGGTTTTGAGTAACAATCCGACGATAGGCCTGGGTATACATCTCCTCGCAAGGAGTGGTGAATCCTTTGTAGGCTGTTCAAACATCTTCGGGCACTTCGGCTTATACCCAATCATCCTGGGTCCACACCTCCTGGAGATGCTTGCTTAAGATGTTAAAGTATAAGTCTCCATGACCAAGATGACTTGAACACCGCAAGTCAAAGGAACATCGCACTTAAGCTGTAGTAAGAACTTCATTGACATATCTATATAGATAATCATATGAAGTCTTACAGCTAGTCACTCCAATGAACTAGTTCCCTTAACTAGCATCCATGTTTATCTCCAGACATCCCAATGTCACCAGCCAGTGAGAATCAGCTGATTAGAGAATAACCCATGCTAGTCTCAACAGAATTGATAGTGTCCGTTTTATCAACTCATCGACTAGGGATATTTCAATACTTCACAATTGCACATGTAGAGATAATCACTAGTTGTGATCCCATCACAAATTCTCTTATGCTGTGAATTGTATTGCGGACATTCATAGATGAGTTTAAGATCCCAATCAAATACACAAACATGTATACTCAAATAGTGAATTATCATTTATTAAAATAATGTTTTACAATCATAAGGCGATTGCCTTAGGACACTTCTCTCATATCACTAACAAACTCCCACTTGGTCTAATGCCAATCGCTACGGTATCCAATACCACAGCTCTAACATGACCCTCAAACTTCTCTGAGGTAAGGCCTTAGTTAAAGGATCCGCTAAATTCCTTTCAGTGGGAATTTTCTCAATTTGTATGTCATTCCTACTTATAATCTCTCTGATCAGATGATAGCGGTGAAGCACGTGTTTGGATCGCTGATGAGACCTTGGTTCCTTTGCTTGTGCAATAGCTCCATTGTTGTCGCAGTAAATCGGCACTGCTTCATCAATGGTTGGAACCACGCCAAGTTCGGAGACAAACTTCTTGATCCAGACTGCTTCCTTTGCTGCTTCCGAAGCTGCGATATATTCCGCTTCCGTGGTAGAATCCGCTACGGTGTCTTGTTTGGAACTTTTCCAACTTACTGCGCCTCCATTCAAAGTAAATACGTATCCAGACTGCGATTTGGAGTCATCCTTATCTGTCTGGAAACTGGCATCTGTATACCCACGTATTACCATATCTCCTTCTCCATATATTAGGAACACATCCTTAGTTCTTCTTAAGTACTTAAGGATTGTCTTGACAGCCGCCCAATGATCCATTCCTGGATCCGACTGGTATCTGCTTGTGACGCTCAAAGCATACGATACATCGGGCCTAGTACATAACATAGCATACATGATAGATCCTATCGCGGATGCATAAGGAATCTTATTCATGCAAATCCTCTCGTCTTCTGTGCGCGGACACATAGACTTTGAAAGGTTGATCCCATGCCTGATGGGAA
>JAGFNQ010000794.1:247914-272397 GCA_024364735.1 Boesenbergia rotunda | reverse complement strand
ACTCGAGCTCGGAGGACTCCTCAGAGGCCTTCGCAAGCCGGTAGGTCAGGCGGCCCGGTTCCCAGAGCCGCGGCACATCGACCGTCAGGGAGGACAAGGAAGGCCCGCTCAACCTGAGGGTGGTGTCGTGCCCTTTCCCGCAGCCTTCTACCGGGACCAGGGTAATGAAGCCGACTCAGCCGAGGCTTCTGGATCTAACTAGATGCACGCATCGCGGCCAGACAAGGGAAAGGCCCCGGCCGACCCTTCTCCTTCTCTCCTGGTACGCAGTCCCTTCTCCTCCTGGATCCTGGAGGATCCTGTTCCCCGTCATCTCTGTTTCTTCACGATCCCCAAGTATGCGGGGACCACTGACCCAGAGGAGCACCTGATGAAGTTCGAGAGCGCCGCTCTGCTTCATTAATATCCGGAGGGCGTCAAATGCCGAGCCTTCCTAACCACTCTCTCTGGCCCGACCCAGAGATGGTTCGACAGACTCCTCGATGGGTCGATCACGGGCTTTGAGGAGCTCCAGAGGGTTTCCTTCAACACTTCGCCAACAGCAGGAGGCACCACAAGACGAGCCTCAACCTGTTCGCTCTGAAGCAAGACGTGGCCCTGGACGTGCCCACAGCCATGCCCGAGGTCCTGGTCAGCGCATTCTCCCATGGACTGCAGGAGGGAGACTTCTTTTGCTCGCTGATCAGGAAGCCCCCGAAGGATTTCGACAGCCTGTTGGGCAAAGCTGTCAAGTATATCAACGTTGAGGAGGCCCAGGCCGCTTGGAAGGAGGACTCGGCCAACCTCACGCCTCCTAACCCCGTCCCAAACATCAGATCCCCCGCGCGGGCCCATCCGCAGCCCTCGCAGGCCCATTGACCAAATGGGAGGAGAAAGGCGGCACGTGCAGCAAGTGGACCAGGGGTGTCTTCCGACCCGCTGGAGACCATACTGCACATTCCACCAGAGCCACAACCACGCCACCGAGGAGTGTTGGCAGGCTGGCCGAGGTCTTGCTCCGACCCCATGGGGACGGGGATGACAAACATCCCCGGGGCGTGGCTCAGGCCGAGGAGGCTGGGCCATCAACCCCATCACCGAGGAACTTTAAGGAAACCCCCTGGTTGCCCGCAACCTATTCCCTCAGGGGAACCAGCCTGAGGCCGAGGAAATGGAGGAGGAGCAGGCTAACCAGTAGAACGCCGTCCGGGGTGGTGTAAATGTCATCTCAGGCGGACCAACCGGAGGAGACTCCAACCGAGCCAGGAAAGCACAAGTGCATCGGTTGGAAATTCATCAAGTCAGCACCAGCTCGGCACAGGCAGCGGGGCCCCAGATTAGTTTCGGGCCCCAAGATCTACAGGGGCTAGAGGTCCCGCATGATGACGCTCTGGTCATCACTGCTGTCATCGCCAACTACCAGGTCCACCGAACTATCGTGGACACAGGAAGCTCGGTCAACATTCTGTACAAGAAGGCATTCGACCAGCTTCAGATAGAAATGTCTCAGCTGGACTTGGTGGCGACCCTGTTGTTCGGATTCACAGGGAATCAGAGGCAGTCGATCGGCCAGATCTGACTGACCATTTCCTTGGGCGAGGAGCCGCTGAAGAGGACCAGATGGTCCACTTTCCTGGTGGTTGATGCTCCATTAGCCTACAACGTCATCCTGGGCCGACCGACCCTTAACGAGTTCTGAGCCGTCGCCTCCACCTTCGACCTGAAGGTTAAATTCCCGGTTGGGGACAAGGTAGGAGAAGCCAGGGGTAACCAGAGGGTGGCCCGGAGGTGTTTTGTCGACGATGTCCGGGTGGAGAGTCAGAAGGCACCACGCCCCTTCTCAGACTGTAATATGGTCCAACCCTCGCCATGGGCTGAGCTACGAGAAGACAAGGAAGAGGTCCAGTTTCTGCCCGAACGGGAGGAAGCTCGAGTCAAAATCGCAACTGGGCTGCTCGAGGAGTTAAGAGATCCCCTGCTGGAATGCCTGGCTCAAAACCAAGACGTGTTCGCCTGGTCAGTCAAAGAGTTGAAGGGCGTTCGACCGGAGGTGGCGGAGCATCACCTCCACATATATCCCCATGCTCGACCCGTTAAGCAGAGAAAGCGGGATTTTAGCACCGAGCCGACCACATTCGGGAAGTGCAGTTCCCGGCTTGGCTCGCCAACGTAGTGTTGGTGCCCAAGCCAGACAATAAGTGGAGAGTCTGCATCGACTTCCGGGACCTCAACAAGGCATGCCCAAAAGACTGCTACCCTCTGCCCCGAATAGATCAGATGGTAGACTCGACGGCCGGTAGTGAATTTATCTCGATGTTGGACGCATACCAGGGGTATCATCAGGTGCCCCTAGCCACTGACGATCAAGAGAAAGTCAGCTTCATCACGACAGACGGTACTTACTGCTACACCGTCATGCTATTCGACTTAAAGAACGCTGGGGCTACATATCAGCGAATGATGAATAAAATCTTTCGGGCTCAGATCGGGTGGAACATTGAGGTGTACGTGGATGACATCCTGATCAAGTCCACCCGAGTGGGAGACCTGGTAGCCGATGTCGAGGACACGTGCCAGACACTGCGCAGATACGGGCTCAAGCTGAACCCGACTAAGTGTCTCTTTGGCGCTCGGAGAGGGAAATTTCTCATATACATTGTGACCAAGTGAGACATAGAAGGCAATCCGAGCAAGGTCAAGGCCCTGCTGGACATGCCCCCACCTAGAAACCTCCGAGAGGCGCAACGACTTACCGGGCGGATCATAGCTCTGTCCCAATTCATCTCCCGGTCGGCCGAGCGAGGACTACCATTCTTCAAGACCCTCCACAAAGCAACCAAGTTCCAGTGGGATGCCGACTGTGACAAGGCGTTCGAAGAGCTTAAGGCCTACCTCGCTGAGTTGCTTGTATTAGCCAAGCCCGAGGTCGGGGAAATTCTGTATGTGTATTTAGCTGCCTCGTCCGATTCCGTCAGCCTGGTTTTGGTCCGGCTGGAAGGGATCGAGCAGCAACCAGTGTACTTTTTCGCCCACCTACTGAAAGGAGTCGAGAGTCACTATACGACACTCGAAAAATTGACGTATGTGTTACTGTTGGGCGCTTGGAGGCTTCGGCCTTACTTCTTAGCGCACCCCATTGTGGTCCTGACCAATAGTAATTTGGGCCGAGTAGCCTCCAATCCAGAAACGTCAGGCCGGCTGATCAAATGGACCACCGAGCTGAGTGAATATGACATTCAATACCAGACTCGGGCAACCATCAAAGCCCAAGCCTTGGCAGATTTTTTAAGTGAGCTGCACTCAGAGGAGGTGGAAGAAGCTTGGCGAATTTATGTAGACGGCTCATCGGCCAGGTCGGGCAGTGGAATTGGCATTCTAATGATATCTCCCAAAGGGGAGCAGTTGCATTTGTCGGTCCGACTGGAGTACCGGGCCACAAACAACGAGGCTGAGTATGAAGCCCTCATATTTGGATTGCAAGCTGCCAAGCATGTGGGGGCTGCTCGAGTGATACTTTACTCCGATTCCCAGTTATTCACACAATAGGTGGCCGGTCAATTTGAAGTCAATAACGATTAGTTGCAGCCTTCATAGAGGCTTATGAGAAACTGAAGGCTGAGTTTCAGGAGGTACAGATCCAGAAGATTCCTCGAGAAAGCAACTTCAAGGCAGACGAGTTGGCAAAATTGGCCAGCTCGGTTGGTTCTTGGATACTTCCTCAACTGGGTGGCCCAACTCTAACGATCATGCAGATAGAGAGGCAAGCCGAGCTAGAGTTCAAATCTGATTGGAGAACTCCACTCATCACTTACCTCACGGAAGGAGTTGTGTCGGTTGATCGGGAAGAAGCTCAACTGCTCAGGAGGTGAGCAGTTCAGTATGCCATGGTCGGCGACGTGCTCTACAAGAGGTCCTTTGCCCGACCTCTACTCAAGTGCCTGGATGAAGAGGACGCGGACTATGTGCTGAGGGAGATTCACATGGGCATCTACGGAAGCCACACGTGAGCTCGAGCGGTGGCTCAGAAAGCACTACTGGCTGGTTATTACTGGCTGACCCTGCAAAAAGCGCGGACAAGTTGGTTTCCACTTGCCTGTCTTGCCAGAAGCACCACTTCCTCCCTCACCAACCCGTGGAGATGATGAAGACATTGGCGGTTTCCTGCCCCTTTGACCAGTGGGGCATGGACATCGTTGGGCCCTTCCCGGTCGTTGTGGCTCAGAAGAAGTTCCTGCTAGTGGCCGTGGATTACTTTTCCAAATGGGTATAAGCTGAGGCCCTGGCACGCATTATCGAGCATGTCGTGATCAAGTTCCTGTGGCAGAATAACCTATGCCGGTATGGAATCCCCCATAAACTCGTCTCGAACAATGGGAGACAGTTTCAAGGCCGGAAGATATAGGAATGGTGCTTGGCGTATGGTATCAAGCAAGCATTCACTTCCGTGGCATACCTGTAAAGTAACGGCCAGGCAGAAGTAGCCAACTGAGAAATCCTAAAAGGATTAAAGACCAAGCTGGATCACGCAGGAGGAACATGGGTGGATGAACTCCCCAGTGTCTTATGGGCTATGCGCACCACGCCTAAGGAAACCACAGGAAGCACGCCGTTCCAGCTGGTGTATGGAAGCAAAGTTGTAGTGCCCGTCGAAGTCGGCTGTGAGTTGGATCGGTGAGCGGCCTACGATGAAGATAATGTTGAAAGGAGGCGCTTGGAGCTGGACCTGGTCGATGAGATCAGGGATAAGGCAGTCACTCGGATGTTCGCGTACCGACAGAAAATAAAGTAGAAATATGATCGGAGGGTGTTGCCGAGAACATTCCGGGTGAGAGACCTAGTCTGGAAAAGAATCAAGCCAGTGGGGGACGTCAGCAAGCTGGAGCCACAGTGGGGAGGATCTTTCAAAGTCGTTCAGAAGCTCGCCTCAGGGGCTTACTACTTAGAAAATGAGCAGGGGAAGAAGCTGGATCGGTCGTGGAGTGCGATCCATCTTCAACCCTATCGAGAGGTCGAGTGAAAGCCTATAATACAAATGTACTGCTCATAGGCAATAATAGTGGAAAAACGTGGTCCTCACCCCACTCGCAGGTGCTCCAGACTCTCGCTTCGCCAGCGAGTTATAAGCGGACCAGCTTCCGTGCTCCACTCTGCCCAGTGTCTCCGATCGGACGCATGGCGACCCATGATCCTGAGAATCGTCCTGAGAAAGTGTCCAGACTCTCGTTCTCACGAGTTATAAATCGGGATCCTCTCCCATCCACCCCTCGGATCGGCCCTCAGCCGGACGTGTGGCGACCCACGTTCCCTGAGTCTTGCCCGACCGAGGGTCCAGACTCTCGCCTCACCAGCGAGTTATAAGCGGACCAACTTTCGTGCCCCACTCTGCTCAGTGTCTCTGATCAGACGCGTGGCGGCCCACGCTACTGAGAATCGACCTGAGCAAGTGTCCATACTCTCATTCTCACGAGTTATAAATCGGGATCCGCTCCCATCCACCCCTCGGATCGGCTCTCAGTCGGACACGTGGTGACCCACGCTCCATGAGCCTTGCCTGACCGAGAGTCCAGACTCTCACCTCGCCAGCGAGTTATAAGCGAACTAGCTTCCGTGCCCCACTCTGCTCAGTGTCTCCGATCAGACGCGTGGCGGCCCACGCTCCTGAAAATCGACCTGAGCAAAGTGTCCAGACTCTCATTCTCACGAGTTATAAATCGGGATCCGCTCCTATCGACCCCCCGGATCGGTCCTCAGCCGGACGCGTGGTGGCCCACGCTCCCTGAGTCTTGCCCGACCGAGAGTCCAGACTCTTGCCTCACCAGCCAGTTATAAGCGGACCAGCTTCCGTGCCCCACTATGCTCAGTGTCTCCGATCGGACGCGTGACAGCCCACGCTCCTGAGAATCGGCCTGAGCAAGTGTACAGACTCTCGTCTTCTCATGAGCCATAAATCGGGATCCGCTCCCATCAATCTCCTCGATTCGACCCTCGGTTGGACGCGTGGCGATTCACGCTCCCTGAGTAAGGCCTGATCGAGTGCACTACTTCTCTTTTTTACGAGATCTATGGGTGAGTAAGTTTAAGGACTTCCTTACACTGACTCCTGAGCTGGGTGCGTTGATTACCCATGCTCCGCTAAATTAAATCCGCTCCGCGAGGGCACTCGAAACTGCCCGAATTGGAAGCCTCACTCAAACGACATAGATCTGATCTCCATCCTCTTTGTCAATCTTGTCCAAGCGGCTCGCACTTGGAGGTCGCTGTGCTCAAGTGTTTAACTTTGTCACTCATATGTTCCGAATCGCATAATCGCGCTCCTCCCCGAGTGGCGGACAAATAGAAACCCTCGCGGATGGGTATTTCGGGTGATCGTCCGCCATAATGGGTTAGGCAGGCGTCCCATCACTCGGGTCATTTATGCCCGGGCCCCCAGCAATTACGCATCAGGCATACACAAATAAAAATGCAAAAAAGAGAGACTGGCATTCACGGTAGTAATGTTGGTACAAAAACGAGGCTCGACCTCTGCTAAAGAGGAAAGAAACAAAGGGAACATTTCCTACAACAATTGCTTAAGGCTTGCGGGCCGACTTACGGGCATGACGTTGGAACTTGGCATAGCGCAGGGATTCGGCATAGGCCTTGGCGTGCTTTAGCTCCCGTTGGGTCGCCTTCAGCTCCGACGCCTGGATGTCATTTTCCTTTTTGAGTTTCTAGAGCGTATTCGAGCAAGCAGCCTGCTCTTCCTCTTTGGCCAGCAAATCTGCGTGTAGCGCAGAGATTGCGTGGCATGCTTCCAGGAGCTGCGCTTGACCTGGGCCAGCTCCGCATTGGCCTATCTCTCGAGGTCCCGAGCGACGCGCTTCGTTTGCTCTAAGCTGGCAATTCGACGGTGCACATGGGTAGCCGACACAATGGCAGAGTCCAGCTCTGCCATGAGCTCTTCTACATAGGCCGTCGAGTTGGCAGCTCGATCCTGAAGGTCCAAGTTCTCGGCGCATAGCCGATTAAGGATCTCCCCACTAAAGCGCAGCTTCGCATGACGAAGCTACGTCTCCAGCCTCTCCGCTCGGGTCTCCGTCTGCTTCAGGACCCGAGCATAGCTCATCAGGCATACAGCCATGTCATAGGTCGAGCCATAGAACTGTAAGAAAAACACGAGCATCAGAAATCGCAAGAGAAAAAAATGGTTAAAAGGAAAAACGAACCTGGTTGGCCGTCGAGATGAAGACGTTGGCTCGGCTAGCGGGGCTCCAGTAACTAGCCTCCTGAAGGCCCTCATAGAAGCACTTGCCGAGGAGGCCATGCAGATGAACCTCCCGAGCCGACTCCTGTGGCCCAGGCCTGGGGGCTGGGGCTTCCCGATATCCAGTAGTAGGGTCGGCATGGGATGGCATAATCAGATGCAGGGGCCTGCTAATAGTGGCCGCTGCAGCACTAGAAGAGCTGGTCTCGCCAACCGGCTTGCTTGAAGAACCGCCCTGGGTCGTACGGGGCACAGCAGTAGCGACACCCTCATCAGAGATCCCTGGAGTGGGAACTACTGGCGAAGGTGCAACAAAGGAGGCCCCATGAGGTGGTGAAGAAAGAATTGTCTCCTGAACAGAGGTCACTAGAGTGAGAGCCACGGGCACGGCAGAGTGCTCTGCAAGAGCAATAACCCTGGCCCTCTTCACTGGGTGGGGAATGGCGGCAGTTCCGAGTAACGGTAAGGAATTAGCTGACCGGAGCATCTGGCACCCGGTCTCCAGTGGCTGATCAACCATTTCTACGACCTCCAGATCGGAAGCCAACACCTCTCTCACTGGTTCCTTTCCCTTGCTCGAAGAAACCACGGCAGTGGAAGCTGTCGCCTGAGGAGCAAGCGAAGGAGTGGTAGAATGCTCGCTAGTTTGAATGGGGGGGGGGGGGGGTTCAACACCAGCTAAGGAGAACCCTTCCTTCGGAGGTGCAGGCGACATCTTGTGAAAATGGAGTGCCGGGGAAGATGACTATAAGATAGAATCTGGTAGAACTCTTGCGAAGCAAGTAACGGTGATAGGAGTGGTAGAGAAGCACTGAAATATAGTTTGAGGAGGATGAGAACTTCAGCCCATACCTATATATAGGGTGAAGCGGCTGAGCCCAACCATTCAAGGATAACCTTGGTAAGAGGCAGGATCGAACGGAAGCCCTCCGATTGGATCATGGGGGAATCTCGAGGTTTGATGAGATGCAAGCACGCTGCCGACGACAAACGATTCACTGCCCGAGGCGCCAATGACCGATGATGGACGTTTCAATACTCGATACATCATTCGTCCAGAAACACGTCCCTTCGGCAATTAATACAATCGCCCGAAAGCAGGATACGAATCAGCCTGCTTTAGAGAGGGGATGGATGGGACGGTCGAAAGGACAGGGGATGGCCGACTGGACGACCAAAGCAGATAAAACTGACCTAATCCAGACCCCTAGCGAATCACGGGCTCCTCGGCTCGAGTCCCGGTTGAACGCGCTACGGCCCATGCTCCCTGGGTCTAACTCGACCAGGCTGCCAAACCCTTTCAAATGGGCACGCTTCCATGAACTCCTTGGCTCAGGTCCCGGTGGGACGCGTGGTGGCCCACGCTCCCCAGGTATAACTCAACCAAATAGCCAAGCCTTTACAAGCGGGCATGCTCTCGCAAGTTTCTCAGCTCAGCTTCCAGGCGGACGCGTGGCGGCCCACGCTCCCTGAGCGCTAGCCAACTGAAGGGCTCACCGCCCATCTCCGTGGAACTCAACAGTCAAGAACTATGACGCCCGAGTGTTCAACTTGAGCATTCATAAGGTCGGACAGTGCAAGCATACTCCCACCTGAGAGGTGGACACTTAGCAGCCCTTGCGCTCGAGCACCTGGTTCGGTGGCTCGCCAACTGAGCTAGTTGATTGACCTCTCACTCGAGTTACTCTCACCAGCGCTCGGACCGTTAGTATTTGACAGAAAAGGCAGTTGCAACCCAAAAAAGTTGGGTCGGGAGAAGAATTGCATTAATGGAGCTAGAGCCTTGCAAAACTGGAGGTTAGTCACCTCTGTATAAAAGAAAAAAAATAGGACAAAAAGCCCGACCCTCATTTGAAAGGTTGGTCGGCTATGTCGGGCAGATCCTCGGACATGTCATTAAATTGAAAGGTTGTCGGGGCAGATCGGGGGATATGTGCCCGCCCTGCTTGAGTTGCCTGAATATGCTGATCACTTGATGCCTCAGCACTGCTCGAAGTCGCTCAAAGATCTGATCGGTAACCTCCTGGGAATTAATGCATTTAACCCTATGGGCCTCCAACCTATTGGCCTCTGTCTCCTTATAGGAGCGCAACTCCTCCAGCTATGTCCGAGCCGCCTCCCACTTAGCCTTAGCCGCTCTCAGCTGCTGGAGCTCCTCCTGCTGGTCATGCAATGTTTGATCCTTGGAGGAAAGATTGGTAGCCAGGTTGTCCGCCCTTTTTGTCTGAGCCGAAGCCTCGGCGTCCTTGGCCTCAAGTTGGGCCTTGAGGGAATCAACAGTTTCGGACGCCTCATGGAGATAAGCTTCCGCCTTGGTCAGCTTGTCCTGGGTCTTCGCCTGAAGAGCCTAAGCCTTCCGCTCGTTGTACTTCAAGGCGGAGATCCTGACATTCATCTGAGCTACGGCCAAGTTCGCCGTCTCAACCTGGCTGTGAGCGGCCTCCAGTTGCTCTTCAGAATGGGCCAGCCAACCCTGAAGAGCCACGACCTCGGCTCGTAGGTCATTCAGAGTAGACTCGCTGGAGATAAGCTGAGCGTGCTTCAGTTGAGTCTCCAGGCGTGCCACCTTCTTCTCGGCTTCTTCCCGCACCGAGACTGTTGGATCGAAAAGAATGATAGAGGGGGGGTGAATATCGTAAAATGTTCGGATTCGTAAAAGAGAATTAGCAGCAGAAATAAATAAAGTAAAACACACGCGAACACCACGATTTTACTTGGTTCGGAGTCGCGGTCGGCTCCTACTCCAAGGCCCACGGTCGTTGACCGTTTACTGCGGGCAATTCTATATGTGCGCAAAAACAGTTTACAAAATGTATTACAAGAATAATACAGTAAACTTAAAAGCAGCTCTTCGTTACCGACGTCCGGTGTAGATTGTATTTTCGGAGCAGAGGGACATCGTCGGCACTTGTATCTCGAGTCGGGAGGTTTCCGGAGCAGAGCGCGGGAGTAGAAGAGCGTGAATGCGTTGGAAGAATTGTGTCTTCAAGCCTTGGGGTCGAGGGGCCTTTTTATAGCCTCTGGGGGCGCCCGGAACGTCGGGGGCGCCCCCCCACGTGTCAACCGATCCGAGCATCTCTCGGTCAGCCGTTATCCATTCGGGATCGGGCTGAGGTTTGACTGGGGGGCGCCCGAGACTCTAGGGGCGCCCGGGTTGACTCTATCCGCTGGCTTCTCGCTGGCTTGACTTTTATCCACTTCGTTGGCTTGAGCTCGGGGCGCCCGGGAGCAGGGGGGCGCCCTACCCAGTTAGCTTCCGAAGCGTACATTTGCTCCACTTCTTTTGTATTCACCTTGGGGGCGCTCGGGACACTCTGGGCGCCCTACTCAGCTGCTGCCTCATTCCTTTGAGGCTCTCTGAGCTGCAGACACTCATTCCTTCGGTCCTGCATCCAGGGCTAGTCCAAAATAACACAGAGCAATAATATGTTATCTTTATACAGCCTCAGCTGTCTTGGTTCTGACTTTGGGTCTCCGAAATGGAGCCCTAGGTCGAGCCGACGCCTACTGTTCCCTCGACGGGGAACGCGTCCTCACCTACTCCTCTCAGGAGATTTACCTTTTGCCAACCGGCTCCTCCGGTTGGACTTTTGCCCGATACACCTGACCAGGTCTTCGTGCCCACCTTCCGAGCAGGTCTTGGTGCCCAGCTCCTTGCCAGGGCTTCGTGCCCAGTCCTCGACTAGGACTTCGTGCCCACCTTCCGAGCAGGTCTTCGGTGCCCAGCTCCTTGCCAGGGCTTCGTGCCCAGTCCTCGACCAGGACTTCGTGCCCAGTGTACCTAGGACTTCTTTTCCTGTAAACTTAGTGAACATGTTAGATAAACATAATATCTTAACTTTTTGAACCCTTTTGCCATTATCAAAACACAGGTTCGACTTGGGTGCTGTCTGCACCAACAATCTCCCCCTTTTTGATTTATGACAACCCGGCTAAAAAGTTAAGTTAATCAGAACAGTTAAAAATTTGTTTCCTCCCCCTGGAAGGAATCTCCCTTTAGATTTTTCAAAGAGTTCGTGGGGTTTTAAGAAAAATTCTAAGTCTAAAGATGGAATTAATTTTTCAAACACTTTAGAACAGTTTTCAAAAGAAACATATTTTCCAAAATATGGTCGTGTAATTTTTGGAAAATTTATACTTAGAAACATTTTGAGAGCTTTAGGTTTTGAGTACTTAACCCAATTTTTGAAAACTTAAGTTTTAAGTACTTAGGAAATTTTTGAAAACTTAAGTTTCAAGTACTTAGGAAAATTTTTGAAAACTTAAGTTTCAAAACAAATTGATTAATTACTTTTTGAATAAAGGATAAAATTTTGAATTTAACAAAATTTTAAAGTTTCAAAAATTTTTGAAAACTTAAGTTTCAAAACAAATAGATTAATTACTTAGGAAAATTTAAAGTTTCAAATAGATTATTGTAGGACCGGTGCCGTCGATAGAGGGGGGGGGGTGAATATCGATCGTGAAAACCTTGTCGTGAAAACTTCATAAAACGTTCGATCTAGTCAGAGCGTTAGTGCAGCGGAAAAATAAAACAGAAAAAGAAATAGCAATACAAGGACACAGCGGGATTTATTTACTTGGTTCCCAACCCCCCAGGGTCAGTACGTCCAAGGCCTATGTACTCGGCGTGAGTCCACTATTGGTCTCCTTTCCGAAATTTCCGGAGGCGGAGAAAACCCGTCTTACAGTGTACAATTACAAGCACAAGTACAGAAAATTAAGTACGGAATAATAAACGCAAACCGAACAAAACAAAATTGAAGCTCGGCCGATCTGGACCTCCGAAGTGCCGCGTACTTCCTCCTGGAGCCTCCCGGTCGTAGAGCCTCATCTTTAGCATGTTGTCGTCGGTCAGAATGATCAGAATGACTTGTAGCAGTTGTGTCTGAAGCAGAGGGGTCGAAGCCCCTTTTATAGGGTTCCTACGGGCGCCCTGGACGCTGGGGGCGCCCCGATAAACTCGGTCAAACCTTATCCCTGCGCCTACCTTGCCGCAGCTGATAAAGCCTTTGACCAGGGTGCACCGGACCTTGCGGGCGCCCTTGTGAAGGCTTATCCTGTGTTTCAACCTCGAAACAGCAAAACAACTTTGAACCCGGGCGCCCCGGACGCTCCGGGCGCCCCGGACGCTCCGGGCGCCCCGGACGCTCCGGGCGCCTTGCTTGACACCTATTCTGCCTACCACACAAAACCTGCATTTTCCTTCTTTAGCTTGGGTGCCCCCACTGATGGGGGTGCCCTGGATGCATGGGGGTGCCCCCCCTGATGGGGGCGCCCTCCTTCAAGGCCTCCAACCCTTGTTTTTTCCTTGCTTTGTCTTCCAATCTTGGTACCTGCAAGATACATAAACACAAAGCACATATACACATAATATTAGCCTTAAGGACTTGGTTCGGACTTCGGATCTCCACGAAACCCTAGGTCGAACTGGCGCAAGTTCCCACCCCCGAGAACGAGCCTTTCACCTACTCCTTTCAGGAGACGGTTGCCACCCAGTCCTTCGGGTGGACTTTTGCTTAGCTTCCGATACCTCCGGACCTCGAGACGCCCAAACCCTGACCCGTCTCTACTCCTGTCCTTAGTCATCGCTCAGCTAAGTTGCTCAGTCCCTCGGACTAAGACTCCGTGCCCAAACCCTAGGTCCAGGACTTAGGTGCCCAACCCTCGGCCAGGTCTTAGTGCCCAATTCCCCGAACCAGGTCTTCGGTGCCCAACCCTCGGCCATGTCTTCTTGCCCAGTCCCCGACCAGGACTTAGTGCCCACCTTCCGAGCAGGTCTTCGGTGCCTAGCCCTTGCCAGGACTTAGTGCCCAATCCTCGATCAGGACTTAGTGCTCACCTTCCGAGCAGGTCTTAGTGCCCAGCTTCACTCACTAGGTCTTAGTGCCCAGCTTCACTCACCAGGTCTTAGTGCCCAGCTTAACTAGGACTTTTCTTCAACTTAGGTCACTTCTCCTTTGCTCCCCTTTGTCTGTTCATTGTATCACTGACTTAAGTGTATTGTCAAACATTAAAACACTTAAAGAAGAACATCATTGATACAACTTTCACCAACATAGACGTGAGCCAAGAGTGCCATAGAAAGGCTATGGCACAACCCCGAAAACTACAAGACAGGCACAAATTGTGAAGTGGTGAAACGAAATACCCGATGAGGGAAGGGACTAAACCTATGAATACCTGAGTGGCCTCGAGGAGAAAGGCATCAGCCTTACTGCGAGACCCCCGAAAGTAAGACCCCTCGAGTCCCTGCATGTAACGATTGGCCACCAACCCATACAGGCGGAGATCTTGGTGTCGGTCGGGTAGTTCACCCTGCGGCAGCATCAGACGGCAGTCTGACCGAGTGGGCACCAAAACATGCATCGTCAGACCGATGCCTTGGCCCTCGGTAGGCGGGGTTCTCGACCTCTCGGGTAGTGGCAGGTCAGGCGCATCGGAGGATAGGGAGGGATCGGCAGCAGGAATAACAGCGGTGGAGGTGCAAGGAGCTTCCAAGTCGGGAGTTGTCTTCTTCTTCTTCTTCTCCAAGCGTTTGCTGGAGGAAGGCTGAACTGAGTCCCCCGTCAGGGAAGAGGTTCGTCGGCGTTTGGAGAAGGTAGGTTGTTCGGTTGCTACTAGGGGAGTTGACTCGGAGGCGACAGGCGTTTGTTCCGGGACGATTGGAGTTGGCTCTGCTGAAGTAGCCTCGGTCGGGGCGCCTTCCCTTGCTGTCAGCTCAGTAGCAACCCGAGCTCGTAGCTCGGCGTCATTGACGAACCCAAAAGAGGCAGTCACGAATATGAGTCTCAAATTTAGATATTTGTAAAGCTGGAAACCCTTTTTGCTAACGAGGATAAAAATGTAGTAAACGGGCCACAGGTCGTATTTTTCCTAGGGCTAGTTAAGATTATTTGATTCAAGCTCGAGTTTAGGTGTCGTCAAATATTTTTGGGTTTCAAGTAAGAATTGGATTTGGTTTCAATTAGAAATGAAAACGACATGGAAATAAAGGTAACTCAACTCGATGAACTAAACAAGGAAATGACAACTAATGAACTCAACCTTTGGGAGACTTAATCAACCAATGCAACTTAACCAAATTCGGGAGAACAAATCTGATTTCAAATGCAAAAGTACACTACAAATTGAATTGAACTTCAGGAATTACCACTCAAAGCGAAACATCACTTGATACAAATGCAGCAATGAATAAAAGGTAACTTGATACGCAAGGAGTAAAAGAACCCTATGTGCCAAAATGATACTAAGTGCATGAATAATACATGACAATTCAAAAATGGACTGATCAATTTAGTTTGGAAAACAAAGCTATCAGTGACATGCTCTACTGAAATAAATGAAACAATGCAGCAATCAAGCAAAGGACTGATCAATTCAGAAATATTCTTGATGCAGAAATGAATTGCAGGAATGTAGAAATGAAGTTCAAACCTTCAGGAATCGAATGCTACAACACATTGGATGAAAAGTCAAGTAAAGCAACTGAAATCAAGTGTTCGAAGCTAGCTTCAGAAGTGATGATCTTAGAATTGCAGAAATAAAGCTGACAAATTTAGACACAACTGAATGAAGAACTGAATTCAGAATTGCAGAACATGAATGTAAACACATGCAGCAACAATTCGAATGCAGAAATCTAGAGGCAAACCGAGTGCTGAAACTCACAAACCAGCTGCAAAAAACTCAACTAATTCTCAGAAAGAAAACTCAGAAACTGATGTTCACTAATACTCAATACCGAAACTATAATCAATACTTGCAGAAATGAAGTGGATACGCAGGGGTAACTGATACGCAACAGCTGAACAAAAATGCAGAAATGAACTCAATTCAGAAATGAGTCAAATGTGAAGTATGCTTAAACCAAATGTTTCAGCACACTAAACGTGGAGTCTAATTTTCAGGAATTAAAACACAGAAACGAGCTGACTTTGAAGTAAGTGCAGAAACTAAGGTTGATACGCAGAGGCAGAAAACAGAAACTGATATGCAGGAACTGAATAATGAAGTAAACTGAAATTAAAAATAATTGTTCACTAACAAGCATCTATCTGATACGAATTGCAGAATTTAAAAGCTAGCAAACGCAGAACAATTCAAGAAACTAAGTATTCTGATACAAAATTCAGATCTATAAATAACTTGTAGAAATTGAAACTACAGCTAATAACAGAAATTCACTGAGAAAACTAGCATAGCTCCCTTCCCTTAGCTCAAGTTCTTCTTGCCGTCACACAAGAGTGAGCCTCGAACCCGTAAGCTCCACAAATCGCTGGGAAAACTAACTCTGCGAATCAATCCAACTCAAACTCTGCTCAATCTGAAAAATTCAAATGCAGAGTCTATTAGAGTAAACTGAGTTCGAATGCACTAATCTAAAGTTCAGAAGGGATTAAGAAGAACTACTGCTTACTTGACGCAAAACTTCAGAATCTATGATTGACATTTGCTGAAAGGAAACTGATATGCATTAAAGGCTGATACGCAGAAATGATACCAAATTCTTTGTAAATGAAACAAGCTACAATGTAAATTTAGAGGATAAAACTAAAGCTAGCTTGATATACAATTCAGGAATTCAAGAAAGGAAACTGATATACTGGAGAGAAAAAAAACTGATACACGGCAACAGAACTGAAACGCAGGAACTTAAACTGATAGTAAGCAAACTGATACCAAATTCAGAATTAATTCAAACACAAAACAAGCTGATATGAATGCAACTGTTCACTACACAACAACTTAACTAATAAGAGAACCGAATTAAAACACTAATTAAGGCAGAACGATCCAGAACAGAAAACTAAGGCAACTGATACAAGATTCAGAAATGAAACAGATTGCAGGAATTAAAACTACTGCTTGGGACTGAAAATTCAATAAGAAACTAAACTTCGATCCATTCCTTAGCTCAAGATCTCCTTGCCGTCACACAAGAGTGAGCCTCGAATCCGTAAGCTCAACAAATCGATGGAAATTCTGTCCCATTGATCTAATCAAACTCAAATATGCTCAAATCTGAAAACTCATACGATCTCCTCGATCTCATTGTGTCGAACTGCGATGATGGCTCGGGGATGATCAGAACACTCCAGAGGACCCTCCGGCTAGCTCAGATGGATGAGAATTGGCACAAAACAAGATCCAATCAACCGAATGACATATCTGAAGAAACCCTCATTCAGCTCTGTTCTTGGGCGAATTGGAGCTGAAGATCTCATGGAGAAGAAGATCCTACGATCTGGATCTTGATTTGATGTAAGAATTGAAGTGGTCACGCCCTCTGATGAAGAAAATTGCAGAAGAAAATGAAGAAACGCGAAGAAGACGAAGACTGGCGAAGACGCGACCCTATGCTCAGGAGCTGATCAGAAGTTTATATAGTTAAGAAATGGACGGTCCAGATTAACTTAACTCCATCCAACGGCTAGATCTCATCCGATCTGAACCAAAATTTGATGATGTTGATCAAGGGTCAGGATCTGCCTCTCAGTAGCTCGGATCTTCCAGATTTGCAGCGGATGGCTCAGATCAACCTGAACTTTGAATGGACGGTCTAGATCCTCCTGAGCTTGATCCAACGGCTGAACGATCTCTGATTTGGATGAAACCTTCAAATCTTGATCTAAGTGCTTGATTAGCCTTAACCCCAGCTCGGATTGCCTCAAAAGTTCTCCGGTGGCTCAGATCTGGCCATTTTTGAATCGGACGACCCATATTAGTCGGATTCTTGATCACTCGATCCAGTCCACTTCTGACTCAAGTTTGACCCAGCATGACCTAGGTCCATGATCCTTCCAAGCCTATAAAAATAGATTCACAATTTAATGCCAAAATATTTCCAATGTATCAAGATTTACAATAAAGCCCAAAATAAAGTGAATTCATAAAACCTAGGATAATTCCAATATTAAGCAAGTAAAATATGGGTCAAATATGGATGTTAGAAACTGAAATGATCAACAAAATAGTACTTATCAACTCCCCCACACTTGAGCTTGAGCGTCTCGCGAAAACTACTAAATATGTATCCCTTAGATTCTTTCCAAACATAGTTAGAAGCAAGTGAAAAGAAATTACCTAAGGTTGTTAATTTTCAAAAATCTAAGCTCTATGGATTATTATCTCATCCTTAAATCAACAATTTAGCATTTTCATCCTTCATGATTCATTGAGATAAATTGAACTCACTAGCATTTCAAGGGAAATTTTTGGTAGCTCTCTTTTTGAGTTTTAAGTTCATGATGAAAGTGGAGCTCACTCAAACACAAATGCTTTTTTGCACTACCATAGGCTTGCTTGTTATCTACTCTCTACCATTATTCATGATTCGGATCCACATCTATAAAAGTTTATTCAAACAAATTAGAGACATATGAAATGGTAAGAATGAAGTGAAAGCTAAGAAAAATAGAGAAGTTGATGAATTGGTAAACTTGGATGCTCAAGAATATTTCTAATGCACTTTGCCCTCTTTATAGTCCTCATATTGAAGTCAAAAGTGTGGTGGAGTAAGACTTTGGCATTGCCCTTGGTCGGATGAAGAAAACTTATTGGTTTCAATGTGCCAATTTGCTCTTGTGTGTCAACCTTGATTTTTTTCTTTCTCTATTCTGCTCTCACTTCTTCTTGTTTAATCCTTTCTTGCAATTCGGCTTCCAAATTTTTTTCTGTTCTGAACTAGAGAATTCAAATGGAGCCAAATAAAGAAACTGCTTCACAATTTTTTTCAAACTGTTTTCTCTTTTTTTCTGCTTCTCTCAAATCTTCTAATGGAGTCAAACTTCATTTGGAACACTTTCGACCAGAGTTTGTATCGGAGAACTTGAGACATCAAATAACAATTAGGGAATTAGATGCTCCACATACAACCTTCACTAACCAACTCTTGCAACTTACTCTTGATATATATCCTTTTCAAGTTGGCACACTTCTATCACTTTTTTTTTCGGTTTCAGCTTCTAGCTCCACGGCATTACTTGTAGACCTTGCAATTCTCTGATTTCTCAAAGCAATTAGCATCAACTTCACTGCATTTTTCTATTTGTTTCCAAGTTGTTTTGGATTCCAGCTTCACTAAATTTTCTTTTCTTTCTCTGTTCTAAATAGAACATCCAAGCAACCACATTTTTTTTTAGTTCTGATCAGCAGTGGATATACTCAATGCTTTTTGATACATTTATGAGCTCAATTCCCTGATTCATAGCCTAGAAAACCAGTTTCAGTCCTAAGTTGATTCAAACTGCTTGTATGGAAACATTCCAATCTGATTTTTTCCTTGTCCAGCTGTATTTTCAGCTTACATTCTCAACCTTGCTATCGAGTGGTTTTGTTCCTAATCCTTGTCAGCAACCCTTGCAATTCAATTCAGATCAGTTCAGCTGCACTATTATTACTGAACGACACAGAATTTTTTTCCTCTGTTTTGGCACAGATTTCCTTCATTGATTTCAGCTTTGTTCAGCTTCAATTCAGACTTTACAGCCTTCAATTCAGACTTTACAGCTTCAATTCAGACTTCAGCAAAGTGTTGTTGATCTTAACTTCCATAATTCCACTTCCCGATTCTTGATCCAAACCATTTGGGATACACACTTCATTGATTTCAGATTTTTTTTTCTTGGCACAGATTTTTCTTTTCTTTTCTACTTTTGCGTGCCATTTGTTTTCATTGCAGATTTTTTTTTCTTCTTCCCAACCGAGTTCAACTTGGCACAAAATTTCTTAGATCTTCACATTATAATCAAGAATCTAGATGCTTCAATTATTTCCCTCCTTAACAACTACTTCCCACTTGTTCTTGATACTAAACTCAACTCAACTTGGCACCTTTTTGATTCAATCGTAAAGAATTTCCTTTTTTTTTCTTTTTTTTGATACAAAATGATTCCAAAACACTAGCCACCTCCCCCACACTTAATCTTTTGTCCGTCTCTGTGACGACCCACCTTAACTTCTCTCCCTTAAAGCGGACGTCACTTTTACTTAACCTTAACTTTACCTTATTCTTAGCCTTAGGTTACAACTACTTGACTTCCCTTAACTTGCTCTGATTTTTTTTTCTTTTAAAAAAAAACTTTCATTTTATTTGCTTTGCAAGGATTTGACCCCTAGACCTCTTTATTATAAAACTAAAGCACTATCCATCTGCCCTACAACACTTTCTTTTCAATGGTACCAGTCGACTGATAGATAGCCAGTCGACTGGTATCGACCACAGAAACTTTCTGTGCCCGGCACCAGTCGACTGGCCTCATGGCAGTCGACTGGTGCATCGAACAGAAGGTTCTGTTCGATATTGCAGTCGACTGGTTCTGAACCAGTTGACTGGCACGCCTGAAAAACCTGCATTTCAGATCTGATAACCATTTCCAAAGATCCACAAATCATATACTTTCAAGACATACAATGAAACAAAACTCCAAATCTAAACTCCATACTAGTTTTATAAGCATCTTAACAACTCAAAACGAATCCAATAACTTGAAATTAGGATTTCTACGAAATTTAACAAACTTATCAAAACACATGCAATCTCTATTAACTTTGTACCCAACTTTGACTCCATGTAAAGTTTAAATAAGGTGATCACATTCTACCAATCCAAAACATCAACCATGAGTTTCTATAAATCAAAATGCCTCTAAGACTTATCCCAAAGATCTCTTCCACGGCTCCGCCGCCACTGAACATCAATGCAAGTCCCGTTCGCCTCCATAGCTTATGCTTTTTCTTTACCTTTATCTGCAATAGAAGGAAATGCAACTAATAAGCGAATTGCTTAGTAAGTAAATCCTAACTCACAAATCCATGTTATCGATAATAAACATGCTCATTTCAAAGAATGCTTGCTTCCAAAATACATGCACATGGGAAAACTTACATATACTTATCATGCTCAATCATGTTGAAAACATTACTTGCATTACATCATTTGTAACCTTACGTACTCATACATTCAAACTCTAACTTCCTTACTCTTACTCTTTAACATGCTTGCAATGTATCAAGGCTAACATATGAAATAAAGGCACATACTTAAAACTGAAAACACTTGCGAATACTTATTTACTTGAAAATAGTAATCAACTTTCATTAGGCCTTGACATTGTACCATGGTATCAATGTACCAATTGCACGCTCCTCTATTAGGTTGCGGGGTAGCTAGCCACCGCACCTTATTAGAGCTTCTTTCTAACTTTCTGTGGGCCTTCCATTTGCCCGGTACATGTCACTTTCCGAAAATAAAATACTTTCTTACTATAATACTTATACGTATCAAACTATCTTACTTTTGCATAAATTTTGCACTTAACACCTTTACCTTTCTCACTTGAGACTTTCATCGAGCACCTTGCGTGCCGTAAATCCCAACCTCATTTTTGGGACTTTTCAAAAATTAAATCTTATCATGCTTAGCTTACATACACCAAATCTAAACCAATAAAATTTCTATCATGAGAAAACATGCATCTTTAAAAACTTAAAACACACGATAACCATAATCTTAAAGCATGCATCATAAAACATGGTTCTACAACAAGAACTTACATACGAAAACTACTCCTATTGCAGGTGAGTGATCTACTTACCCTTTGTTTGAAGAAAACTCACTAAGTATATGGAAAACCCTAGCGTAGGACTCCTTTTCTCTTCCTTGCAAGAAACTTCACTCCTTGGCCCTAGGAAAGGAACCCTAGGTTCTCTACTCAAGAGGAAGGAGGAGGAGGAGGAAGAAAATCCTTGCTTTCTCCCAGTTTTCGCAGCCCCTCTTTCTCCCTGGTTGCGCCGACCCTAATCACCCAAAGAGGAGATTAATCGCAACTTAAGTGGAAGTTGAAACACCTCCTCATGAAAAGGGCTTACTCAACTATAACATTAATTCGCTTTATCCTTTTCTGTGCTTGATACCCTTGCCCTGCTGGTTACCCCAACTCACTTAAGGCCTTGCTTTGCCCTGTGGTCGTGTGATCAAACCTCGCCTGACCCCTTATTTTTTTTCTTTTTATTTTAATCCGAAAAAAATGCTATAAAATTCAGAAAAATTTCTAATAATTCACGAAAATTATTGGGTGTTACAATCCTCCCTACCTTATAAAAAGTTCGTCCTCGAACTTAGAACAGCTCTGGATACCTTTGCCTCATGCTATCTTCTGATTCCCAAGTTGCCTCTTCATACTTCTGATTCAGCCATAAGACTTTTACTAGTGGTATCACTTTGTTCCTCAGCTTCTTATCTGCTCGATCTATTATCTGAATAGGTCGACTTTCATAACTGAGATCTTCTTGAACTTGTACCATCTGTGGCTCAATCACTTGGTTGGCATCTAGGATATGCTTCTTTAGCATTGAGACATGGAACACATTGTGTATTGCTGACATCTCTGGAGGTAGCTCCAACTCATAAGCTACTTTGCCAACTCTTTTCGTCACTAGGTAGGGTCCTATGTATCGAGGACTTAGCTTGCCTTTCTTACCGAATCACATTACACCCTTCATAGGAGCTACTTTGAGGAAAAATGTATCCCCAACTTCAAACTCTAACGGTCTACGGCGTACATTGGCATAACTCTTCTGCCTACTCTGAGCAGCTTCTATTCTCTGGCGGATGCTCTTTATAGCTTCTGTGGTATCATCTATAAGGTCAGTCTGAGACCCCATTTCTTTCTTCTCACTACCTTCATACCAACAGAGGGGAGATCTACACTTCCTACCATAAAGAGCTTCATAGGGTGCCATACCAATAGTGGCTTGGTAACTGTTGTTGTAGGCAAACTCAGCTAAACATAAATATTTGCACCAACTGCCTTTGAAATCTAATGCACAAGCTCTGAGCATATCTTCTAGAATTTGATTCACTCTCTCTGTCTGTCTATCAGTCTGGGGATGGAAAGCTGTGATGAATTTCAGTTTGGTGCCTAACGCTGTCTGTACGCACTCCCAAAAGTGTGAAGTGAAACGACCATCCCTATCAGAGATAATGGTCTTCGGGACTCCGTGTAGTCGGATCACTTCCTGCACATATAACTAGGTTAACTTTTCAATTGAGTAAGACACTCTGATTGCCAAGAAGTGTGCAGACTTGGTCAATCTGTCTACTATCACCCAAATAGCGTCATAGCCATTAGTTGTCTTTGGTAGACCAACTATGAAATCCATGGCTATGTCTTCCCATTTCCACTCTGGAATCTGAATGGGCTGTAGGACACCTCCTGGTCTCTGGTGTTCTGCTTTAACTCTCTGACATGTCAGGCAGGTGCTGACATACTTAACTATGTCTCTCTTCATCCCTGACCACCAAAATCTTCTTTTCAAATCCTGGTACATCTTAGTGGAACCAAGATGCATTGAGTAGGGAGTTCCATGGGCTTCTTCAAGAATCTTCTTTCTCAGCTCTTCATGATTGGGGGCACATAAACGGTCACCATAGTAGAGTATCCCACTGTCAGATACTCTAAACTCTTTACTTTCTCCTTCTTGCATCTCTTGCTTGATCCTTTGGATATCAGAATCCTCAACTTGCTCTTTCTGTATTTCTTCAACCAAAGTTGACTCTAGTGTCAATAGAGCTAGCTGCCCATCAATAATCTCCACTCCATAATCTACCATCTCCTTCTGTAATGGTGGTGCCAACGATGATAAGGACATCAAAGTGGCACAAGTCTTTCTACTCAGTGCATCTGCTACTCTATTTGCCTTACCAGGGTGGTACAGAATCTCACAGTCATAGTCCTTCACTAACTCGAGCCACCTTCGCTGTCTCATATTGAGGTCTTTCTGAGTGAAGAAATATTTCAGACTCTGGTGATCTGTATAAATCTTACACTGCACTCCATACAAGTAATGCCTCCATATCTTTAGAGTAAAGACTACAGCTGTCAACTCCAGATCACGAGTGGGGTAATTCTTTTCATAATCCTTGAGTTGCCTGGAAGCATAAGCTATGACTTTGCCTTCTTGCATAAGTACGGCTCCAAGTCCTAGCTTTGATGCATCACTATATATATCAAAGCTCTTATCACCTTCGGGTACTGTAAGAATAAGAGCGCTTGTCAGTCTCTTCTTCAACTCAAGAAAACTCTGCTCACAGTTTTCAGTCCACTCATACTTCTTATTCTTTCTGGTAAGGGCTGTAAGTGGAGAAGCTATCTTTGAAAAGTCCTCTACAAACCTTCTGTAGTACCCTGCTAAACCCAGAAAACTTCTGATCTCACTAGCATTCGTTGGTCGACTCCAGTTATTAACTGCTTCAATCTTGGCTGGGTCTACCATAATGCCTTCTTTGGAAATGATGTGGCCTAGGAAGGCCACCTAGTCAAGCCAAAACTCACACTTTGAGAATTTGGCATACAACTCCTTCTGATGTAAGGTTTGCAATACCATCTTCAGGTGTTCGTCATGTTCTTCCTGAGTCTTTGAATACACTAGGATATCATCAATGAAGACAATGATGAACTTGTCAAGAAAATCCTTGAACACTCGATTCATTAGATCCATAAACATCGCAGGGGCGTTTGTCACTCCAAAGGGCATGACCACAAACTCGTAGTGCCCATATCTTGTACTGAAAGCAGTTCTTGGCACATCACTCTCCTTCACTTTGAGTTGATGGTAACCTGATCGCAGATCTATTTTGGAGAACACCGTGGCTCCCTTCAACTGATCGAATAAATCACCTATCCTTGGCAAGGGATATCTGTTCTTGATGGTTACCTTATTCAAGGCTCGATAATCTATGCACATTCGCATAGATCCATCTTTCTTCTTGACGAACAATACAGGAGCTCCCCAAGGTGAATGACTAGGGCGGATGAAACCCTTGTCAAGTAGCTCTTGCAATTGTTTTTGCAATTCTTTCAGTTCTGTTGGCGCCATGCGATAAGGTGCCTTCGAAATTGGGTTGGTTCCTGGGCCAACTCGATTTCAAACTCAATTTCCCGATTGGGAGGGAGTCCTGGTAACTCTTCAGGAAACACCTCAGGATAGTCACAGACTACCCTACTTCTTCTCTCTTCAACCCTTCTCCTTGACTTGCATCCACTATATGAGCTAGAAAACCAGAACACCCCTTCTCTAACATTCTCTGAGCTTGTAAGGTAGATAAGAACCTTTTTTGTCTTCTCTTTGGGTCTCCAATAAACTCGAATGGAGGTTCTGCTTCTGGTGTGAACTTGAACTTTTCTCTTGCGGCAGTCTATAGAAGCATTGTACTTGCTCAAGAAGTCCATCCCTAAAATGACATCGTAATCCTTCAT
>JAGFNQ010000794.1:113961-246715 GCA_024364735.1 Boesenbergia rotunda | reverse complement strand
AACTCCATACTAGTTTTATAAGCATCTTAAACAACTCAAAAGAACGAATCCAATAACTTGAAATTAGGATTTCTACGAAATTTAACAAACTTATCAACACAAACACATCTCTATTAACTTTGTACCCAACTTTGACTCCATGTAAAGTTTAAACAGGTGATCATATTCTACCAATCCAAAACATCAACCATGAGTTTCTATAAATCAAAATGCCTCTAAGACTTATCCAAAGATCTCTTCCACGGCTCCGCCGCCACTGAACATCAATGCAAGTCCCGTTCGCCTCCATAGCTTATGCTTTTTCTTTACCTTTATCTGCAATAGAAGGAAATGCAACTAATAAGCGAATTGCTTAGTAAGTAAATCCTAACTCACAAATCCATGTTATCGATAATAAACATGCTCATTTCAAAGAATGCTTGCTTCCAAAATACATGCACATGGGAAAACTTACATATACTTATCATGCTCAATCATGTTGAAAACATTACTTGCATTACATCATTTGTAACCTTACGTACTCATACATTCAAACTCTAACTTCCTTACTCTTACTCTTTAACATGCTTGCAATGTATCAAGGCTAACATATGAAATAAAGGCACATACTTAAAACTGAAAACACTTGCGAATACTTATTTACTTGAAAATAGTAATCAACTTTCATTAGGCCTTGACATTGTACCATGGTATCAATGTACCAATTGCACGCTCCTCTATTAGGTTGCGGGGTAGCTAGCCACCGCACCTTATTAGAGCTTCTTTCTAACTTTCTGTGGGCCTTCCATTTGCCCGGTACATGTCACTTTCCGAAAATAAAATACTTTCTTACTATAATACTTATACGTATCAAACTATCTTACTTTTGCATAAATTTTGCACTTAACACCTTTACCTTTCTCACTTGAGACTTTCATCGAGCACCTTGCGTGCCGTAAATCCCAACCTCATTTTTGGGACTTTTCAAAAATTAAATCTTATCATGCTTAGCTTACATACACCAAATCTAAACCAATAAAATTTCTATCATGAGAAAACATGCATCTTTAAAAACTTAAAACACACGATAACCATAATCTTAAAGCATGCATCATAAAACATGGTTCTACAACAAGAACTTACATACGAAAACTACTCCTATTGCAGGTGAGTGATCTACTTACCCTTTGTTTGAAGAAAACTCACTAAGTATATGGAAAACCCTAGCGTAGGACTCCTTTTCTCTTCCTTGCAAGAAACTTCACTCCTTGGCCCTAGGGAAGGAACCCTAGGTTCTCTACTCAAGAGGAAGGAGGAGGAGGAGGAAGAAAATCCTTGCTTTCTCCCAGTTTTCGCAGCCCCTCTTGCTCCCTGGTTGCGCCGACCCTAATCACCCAAAGAGGGGATTAATCGCAACTTAAGTGGAAGTTGAAACACCTCCTCATGAAAAGGGCTTACTCAACTATAACATTAATTCGCTTTATCCTTTTCTGTGCTTGATACCCTTGCCCTGCTGGTTACCCCAACTCACTTAAGGCCTTGCTTTGCCCTGTGGTCGTGTGATCAAACCTCGCCTGACCCCTTATTTTTTTTCTTTTTATTTTAATCCGAAAAAAATGCTATAAAATTCAGAAAAATTTCTAATAATTCATAAAAATTATTGGGTGTTACAATCCTCCCTACCTTATAAAAAGTTCGTCCTCGAACTTAGAACAGCTCTGGATACCTTTGCCTCATGCTATCTTCTGATTCCCAAGTTGCCTCTTCATACTTCTGATTCAGCCATAAGACTTTTACTAGTGGTATCACTTTGTTCCTCAGCTTCTTATCTGCTCGATCTATTATCTGAATAGGTCGACTTTCATAACTGAGATCTTCTTAAACTTGTACCATCTGTGGCTCAATCACTTGGTTGGCATCTGGGATATGCTTCTTTAGCATTGAGACATGGAACACATTGTGTATTGCTGACATCTCTGGAGGTAGCTCCAACTCATAAGCTACTTTGCCAACTCTTTTCGTCACTAGGTAGGGTCCTATGTATCGAGGACTTAGCTTGCCTTTCTTACCGAATCACATTACACCCTTCATAGGAGCTACTTTGAGGAAAAATGTATCCCCAACTTCAAACTCTAACGGTCTACGGCGTACATTGGCATAACTCTTCTGCCTACTCTGAGCAGCTTCTATTCTCTGGCGGATGCTCTTTATAGCTTCTGTGGTATCATCTATAAGGTCAGTCTGAGACCCCATTTCTTTCTTCTCACTACCTTCATACCAACAGAGGGGAGATCTACACTTCCTACCATAAAGAGCTTCATAGGGTGCCATACCAATAGTGGCTTGGTAACTGTTGTTGTAGGCAAACTCAGCTAAACATAAATATTTGCACCAACTGCCTTTGAAATCTAATGCACAAGCTCTGAGCATATCTTCTAGAATTTGATTCACTCTCTCTGTCTGTCTATCAGTCTGGGGATGGAAAGCTGTGATGAATTTCAATTTGGTGCCTAACGCTGTCTGTACGCACTCCCAAAAGTGTGAAGTGAAACGACCATCCCTATCAGAGATAATGGTCTTCGGGACTCCGTGTAGTCGGATCACTTCCTGCACATATAACTGGGTTAACTTTTCAATTGAGTAAGACACTCTGATTGCCAAGAAGTGGGCAGACTTGGTCAATCTGTCTACTATCACCCAAATAGCGTCATAGCCATTAGTTGTCTTTGGTAGACCAACTATGAAATCCATGGCTATGTCTTCCCATTTCCACTCTGGAATCTGAATGGGTTGTAGGACACCTCCTGGTCTCTGGTGTTCTGCTTTAACTCTCTGACATGTCAGGCAGGTGCTGACATACTTAGCTATGTCTCTCTTCATCCCTGACCACCAAAATCTTCTTTTCAAATCCTGGTACATCTTAGTGGAACCAGGATGCATTGAGTAGGGAGTTCCATGGGCTTCTTCAAGAATCTTCTTTCTCAGCTCTTCATGATTGGGGGCACATAAACGGTCACCATAGTAGAGTATCTCACTGTCAGATACTCTAAACTCTTTACTTTCTCCTTCTTGCATCTCTTGCTTGATCCTTTGGATATCAGAATCCTCAACTTGCTCTTTCTGTATTTCTTCAACCAAAGTTGACTCTAGTGTCAATAGAGCTAGCTGCCCATCAATAATCTCCACTCCATAATCTATCATCTCCTTCTGTAATGGTGGTGCCAACGATGATAAGGACATCAAAGTGGCACAAGTCTTTCTACTCAGTGCATCTGCTACTCTATTTGCCTTACCAGGGTGGTACAGAATCTCACAGTCATAGTCCTTCACTAACTCGAGCCACCTTCGCTGTCTCATATTGAGGTCTTTCTGAGTGAAGAAATATTTCAGACTCTGGTGATCTGTATAAATCTTACACTGCACTCCATACAAGTAATGCCTCCATATCTTTAGAGCAAAGACTACAGCTGTCAACTCCAGATCACGAGTGGGGTAATTCTTTTCATAATCCTTGAGTTGCCTGGAAGCATAAGCTATGACTTTGCCTTCTTGCATAAGTACGGCTCCAAGTCCTAGCTTTGATGCATCACTGTATATATCAAAGCTCTTATCACCTTCGGGTACTGTAAGAATAGGAGCGCTTGTCAGTCTCTTCTTCAACTCAAGAAAACTCTGCTCACAGTTTTCAGTCCACTCATACTTCTTATTCTTTCTGGTAAGGGCTGTAAGTGGAGAAGCTATCTTTGAAAAGTCCTCTACAAACCTTCTGTAGTACCCTGCTAAACCCAGAAAACTTCTGATCTCACTAGCATTCGTTGGTCGACTCCAGTTACTAACTGCTTCAATCTTGGCTGGGTCTACCATAATGCCTTCTTTGGAAATGATGTGGCCTAGGAAGGCCACCTGGTCAAGCCAAAACTCACACTTTGAGAATTTGGCATACAACTCCTTCTGATGTAAGGTTTGCAATACCATCTTCAGGTGTTCGTCATGTTCTTCCTGAGTCTTTGAATACACTAGGATATCATCAATGAAGACAATGATGAACTTGTCAAGAAAATCCTTGAACACTCGATTCATTAGATCCATAAACGTCGCAGGGGCGTTTGTCACTCCAAAGGGCATGACCACAAACTCGTAGTGCCCATATCTTGTACTGAAAGCAGTTCTTGGCACATCACTCTCCTTCACTTTGAGTTGATGGTAACCTGATCGCAGATCTATGTTGGAGAACACCGTGGCTCCCTTCAACTGATCGAATAAATCACCTATCCTTGGCAAGGGATATCTGTTCTTGATGGTTACCTTATTCAAGGCTCGATAATCTATGCACATTCGCATAGATCCATCTTTCTTCTTGACGAACAATACAGGAGCTCCCCAAGGTGAATGACTAGGGCGGATGAAACCCTTGTCAAGTAGCTCTTGCAATTGTTTTTGCAATTCTTTCAGTTCTGTTGGCGCCATGCGATAAGGTGCCTTCGAAATTGGGTTGGTTCCTGGGGCCAACTCGATTTCAAACTCAATTTCCCGATTGGGAGGGAGTCCTGGTAACTCTTCAGGAAACACCTCAGGATAGTCACAGACTACCCTTACTTCTTCTCTCTTCAACCCTTCTCCTTGACTTGCATCCACTATATGAGCTAGAAAACCAGAACACCCCTTCTCTAACATTCTCTGAGCTTGTAAGGTAGATAAGAACCTTTTTTGTCTTTCTCTTTGGGTCTCCAATAAACTCGAATGGAGGTTCTGCTTCTGGTGTGAACTTGACTTTTCTCTTGCGGCAGTCTATAGAAGCATTGTACTTGCTCAAGAAGTCCATTCCTAAAATGATATCGTAATCCTTCATCTCAAGGACTACTAAATCACTATAGAGTTCTCGGTTGGAAATTTGAATTAATACAGCTCTTAGCCACTGAGTAGATGCCATGACCTCTCTCGAAGGTAAGGTCATTAAGAACTTCATCGTTCAACATTTCTGGTGGTCTTTGTACTGTTTAAGTAGTGCTCGATGATCAAAGCACTACTTATCAGTTCTTCGGAGGTTTGCGACCTCTTAACACTGCTGGCCACATTTAACGCTATCTCAGGCCTTAACATCTTGAGCCTTAGCCTGACTCTCTCTTTTTCTGTGCTAACTAGTTCTGGGCACAGATGAGCTAACTGATTAAACTTCTTCACTGCTTCATCCACGGATAGGTCTCCTTGTCTGAACTCCGTGAATTCATCGTAATGCTTGTTGGTTACTCGCATGTGAAAATATTCTTCGAAGAACTCAGTCTCGAAGTCGACTCATGTCATCTAGCTGATATTTCTCTTGGCCTTAACTTTCTCCCACCACATCCTAGCATCTCCCGTAAGTCAGAAAGATGCGCACTTTATCTTCTCTACCTCATGTCAGTCCAGTAGCCCTACTATTCTTTCCAACGTTTTGAACCATGCTTAAGCATCCCATGGTTTGCTTGTGCCTGGGAAGTTCCCTGGCTTCAGTTTCTACCACTAGATGAGGTACGCTTCTTGCCTTACCCCCCTTGCCGGGACTATAGATGTAACCGATGGATCGTCGGTCACAACTGGTGCCACTACATTCTCCACCTGCGGGGTAATGGGAGCGGCCTACTGGTTAGTCATCATGGTGGCAATAACTTGCTGCTATTCTACTACTTACCATTATAACCGAGCCACCACCTCTAAAAGATTTGGTGGTGGTACTGACTTTGTTGCCTCTTGCCCTTTAGGAGTTCGCTCCTCATTTTGGGCCTTTCTAGGACGTCCTCTTGACATTCTCTTACTCTATAGTGTAAAGAAAATAAAAGCTCATTATCTCTTACAAACTTACTTCATTATCTCTATGCACATATTAGCATATAATAATACTAACATACTTCCTAATCATCATGCACTTACTGATACTAGCAGTCAATAATGAAAAGCATACAAAACTACAACATATGAACTTCTTACTTGGCAGGCGGCAGGATTGATGCTTGATGTCAGTGTGGCGGAAGGGTGGAAACTAGCTCTGATACCACTCTGTGACGACCCACCTTAACTTCTCTCCCTTAAAGCGGACGTCACTTTTATATAACCTTAACTTTACCTTATTCTTAGCCTTAGGTTACAACTACTTGACTTCCCTTAACTTGCTCTGATTTTTTTTTCTTTTAAAAAAAAACTTTCATTTTATTTGCTTTGCAAGGATTTGACCCCTAGACCTCTTAATTGTAAAACTAAAGCACTAACCATCTGCCTTACAACACTTTCTTTTCAATGGTACCAGTCGACTGATAGATAGCCAGTCGACTGGTATCGGCCACAGAAACTTTCTGTGCCCGGCACCAGTCGACTGGCCTCATGGCAGTCAACTGGTGCATCGAACAGAAGGTTCTGTTCGATATCGCAGTCGACTGGTTCTGAACCAGTCGACTGGCACACCTGAAAAACCGGCATTTCAGATCTGAAAACCATTTCCAAAGATCCACAAATCATATACTTTCAAGACATACAATGAAACAACTCCAAATCTAAACTCCATACTAGTTTTATAAGCATCTTAACAACTCAAAACGAATCCAATAACTTGAAATTAGGATTTCTACGAAATTTAACAAACTTATCAGAACACATGCAATCTCTACTAACTTTGTACCCCAACTTTGACTCCATGTAAAGTTTAAATAAGGTGATCACATCCTACCAATCCAAAACATCAACCATGAGTTTCTATAAATCAAAATGCCTCTAAGACTTATCCCAAAGATCTCTTCCACGGCTCCGCCGCCACTGAACATCAATGCAAGTCCCGTTCGCCTCCATAGCTTATGCTTTTTCTTTACCTTTATCTGCATTAGAAGGAAATGCAACTAATAAGCGAATTGCTTAGTAAGTAAATCCTAACTCATAAATCCATGTTATCGATAATAAACATGCTCATTTCAAAGAATGCTTGTTTCCAAAATACATGCACATGGGAAAACTTACATATACTTATCATGCTCAATCATGTTGAAAACATTACTTGCATTACATCATTTGTAACCTTACGTACTCATACATTCAAACACTAACTTCCTTACTCTTACTCTTTAACATGCTTGCAATGTATCAAGGCTAACATATGAAATAAAGGCACATACTTAAAACTGAAAACACTTGCGAATATTTATTTACTTGAAAATAGTAATCAACTTTCTTTAGGCCTTGACATTGTACCATGGTATCAATGTACCAATTGCGCGCTTCTCTATTAGGTTGCGGGGTAGCTAGTCACCGCACCTTATTAGAGCTTCTTTCTAACTTTCTGTGGGCCTTCCATTTGCCCGGTACATGTCACTTTCCGAAAATAAAATACTTTCTTACTATAATACTTATACGTATCAAACTATCTTACTTTTGCATAAATTTTGCACTTAACACCTTTACCTTTCTCACTTGAGACTTTCATCGAGCACCTTGCGTGCCCTAAATCCCAACCTCATTTTTAGGACTTTTCAAAAATTAAATCTTATCATGCTTAGCTTACATACACCAAATCTAAACCAATTAAATTTTTATCATAAGAAAACATGCATCTTTAAAAACTTAAAACACACGATAACCATAATCTTAAAGCATGCATCATAAAACATGGTTCTACAACAAGAACTTACATACGAAAACTACTCCTATTGCAGGTGAGTGATCTACTTACCCTTTGTTTGAAGAAAACTCACTAAGTATATGGAAAACCCTAGCATAGGACTCCTTTTCTCTTCCTTGCAAGAAACTTCACTCCTTGGCCCTAGGGAAGGAACCCTAGGTTCTCTACTCAAGAGGAAGGAGGAGGAGAGGAAGAAAATCCTTGTTTTCTCCCAGTTTTCGCAGCCCCTCTTGCTCCCTGGTTGCGCCGACCCTAATCACCCAAAGAGGGGATTAATCGCAACTTAAGTGGAAGTTGAAACACCTCCTCATGAAAAGGGCTTACTCAACTATAACATTAATTCGCTTCATCCTTTTCTGTGCTTGATACCCTTGCCCTGCTAGTTACCCCAACTCACTTAAGGCCTTGCTTTGCCTTGTGGTCGCGTGATCAAACCCCGCCTGACCCCTTATTTTTTTTCTTTTTATTTTAATCCGAAAAAAATGCTATAAAATTCAGAAAAATTTCTAATAATTCACGAAAATTATTGGGTGTTACAGTCTCGGGCAAAGTAGCATCAAGAAACATCCCAAACAAACAAGTCCATGGAGAAGTATGGTTAAGAGTAGAAAATGTTGGAAAGGGAAATAGAATAAACTTGATTATTGCCAAGAATTGATATGGAAAGGAAAACAAATTGATTAGCCTCTATAAATGTGATCCAATCATAGAAATATGGTTTTGAAAGAACCTAAACAAGTTCTAGAGTACAATCACATATGTGTGTCACAAAAATAAGGCTAATTCTCACTAGGTACAAATAATTCATCTCAAGTCATCAATTAAGAATCTAAAGCCAAGTAGTACTCAAGCATCCAAGATTTCATCCATTAGCTCAACATTAAGTTTTAACAACCAAATTTAATTTATTTTCAAGAGACTCTAAAATGATATGAAGACAACCTATAGGGATACATTTATTCCTATTCATTAAGAGAATGTGCCAAAAGAAAAACATGGTATTTACAATGTCTCCTATTCATTCTACTCTACTCACGCATTTATTAGCAAGAACTCATTTTAAAAGACAATTCTACTTCTAGAAAACATAAAAATGAAACATGCAATAAAAGAAAATGTAAGAAAGAACAAACTCCCCTTTATTTCTGGCGGTCGAAGTCTATCAAGAAATAACCTCCATCGTGGTAATGGAGGAGTATAGGTAGTTGAGAGAGCTGCCTTCATTTGATCAATTTTATGGTACATGGCTCCCCCACACTTGAACTTTACAGAAAAATGTTCAGGTGGCCGAAGGCGATTTAGGATCAAGATCCATGTAAGAAATGAAGTGCTATGAATTAAAGTAAGATCTACTCCTCTCTCTTGATGCCTTTTGAAATTCCTTCCAGGAGGTTAGAGTCTGTTCAGATGGAGCACCCACTCCAAAAATCTTCGGGACCCTGCAAAACCATGTAATACCTTTCTCAAGCGTGCAGGGTAAGAAAGAAGTGCAATACCATCAATCTCTATATAGAATGTATCCAACATTGCTTCATATCCAATTACATCAATTTTTGGTACCTCAATCAATTTTTCACAATTAATATCCACCAAAGGTATATCAAGAAACTTACCACCACCAATGAAATCAATTTTGGATACTTCAATCAGATTTTCACAAACAATCTCAATCTCTACATAAGATGCATTAAGAAATCTATCACATTCGACAAATGCAATTTCAGGTGTTTCTAAGGAATTTCCACAATTAAATGTTACCAAGGATGTATCAAGAATTTCACCACATTCAACAAAATCAATTTTAAGTACTTCTAAAAATTTTCCACAATTCATATCTACAAAAGATGTATCAAGTAATTCACCACATTCAACAAAACCAATTTTAGGTGCCTCTACAGGTTTTTCACAAACAATTCCTACAGAAGATGTGTCAATAAATTCATCACAATGAACAAAATCAATTTTAGGCACCTCTGAGAATTTTTCACAATCAGGATTTTCATCTGATGTATCCCAACATGCTTCACTTTCAACAAATTCAACACTAGGTACCTCTATTAATTTTTCACAATTAATATCCACCAAAGGTATATCAATAAGTGTATCACAAACAGTAAAATCAGTTTGAGGTACCGCTATTGATTTTTCCAAATAAATAGGAGGTATACTTACCTGATCATGCTGAAGAATACCTGGAGGTTCTACAAGAATAGATGTATCTATAACTTCCTCTTGGTCAAGTACAGGTTCCATCTCAGGCTCAAGTTCTGGTGGATACTCAACTGGAACAGGTGATCCTTGGGTTCTTGCTTCCACCATGCAAGTCCCTACACTTTCTGGCTTATCCTCTGAATCTTCTAATGTATCCATCATTGTTGGTGGTCCCTGGGGCTTAGTGCAATCCCCTACACCAATGGAATCATCTCCTATGCATGCTTCTTCTGTAATATCTGCAACAACAATATTAGAAAAATTAGGACCATCAATAACACTGTCATCACAAAATAAAAGATGAGAGGGGTCCTATGGAGCTTTAGAAACAAGTTTAAAGCTGTCACAAGCTTTTCCATCCATCTCCTCCAATGCCTCCACAACTGATGCATCCTCAGCTTTCTCTGAAATCAAATCCCTCCCACTATGTCAAATGCAACATCATCAGCAATTAACTGTGCCTCAGCAGTCTCATCTGGGATGTCCATGCTAGTGCTAGGAGGATCCTCTCTGGGGTGCTGAGAAAATGGTAAGGAGGCTTTTGGTTCTTTTTCTTGAGTTGAAAATTTGGAAATGAATTTGGAACAGGAATCTCCAGAGGGATGCATGCTGTAGGTGCCCTGATTTTGATGACTTCTTCTTCTTCTTCCACCAAATTTGCAAGATCAATTGAAGAGGGATTTGGCCATGCACTAGGGTCACCTTGAACTGATAAAAATCCAACTCCGGGGCTGTTTTGAGTGGGAAAATGGAATGCTGGAAATTTCTCAGGAGATACGGCATTTGGAGTGTTTAAACTTGAAACAACCTCTTCATTCCCCAAAGTTAGATCACAATCATGCCCCTCAGAATTAAGAGTAGCTTGAGAAGATAATTGTCCTGATCTTTGGGTTTGTATTTGATTCATTTGATTAACCAATTGTCCAAGGCGTCCTTCGATGTTTTGTATGGCGCCAAAGATATTACCCTGCTGTGATTGTTGGAATTGCGGCTGTGGGGTGGTAGGGCTGAAATTGCTGTTGAAATGGCTGAAAATTGGGTTGGAATGATGGATGAACTTGCTGAGAATTATAGTCTTGAAAGTTCTGATTTTGAAGTGGAAATGGTTGTGGTGAAGATTGAAACTGAGTGGGCTGAAATCCTTGATTTTGTGGCTGAAAATTTTGATTCCAAGGCTGAAAACTTTGTTGTGATTGTTGGAATGGTTGGGGCTGAAAGTTTTGATTTTGAAATTGAAAATTCTGATTGTTTGGTGGAGAATATTGCTGTAAAGGTTGAAGACCACTCTGATTTTGACATTGGGAAGTCTGAATTGGTTGGAACCCTTGCTAAAAATTCTGACTTGGTTGAAAATCTTGCTGAAATTGCTGAAATTGTGGCTGAAAAACTGATTTGTTTGCTGAAAATTCGAATAGGGGTTGTTGGAAATCTTGATTTGGCTGCTGAAATTGTTGGAAAGATTGACTTGGCTGAAAATTTGAGTAGGACTGCTGAAAACTCTGAAATGGAGGTTGTCCTTGTTGTGGGGGCTGTTGTGAATTAAAATGATTCCCTCAACTCGAATTGCAAGTAGATGAATAACTGTTGGGTCTTTGTTGGACTTCCAATTGCTTCACCCAAAACTTTAACTCCAACAGTGCACTTTTGATCTCTGATTGTTCAGTTGAAAACATTTTAAACCTGCAGTCCTGTCACAAAACAAATAAAATGACAGCAACCGTATACAAAAGATAAAGCAAATAAAGTGGAATCAAAGATTATCAATATGAAACATAAGCTCAAATTAAACAAACTCAACTAGTTAGTTCCCCGACAACGACGCCAAAAATTTGACGGACCCAAAAGAGGCTGTCACGAATATGGGTCTCAAATTTAGATATTTGTAAAGCTGGAAACCCTTTTTGCTAATGAGGATAAAAATGTAGTAAAGGGGTCACTGGTCGTATTTTTCTAGGGCTAGTTAAGATTGTTTGATTCAAGTTCGAGTTTAGGTGTCGTCAAATATTTTTGGGTTTTAAGTAAGAATTGGATTTGGTTTCAATTAGAAATGAAAACGCCATGGAAATAAAGGTAACTCAACTCAATGAACTAAACAAGGAAATGACAACTAATGAACTCAACCTTTGGGAGACTTAATCAACCAATGCAACTTAACCGAATTCGGGAGAACAAATCTGAATTCAAATACAAAAGTACACTACAAATTGAATTGAACTTCAGGAATTACCACTCAAAGCCGAAACTTCACTTGATACAAATGCAGCAATGAATAAAAGGAAACTTGATACGCAAGGAGTAAAATAACCCTATGTGCCAAAATGATACTAAGTGCATGAATAATACATGACAATTCAAAAATGGACTGATCAATTTAGTTTGGAAAACAAAGCTATCAGTGACATGCTCTACTAAAATAAATGAAACAATGCAGCAATCAAGCAAAGGACTGATCAATTCAGAAATATTCTTGATGCAGAAATGAATTGCAGGAATGCAGAAATGAAGTTCAAACCTTCAGGAATCGAATGCTACAACACATTGGATGAAAAGTCAAGTAAAGCAACTGAAATCAAGTGTTCGAAGCTAGCTTCAGAAGTGATGAACTTAGAATTGCATAAATGAACCTGACAAATTTAGACACAACTGAATGAAGAACTGAATTCAGAATTGCAGAATATGAATGTAAACAAATGCAGCAACAATTCGAATGCAGAAATCTAGAGGCAAACCGAGTGCTGAAACTCACAAACCAGCTGCAAAAAAACTCAACTAATTCTTAGAAAGAAAACTCAGAAACTGATGTTCACTAATACTCAATACCGAAACTATAATCAATACTTGCAGAAATGAAGTGGATACGCAGGGGTAACTGATACGCAACAGCTGAACAAAAATGCAGAAATGAACTCAATTCAGAAATGAGTCAAATGCGAAGTAAGCTTAAACCAAATGCTTCAGCACACTAAACGTGGAGTCTAATTTTCAGGAATTAAAACACAGAAACGAGCTGACTTTGAAGTAAGTGCAGAAACTAAGGTTGATACGCAGAGGCAGAAAACAGAAACTGATATACAGGAACTGAATAATGAAGTAAACTGAAATTAAAAACAATTGTTCACTAACAAGCATCTATCTGATACGAATTGCAGAATTTAAAAGCTAGCAAACGCAGAATAATTCAAGAAACTAAGTATTCTGATACAAAATTCAGATCTGTAAATAACTTGTAGAAATTGAAACTACAGCTAATAACAGAAATTCACTGAGAAAACTAGCATTGATCCCTTCCCTTAGCTCAAGTTCTTCTTGCCGTCACACAAGAGTGAGCCTCGAACCCGTAAGCTCCACAAATCGCTGGGAAAACTAACTCTGTGAATCAATCCAACTCAAACTCTGCTCAATCTGAAAAATTCAAATGCAGAGTCTATTAGAGTAAACTGAGTTCGAATGCACTAATCTAAAGTTCAGAAGGGATTAAGAAGAACTACTGCTTACTTGACGCAAAACTTCAGAATCTATGATTGACATTTGCTGAAAGGAAACTGATATGCATTAAAGGCTGATACGTAGAAATGATACCAAATTCTTTGTAAATGAAACAAGCTACAATGTAAATTTAGAGGATAAAACTAAAGCTAGCTTGATATACAATTCAGGAATTCAAGAAAGGAAACTGATACGCTGGAGAGAATAAAAAACTGATACACGGCAACAGAACTGAAACGCAGGAACTTAAACTGATAGTAAGCAAATTGATACCAAATTCAGAATTAATTCAAACAAAAACAAGCTGATATGAATGCAACTGTTCACTACACAACAACTTAACTAATAAGAGAACCGAATTAAAACACTAATTAAGGCAGAACGATCCAGAACAGAAAACTAAGGCAACTGATACAAGATTCAGAAATGAAACAGATTGCAGCAATTAAAACTACTACTCGAGACTGAAAATTCAATAAGAAACTAAACTTCGATCCATTCCTTAGCTCAAGATCTCCTTGCCGTCACACAAGAGTGAGCCTCGAACCCGTAAGCTCAACAAATCGATGGAAATTCTATCCCAGTGATCAAATCAAACTCAAATCTGCTCAAATCTGAAAACCCATCCGATCTCCTCGATCTCGTTGTGTCAAACTGCGATGATGGCTCGGGGATGATCAGAACACTCCAGAGGACCCTCCGGCCAGCTCAAATGGATGAGAAGTGGCACAAAACGAGATCCAATCAACCGAATGGCAGATCTGAATAAACCCTCATTCAGCTCTGTTCTTGGGCGAATTGGAGCTGAAGATCTCATGGAGAAGAAGATCCTACGATCTAGATCTTGATCTGAGGTAAGAATTGAAGTGGTCACGCCCTCTGATGAAGAAAATTGCAAAGAAAACGAAGAAACGCGAAGAAGACGAAGACTGGCGAAGACAAGACCCTGTGCTCGGGAGCTGATCAGAAGTTTATATAGTTAAGAAATGGACAGTCCAGATTAACTTAACTCCATCCAACGGCTAGATCTCATTCGATCTGAACCAAAATTTGATGATGTTGATTAAGGGTCAGGATCTGCCTCTCAGTAGCTCGGATCTTCCAGATTTGCAGCGGATGGCTCAGATCAACCTGAACTTTGAATGGACGGTCTAGATCCTCCTGAGCTTGATCCAACGGCTGAACGATCTCTGATTTGGATGAAACCTTCAAATCTTGATCTGAGTGCTTGATTAGCCTTAACCCCAGCTCGGATTTCCTCAAAAGTTCTCCGGTGGCTCAGATCTGGACATTTTTGAATCGGACGACCCATATTAGTCAGATTCTTGATCACTTGATCCAGTCCACTTCTGACTCAAGTTTGACCCAGCATGACCTAGGTCCATGATCCTTCCAAGCCTATAAAATAGATTCACAATTTAATGACAAAATATTTCCAATGTATCATGATTTACAATAAAGCCCAAAATAAAGTGAATTCATAAAACCTAGGATAATTCCAATATTAAGCAAGTAAAATATGGGTCAAACATGGATGTTAGAAACTAAAATGATCAACAAAATAGTGCTTATCAGTCATCCAATCTGAAGCCTTCTTTGAGGGTTGCGCCTAACATCGAAGAAACTGCGAAAGTAGTATAAACCCGGTTAGAACTAAAAAAATGTTCGAAAGAGACATCGTAGTTCTTACCGACTAAAGACAACGGTGGAGTCGGCATGAGGCCAAGGCCGAAAGAAGAAAGAATCTCCTCCCTCAGCAAATGCACTCCGTGAAAGTGCCTACTGTCCAGTCGGGATATCAATGACTTGTAGGTTGTAGAAGTGCGGTAATGTCTGGAGAGGGGAGGAGAGGAAGGAAGTTCCTCGATCCAAGTCGTGGGCCAGCTCGGAGTCAGGGTAGGCTTAACAAAGAAGTAACGCTCTTTCCATCCTTTGTTGGAGGAGGGAAGCTTCTGCAGTAAAGAGGTGTTGGCTCGGGCCTGAAAGAAGAAATCACTCGACTCTTGCTATTTGGGATAGAAGAAGTAGTGAAAGTATTCAGGCTGAAGGGGAATTTTGTACAAGAAGAAAATGATGACCGAGCCGCACATCAGACGGATGGCGTTCGGGGCTAGCTGGGGCAAAGGAATACGGAAGTATGTGCAGACAGAAGAAATGAAGGGATGAATGGAGAAGCGGAGACCTGCCTATAGGTGGTCTCAGGACAAGGTGATATAACCGGAGGGGGCAGAGTCAGGATGGTCGGTCGATTTGGGCAGGCAGAGTCGGTGGTCATAGGGAATCAAGAAGTCTGACTGGAGCTGATCCAGGTCATGGGCAGTGAGGTCAGTCACCATGGTGGAATACTAGGGCAAGGCGGGGGAGGAGGAAGAAAAAGGTGAATCCATGTGAAATAGAAAGGTGAAGAAACTAACCTGGGAAGAAAGGTCGTCGGAGAAGAAAGTCGAAAGAAGAGGACTCGCCGAAACCCTAGCAGAGCTCGAGGCGGCAGCAAGACGGTACTGAGATTGAAACGCGATAGGGAAAACGGCGAAGCAAGGAGCTTACTTATAGTAATCGGAGAATGACATCCGCCGTCCAACGGCGAGTGGAAAAGAAGCGGGCTTGAGTCGAGACCATTTGATCGAGCTTGAGGCGACTCACAAAACCACAGATCACACGTGCGGGTCGAACATTCACGAAGAGGGGAGGCATACTCCCCGCTACTCGAAAAACGAATGACTAATGAACACGTGTCCCCAGTCATTAAGGTCGTAATTAAAGAGGGGATATGCAGTGATTTTGCAACGGGAAGGTGAAGAGACATTTGATAGGACAGCCTGTTGTCCGAATGAATCACTAACTCCTGGGCGACTAAGGAAGTCAGCGCATGAGCCTTTCATTTGGGCGCGCCAGGCTCGGGCAAGAAGGACAGTCTAGTCAGTCGGACTCATCGCCTCCTTCGACTAGACTCGAGGGGGACGCTTATGATCCCGGGCCAGCTTACGTGTGGCTTGGCCCGGCAGCCTGGCGCCTTGTCAGCAAGAGAAAGAGTTATGGGCTCCGGGAGCCCGTGAGACATAAGACTTGTATTGGTGGTTCGGCCTAGTTCCCTCTAGAACGGGAAGGATAGGCCCAGGCGAAAGGTAATCGTCTCAGTCAAGGGGATCGGAAGTTCCCGAAAGGCCCCCTGGGTCCATCACGGATTGGACTGGGAGGCCTGAGTCCCAGGAGGCTCACTTCACAACGTCATTGAATCTCAGTTCTCCCGAGTCGGGGGAACCTTAAACTCAGAGCATCTTCAAGACATACACAACTATACGCTTACACATCACTTGGCTCGGGGTCCCCGATCGGGACCGTGGCAACCCACGTCCCTCGGAATAGGCCTGAACGAGCATCCAGACTAACGCAGGTCCGCCCCTGTGCCCCTCTCGATAGTTCGGCTCCCAGCCGACGTGTGGCGGCCCACGCTCCTAGGATAAGCCCGAACTAGAGGGGGCTTTACTTGATGTATCACTGAATCACACCAGCACTGTAAGCCCTCAGTCGGCCTCCTCACCTTGTGCCTTCAGTCGACACCGATATTCTATGCCCTCAGTCGGCCTCCTCATCTTGTGCCCTTAGTCGGCACCGATATTCTAGGCCCTCAGTCGGCCTCCTCATCTTGTGCCATCGGTCGGCACCTATATTCTAGGCCCTCAATCGGTCTTCTTATCTTGTGCTCCCAGTTGGCATTCGTCGTGACTCACCAGAACAACCACTCCCTGACACAGGACTAGCAGAAGGAATACGGGGTCGGCGCAGGTAAAGCATCATTCCGGCGTTAATCGCAAGCATCCCGCTAACGCCACGATCTTCCTGCCACACCCTGAGCCCCGTACTCCGACCACATACCTCTGTGTCAGGTCGAGCGGCGTCCAACGACGCTAACCATTAAGTGGACAGTGTCTTTTTCCTTATTCCGGGGTGTGACACCTTACCCTGCCACCTCTGGGTACACATTGCCCGGTCCTTGCTACGAGACAAAAGGTGGCAGGCTGGGCAGCAACTGTCAACTTCCCCGGCTATATAAGCCTCTCCACTCCGACGCCCGCAGGTGCGCACAATAGTACATCCTTACTGTTCTATTGCTTCCATTTTACTTTCCACTCTCGAGGACTGACTTGACCGTCAGAGTGTCTTGCCGGGGACTTTTCCCCGCGGATTCTAACGGTCCTTGTCTTGTAGGTTAGGAGCGAGCTTCGCGGCCAGCCCAGTGGTTCATGATCCCCGAAGGACCATCTCACTCGTGGGGCGTCCACCTCACTTCGCGACAGGATCAATGACGTTCAAAATTCAAATGCAGCATAATGTATTTCATGTTCTTTTGGATTTTCTTTACAATAATCCCAAGAGAAACTTTCGTATACTATCAATCAGTGTTAGACATGATGCAGTGTTAATCTGCTTCAAAACTAAACAGAAAGTAACAATTAACCGTCACAGACTCCTCCCACCAAATTAATTACGGGCAATTGAGACACAGAGTTGGTATCTATGAGTAATTGTTCTAATTACTGGCAATTGAGATAAATAACAATGTTGTGCTTTTTATGAAAGTACCTCAGCTTTACGAAAAGGATGTTGCAGATGATCGATCCATCCAATGGGGTGGCAAACATGGCTACAGTTATGCGCGTGTCACTCTCCTCGCTGTGTCGCTTGATCTCCATTTCCCTCTCCAATCTTTCTTTCTGCCAGAATGAATTTAAAAAATAAAATAAAATCATGTCAACCGATGCAGATATGGAATACTCCATATCAATAAGCATTTTCTTCCTACTGTCATATCTATGTTCTTCACGCTTCATATGATTTGAAACAATGATTTCGAAATATCTTATAAAAAGAATTGAGAAACCACCACCATGGACAAGTCAGATTTCATGGCCAAGCAAACTGGTTACTCACATGTATAACAAATAGATATGCCACAAGAAAATTTTTATGCATGACAAAATCATGGGCAAGTACCTAAAAGCTTAACAAAGAAAAGGAATAATAATTCAAAGCATGATGGCCATAACTGAATGAACAGAAGTGTTGTTCTACAAAAACTACCTTAGTATGTAGATTGCCTGTCCTTGATCTCCTGATCGATGCATGGATCAGATACCCTACAACATTGGTTCCTAATAATCAAGCATCTGCAGGTACTCGATTGGTTCAAGTCAAGTTCAAGTACCCAAATAATCAGGTTTGGGTAGTAATGTTTTACATTTCATGCCAGGTACTCTAGTGTGCAATTTAACAGGCTTAGGATGGGAGATACTTAATTGGGTTTAAATAGTTTAAATAGTATCTAAAAATGTGGGCACCACCAACACCCCATTCATCATGTGTGAGAGATTTTAGAAGTGGTTGTGTTAGATACAAAAATCCATATTCGTGTTGCATTCCCATACATTCAGTCAAGAGTAATAGGTTACATGATCATGCATTTCAAAATTAGCATTATCCATTGAACTATATCTGGATCGAATTTCTGAGATTTCTTGACAGCTTCAGGGATTTTGTTCAATTACTAGTTAACACTTGGAATCAATTTCAAGCCTAGTATGAATCAGAGTCTACCGATGATACAAGTAGGTCGCACATTTGAAATGTACACAACTTATTTCTAATTATATATTGAATTTGTAACATGTGTTTCCAGTGCCATATCAAATAAAATGTTAATATGCATTCCATTTCACATTAGTTTTCAGTCATAGTTAATGAAGGCATCTAATTGATAAGCTATGCATAAATCGTGATATGGGTCAATAACCAAAATCACATCATTTCAATTATATCTTCCTCCCAACTTCAATTCTATCAGCAATCAGAAACCAGAAAATGGTGCAATGGACAGACCCCAGAAACAACAACAATAGCATAAAACAATGGAAATAGTTATAGAGCAGATAGCATCACATAGTAGGTTACACTTGATTTTAGCTTCTTCCTTCTTTAGAAAATCAATATGTTACTCTTGATTTTATCTCATTATAATATTCGATTACACTTGATGTCGATTATATATATTCTTAGTATTAAGGGTACACTAAATGGGCTGTGATCTCATTACTTATTCACACAATACAACTCCTATTCGTATTTGGAGACTTAGCAGAAGAACCTCCTGCAGAAAGTCCCTTCCCTGTGTGATCTTTGCTCTTCCCCACAACCATCTAAGAGCATATTAAAAAAAAAATAGCTTGCTGAGACTTGGAGATATAATTTGATTTTCTAGCGCTCCTATATGAAACCACAATCTTCCTTGAGCTTAACAGCTACAGATTTCAACAAGAAAGCATCCACAGTAAAGTTCTACTCTCTAACAATCATTTAGTTAAAACAAGATCACCATCCTTTGATCAGCCATTCAGCTTATTAACTATAATGCAAATGGATATATTCAACACCCAATTATCAGCTCATGGTCAATGCACAATCCCAAATCTCCTAAAGTAGCATCATTGTTGGACTACCAATTTTCCTTCTCCACTTGGTTAGGGCATATCCAAAGTCCATAACTTTTAAATTCTAGATCAAAAAATTAGGCGGAAGAAACGCATTGATGAGAAAGATTTGTTAGATGTTTTATGTCGTAGACTTGCATAAATCATTTTTGTTATAATTTTAATTTGATTCTAGATTAACTGGATGCCAAATTATGTGGATATGGTGTTGTTTGGTCATTGTTATTGGGCTTAGCTATAATTGGTAGGCTTGGGCCATTTTTCCTAATTTGCAGAGACCCCTACTCCTAACCCTAATTTAATGTGGTTGTTGTCCCATTGAAACAACACGACACTTTTGGTAACTGACGGGGTGATAGGAGGAGTTTCTCTTTACCGCTTGAATTCTCTCATAGGACAGGGAAGCAGATAACTAATCAATCATGAACTCATCGATATCTTCCGCTCCAGGTAATTCTAACACATAATTGTATCAATTGTGTTTGTTTATCATTTGTCGTATTCAGAATTGGATTGCAATTGTTTTTTTTATCATCAATTGGTATCAGAGCCTATCTAATTCTGATACGCCAGTGAATTTACTGTTTAAATTAGGTGTTAATGATTTATTTTCGTATTCATGATTGAGCCTAGTATTTCGATTTTGGATTCTTTAATTTTATCGAAAAAAACCATTGAGATTTTTTTTTGTTCTGGGTGATGCGTCTCAATCATGTTAAAAAAAAATAGCTTGCTGAGACTTGGAGATATAATTTGGTTTTCTAGCGCTCCTATATGAAACCGCAATCTTCCTTGAGCTTAACAGCTACAGAATTCAACAAGAAAGCATCCTCAGTAAAGTTCTACTCCCTAACAATCATTTAGTTAAAACAAGATCACCATCCTTTGATCAGCCATTCAGCTTATTAACTATAATGCAAATGGATATATTCAACACCCACTTTTCAGCTCATGGTCAATGCACAATCCCAAATCTCCTAAAGTAGCATCATTGTTGGACTACCAATTTTTCTTCTCCACTTGGTTAGGGCGTATCCAAAATCCATAACTTTTATATTCTAGGTCAAAAAATTAGGCGGAAGAAACACGTTGATGAGAAAGATTAACCTTTTTAGTAAATAGTTGAAGACATTGGAAGAATCTTATTGTGTATTCTCACTCTAGGTGGCAAATACGCAAGCAGAAAACTCAAGAAGCCAAACAACAAGCCCAATGGCGTAAGGTTCAGATTCGCAAGAGGAATTACGCAGATGGTCGGAACAAGGCACAGAAAGCACTAGCGGATCTCGAATCAAACCATAGCAGGGAGAAGGAGGATAGAGGAAATACCTACACATCTAGATAGAGGGCGAGCCAGTGGTGAACAGTCTGTTGGAGGAAATGCTCCTTTTCGGAGAATTACAATAAATTGAAATTACTAAAGTAACTTCAACTTATCTCTGTTGAATAGCCCGAGCTGCTTCTTATGCCATCTGCAGTCTCCCGAGCGGAATTCCAGAGCTCCCGAGTTAGCTCCCGAGCTAAAATCCCGAGCTGTCGAGTGAGCTCCTGAGCAGAGTTCCCGAGCTGCCGAGTGAGCTCCCGAGCAGAATCTTCTCCCGACCCGAGCAATGTCTCCCGAGCTCCCGAGCGGAATTCCCGAGCTGGAATTTCCGAGTGGAGTCTCCCGACTAGGATCTCCCGAGTAGTGGTCGGACGTCTCCCGACCAGGATCTCCCGAGTAGTGGTCGGGCGTCTCCCGACCGACCAGGAAATTGCTGAGGCCTGCGCAGCGCAGTTTCCTTGAACAGATTCGTCCTCCTCCGGTGGTGCTTCGAGGCTCAGATGGACTTCTGTCTCTCAGGATACAGCAGCCAACTACGGGCACAACGGAGCACTCGTTGCTCGTGGCGAACTGAGGAAGTATCCGACTGCTATCAGAGGAGGTTGGGAACGAGGCGGAGTGGAAGAGGAGAATTGCTCTGTATTCGCTGCATCTCTTTTGCTCTTGGTCACAGCCTCCTTATATAGGCTCAGACCCCTGCAGTATTCAATGACGAATTAATCGTCATTTACTGCCATTTACCTGACCAGATCCAAACGTCTGGGGGTTACTAATTTCGCATTAATCAAAATTAATGCATCAGTTATATTTGAGCAAAAATTAATTTGGCAAAACATTAGTTCATCTGCTTGGACAAATTTTGCCTCGACCGATCGGACATTCGACGTGCGCGGGTCGTGCACGCACACGAGTTCACTTGGTTCAGTACAAATTCGGGCCCTGGATTTGCACCCCCCTGCGCACCCACGTATGAGAGAGAGTTTCTCCCCTAGCATTTGTTCACAACTATCATGCTTGTGATACAATATAAACCAAACATTTTGCCTTAAAACTCTCAATGTGGGACAAAAGCCCCACTCACAAGGAGTCTCTTTATTCTCCTCCTCACTTTCCATTCAATAGAAAGTTCCAATGTGGGACTAAAGTCCCACCACCTCTCTTACATTCACACTGGATATCCAAGATATCTAACAATCCCCCACATGAATGGAAACATGGTGATAGCATTCAGCAGTTGAGTCATGTATAGGATAGGTAGGTTTCACCCTTTGAACCTTCCCTTGTGAAGATATGTTTGCTTCCTGACTGACAGTAGACAGGATGTCCTTGAACTGTGCTACCGTTTATGTAAGCATTGACACATCTCACCTAGGACTCTCCCTGATACACCTCAGTTCTCATAAGTGTGTTCGTTCTTGGCCATGAACACGCCTGATTCTGCGAGAAATTCTAAGAATTGCGCCTCCAATTCTTTTCGAAGTGACCCCATTTCTTTCTCATATAGGTGATCTCTTAAGAGTTTTCCACATAACTCTATTGAATCATTAAAAGTCGTATGCTTAACCTCTATCCTTCACTGTTTCAAAGGGTCGTTCCCTTACAGTGACCACCTTTGTTAGTGCAGTTAGGTTATCCCTTTGAACCTAGTTCTTGGGATCTCCAGTCTGCATAGGTTGGGTTTACTTTGCACCAACATTTTCTATCGGCATCAAACCCATCCTTCTTGATGAGCTTGCAACTAACTCTCGATTTAACCCTTTGGTTAGCGAATCCACTAAGTTATCCTTTGACTTCACATAGTCAACAGTGATAACTCCAGTTGAGAGTAGTTGTCTAATGGTATTGTGTCTTCGACGTATATGTCTAGACTTACCATTATACAGATGGCTTTGTGCCCGGCCAATTGCAGATTGACTATCACAATGTATGTATATTGCCGGCACCGGTTTCAGCCATCTCGGTACATCTTCTAAGAATTGTCGTAGCCATTCAGCCTCTTCACTACATTTGTCAAGAGCTGCAAACTCAGAATCCATCGTGGAACTGGTTATTACGGTTTGCTTAGAAGATTTCTATGAAATAGCTATACTTCCCAGAGTGAACACATAACCACTCGTAGACTTCGAGTCTTTTATGTCAGATATCCAACTCGCATCGCTGTATCCTTTGATAACAGCAGGATATCTCATATAGTGCAGTCCATTTCCACGATTATATCTCAAGTACCACAGTACTCTTGTTATCCCTTTCCAGTGCTCAACACCGGGATTACTCGTGTATCTACTCAATTTGCTTACTACGTAGGCTAAGTCTGGTCGTGTATAATTCATCAAGTACATCAGACTTCCAATCACCCGAGCGTACTCTACCTGAGAGATACTTTCTCCTCGGTTTTTCGATAGATGTTGGCTCGTATCTATCGGCGTGCGTGCCAACGCAGTTTCACCATTGGTGAATTTCTCAAGAATCTTGTCCACATAATGGGACTGACTAAGAACAAGTTCTTCTGCTGTTCTAAGAATTTTGATTCCTAGAATCACATCAGCTAGGCTCATGTCTTTCATGTCAAATCTTGAGTTCAACATGTCTTTCGTGGATTTGATTATCTTATCATTACTCCCAATGATAAGTATGTCATCTACATATAAGCACAAGATGACAAAGTTATCTTTTGTAGCTTTCGTGTAGACACATTTATCACATTCATTGATTTTGAATCCACCTTCTCGCATAGCATTATCAAATTTCTCATGCCACTGCTTTGGAGCTTGTTTTAAGCCGTATAAAGACTTCACCAATTTGCAAACCTGATTATTCCATCCTGGCACAGAAAACCCCTCAGGTTGCTCCATATAGATTTCCTCTTCTAAATCTCCGTTTAGAAAAGCCGTCTTTACATCCATCTGATGTATTTTCAGGTTCCATAGAGCAGCAATAGCCAACAACACTCTGATGGAAGTTATTCTCGACACAGGAGAATACGTATCAAAGTAATCAAGGTCTTCTCGTTGTCGGTAACCTTTAATTACCAACCTGGCCTTATATTGATCAATTGTGTCATCTGATCTTTTCTTCTTCTTGAAGATCCACTTACAACCTAATGGTTTACTCCTCGGAGGAAGGTCCACAAGTTCCCAAGTGTGATTTTGCAAGATAGATTCTATCTCAGATACAATTGCCTCTTTCTAGTGAGGTCCCTCAGAAGAGTTCACAGCTTCTGAGTAGCTTTGGGGGTCACCTTCCAGTATGAAATTGATAAAATCTGATCCATAAGATTTTTCCACCCGAGCTCTCTTACTCCGCCGAGGCGCAACCTCCACTAGTTCATCATCCTCTTCTTCTTCCTCTAGTATTTCCTCCACCCGTTTTGAGGAACTAGCATCCTCTCGGGTCTTATATGGAAATACATGCTCGAAGAATGAGACATTTCTTGATTCTATTATCGAGTTCTTGTGTATATCCGGTAATTGTGATTCATAAACACAAAATCGATATGCACTGCTATTATGTGCATATTCAATAAATATGCAATCAATAGTTTTTGGTCCTATCTTAACCCTTTTCGGATCAGGCACCAAAACTTTGGCAAGATACCCCCACACTCGCAAATATTTGTAGGATGGTCGTCTTCCATTCCACAACTCATAAGGGCTCTTATCTATTTTCTTTCGAGGGACCTTATTTAAAAGGTAATTAGATGTTAACACAGCTTCCCCCACATGGAGTCTGGCAGTTCAGAGCTCAATAGAAGAGCACTCATCATCTCCTTAAGAGTTCGATTCTTTCGCTCAGCAACCCCATTTTGCTGAGGGGTATAAGGAGCTGTTGTTTCGTGTCTGATCCCATGTTCAGCACACAATTCAGCAAATGGTGATACATATTCACCATCTCGGTCACTTCGAACCACCTTAATCTTCTTATTAAGTTGGTTTTCAACCTCATTCTTGTAGAGAACGAATTTCTCTATAGCTTCATCCTTGCTTTTGAGAAGATACACATAGCAATACTTTGTGTTATCATCAACAAAAGTAATGAAGTACTGATTCCCACCACGTGTTGGCGTACCTTTAAGGTCACATACATCGGTGTGAATTAGGCCGAGTGGTTCGTTGCTTCTTTCAATGTGTTGAAAGGATGACCTTGTCAACTTCGCTTCCACACAAGTCTCACACTTGTGTTTCGGGTCAAGGTGGAATGTCGTTATGCTTTGCATGTTTATCAATCTACGAATCACATCGTAGTTCACATGTCCTAGTCTACCATGCCATAAACAAGAAGACTCAAGCATATAAGTGTAAGAACTCTCAATATTATTTATCTTAGGCTTAATGGCCATTACACTGAGCTTGAAAAGCCCATCAGATACATAGTCCTTTCCTACAAACATTCCCTTTTTCGACAGTACAACTCTGTCGGACTCAAACACAATGTGAAAGTCATGCTTGCTTAATAATGATCCGGACACTAGATTCTTTCAAATCTCCGGAACATACAGTATATTTGTTAGAGTCAGGTCCTTGCAAGAGGTCATCTTCATCACCACTTTTCCTTGGCCCATGATGTCCGAGGTTGTCGAGTTCCCCATGAACAGCTTCTCTCCATTAATTTCTTCAAAATTGTGGAGCAGTTCCTTGTTGCAGCATACATGTCTGGTGGCTCCAGTATCAATCCACCATTGCCGCGGGTTTGAACTCACCAGGTTCAATTCGGAGACCACGGCACAGAGGTCTTCCATTTCTGGTCCCTCGTTCAGGTTGGCCACCTTCTTCTTCTTCGGTTTCTTGCACTCCGATGATTTGTGGCCCACTCGACCACAGTTGTAGCACTTCCCAGAGAACTTCTTGGCGATGCCTCCTTTGGGTCCCAGCTTGGATGATTAAAGTTCTTCCATTTCGAGCTTTGTCTGTGCTCGACTACGTTGGCTTTCACAGTAGCCTGAGAGAACATATTTCTCTCTGAACCCTTGTTGTCTTCTTCGATGCGAAGTCTAACAACAAGTTCCTCCACGTTCATCTCCTTCCGCTTGTGCTTCAGGTAGTTCTTGAAATCCTTCCAGCCAGGGGGCAACTTCTCAATGATGGCTGCTACTTAGAAGGTTTCACTCAGAACCATACCTTCTGAGTGGATCTCATGTAAGATCACCTGATGCTCCTGGACTTGGCTGATCACTGTCTTAGAGTCAACCATCTTGTAGTCCAAGAATCGACCCACGATGAACTTCTTGGCCCCAGCATCCTCCGACTTGTACTTCTTGTCCAAGGACTCCCATAGCTCTTTGGTCGTTCCCTTCGTGCTGTACACAGCATACAACGAGTCGGCCAGGCAGTTGAGGATGTAATTTCGACATAGGTACTCAGAATGAGTCCATGCTTCCACCTTAGCAGCCTCAGCTTGCTTGGGAGGGTCCTCGGTCAAGAACCGAGCCAGATTGAGCGTGGTCAGGTAGAAGAGCATCTTCTGCTGCCACCTCTTGAAGTTCAGCCCAGTGAACTTCTCTGGCTTTTCCCCATGGTTGATCGGGGGCATTCCCGATCGGGGCAGAGGGGGCCTGGTGATGAGTCTGTTTTACCTGAACACGTTCCGTGGCCATCTCAACAGAATAGAGTCTGTTTCAAGATTGTTGGAGGAAATGCTCCTTTTCGGAGAATTACAATAAATTGAAATTACTAAAATAACTTCAACTTATCTCTGTTGAGTTGCCCGAGGTGCTTCTTATGCAGTCTGCAGTCTCCCGAGGGGAATTCCAAAGCTCCCGAGTTAGCTCCCGAGCTGAAATCCCGAACTGCCGAGTGAGCTCCCGAGCAGAGTTCCCGAGCTGCCGAGTGAGCTCCCAAACCGAATTCCCGAGTAGCCGAGTGATCTCCCGAGCAGAATTCCCAAGTAGCTGAGTGAGCTCCCGAGCAAAATCTTCTCCCGACCCGAGCAATGTCTCCCGAGCTCCCGAGCGGAATTCCCGAGCTGGAATTCCCGAGTGGAGTCTCCCGAGCTAGGATCTCCCGAGTAGTGGTCGGACGTCTCCCGACCAGGATCTCCCGAGTAGTGGTCGGGCGTCTCCCGACCGACTAGGAATTTGCTGAGGTCTGCGCAGCGCAGTTTCTGTTGGGTTCTTCCGGCACCAAAATACAAAAACGCAGCGGAAACAAGAACCCTCGAGCGATCCATGCGAAAGAAAACTCGTACAATGTACATCTATCTAATAGATCTATCTAAGTGTATACCTTTGGAGCGTGCCCTTTGCTTATCCCACTCGTCCAAGGTGCACCGGATCTCTTGCATGTTCAAGTGTCCGTGCCTCTATTCGTATCCACACGGACACAATCTCTCAACTTCGGGAGAACTACCTTAGTTGTGCTAGCAACTTGAGGTAGCTCGCAGAACACCAAGAACCCTACAATAGGGTTTCGGCCAAAAGAGGAAGATGAGGGAGGAAAGAGGATAGGGAAGAAGCCAAGGGAAGAAGACCTCATCCAAAGTCACAAGTTCCTCTTTTATAATTATCCCATGAATATGAAGAGATTTATGTCTCTTTGGCTTCCTTCATTAATACCAATAAAGTGCACATCTTTTCATGTGGCTCTTTATCTTTTCCCGTGCAAGAAAAGAATCTTTTCATCCAATGAAGAGAGACTTTTTTCTTTCCTTCATGCAACTCCGACCGAGCCTCTCGGGCTTCCGACTCGGTCTCCCGACCAAGTCTCCCGACCAAGTCTCCGAGCTCCCGACCAAGTCTGCCGAGCTCCGAGCTCCCGACCCATCTGCCGAGTGCCGACCCAGTCTGGCGAGCTCCCAGCCCAGTCTGCCGAGTGCCGACCCAGTCTGCCGAGCTCCCGACCCAGTCTGCCGAGCTCCCAGCTCAGTCTGCCGAGTCGCGTGCTCCCGACCCACACTCCTGAGTTCTCAACTCAAGCTCCCGGTCTAACCTCCCGAGTTCCCAACTCAAGCTCAGGTCTCCTGAGTTCCCAACTCGGGCTCAGATCTGCCGAACAGATTTCCCGAAGCATTGTGTCCTTTGTGTGTGTGACCCAATAGGTTCTCGTGACGTTGGTAATGCGCCTAAACACTTTGGACACATAAACAATGAGCGGCATCTAGCAATGCATCATTGCTACCCAAGTAACAAGAAAAGTCGAGATCTCAGATCTGCCGAACAGATTTCCCGAAGCATTGTGTCCTTTGTGTGTGTGACCCAATAGGTTCTCGTAACGTTGGCAATGCGCCTAAATACTTTAGACACATAAACAATGAGCGACATCTAACAATGCATCATTGCTACCCAAGTAACAAGAAAAGTCGAGATCCGACTAAACCTTCGTGACTATGATAATGTATGACCTTGTCCTTCTATCCTTGATATCTAGATTGACCAATGAGGCATAGATCGTGTCATCCTCAGTTAATCTTGTGTTTCTTGATCCCTGAGTAGACTCACTCAAACAAATGAGCTCAATATCTCATATTGACTCATTCGAGCATGGCCATGCGTTTTAGTAGTCCTACTCGATCAAGGGTCCCACAGATATCACTCCCGTCATATGGGAGGGATAGATCCCATCTACATCACTCACATCCTTCCGCATAATTCATTACATACCCAGTGATCGCCTTTATAGTCCACCCTGTTACGAGTGACGTTTGACGATACCAAAGTACATAACTCCTTATGTAGGGAACCGTAGTGACTTCAGGTCTAATGACTATTCATACAAATAGTCACATGAGAAAGTTATGACACTCATATGACAATCTATGAAACTTTCTCATGGTGGGTCAATTCAGTACGCATTCTCCAATGTATACCCATGTGTCAACTTGATATCACATATCCATGACTTGTGAGCTCAAGTCATCAGTTGACCTACATGCTAGTCTCCATGCATTAATATTGTCCTTGAATATTAATGCTCGACTAGGAATAGTTTAGTGTAGTGTTCTCTACATCATCTCACTATCGATTCAACCAATCGATATGATGTAGATAAGAACCTACTACACAAGGACATTATTATACTTAGTTATTTGGTACAAATACAAAGTAAGTATAATAACCAAACATGCCTTTACTAATGATAGAATATGATACAAAATGTCCCTAGTCAATCATCACATAATTGGCTCTAGGGCTCCCACTAACAGTTTCCATGAAACAGATTCGTCCTCCTCCGGTGGTGCTTCGAGGCTCAGATGGACTTCTGTCTCTCAGGATACAACAGCCAACCATGGGCACAACGGAGCACTCGTTGCTCATGGTGAACTGAGGAAGTACCCGACTGCTATCAGAGGAGGTCGGGAACGAGGTGGAGTGGAAGTGGAGAATCGCTCTGTATTCGCTGCGTCTCTTTTGCTCTCGGCCATGGCCTCCTTATATAGACTCAGACCCCCGCAGTATTCAATGACGAATTAATCGTCATTTACTGTCATTTACCCGACCAGATCCAAATGTCTGGGGGTTACTGATTTCACATTAATCAAAATTAATGCATCAGTTACATTTGAGCAAAAATCAATTTGGCAAAATGTTGGTTCATCTGCTTGGACAAATTTTGCCTCAACCGGTCGGACATTCGACATGCGCGGGTCGTCCACGCACACGAGTTCACTTGGTTCAGTACAAATCCGGGCCCTGGATTTGCACCCCCCCTACGCACCCACGCGTGAGAGAGTGCCTCTCCCCTAACATTTGTTCACAACTATCATGCTTGTGATACAATATAAACCAAATATTTTGCCTTAAAACTCCTAATGTGGGACTAAAGCCCTACTCACAAGGGAGTCTCTTTATTCTCCTCCTCACTTTCCATTCAATAGAAAGTTTCAATGTGGAACTAAAGTCCCACCACCTCTCTTCCATTCACACTAGATATCCAAGATATCTAACACAGTCTCCATGGATTGCATGTGAACGAAGCTACCTAAGGTCAAATCGAAGAAGGTCTTCACTCGACCCATCCAACTGACCTCTTCACCTCAGTGCGACAGTGACTGTCGCCATAGGGCTGGCTCGCGGAGGCGGTCTTTTATACCCGTGTCTAACTCATTGTGATCCAAGTCGACTCGTTTGGCAGTTACAGACAGACTCAGACTCTGGTACTCTGACCGCCTGCATGATCTGTAGTACAGTGTTTACCCGCGGCTAGTATTTTTCTTTCACCAATGAAGGCTTTGTAAAATATGATTAATAAAGTTGGGTAATATTGAATTTTGGATGATCGATTTGGTTTCATAGAAATTTTTTACTAGTGGTCGGGGTAAATTAAGAAGTATTCGTGGTGGGCGATCCAGAAGTCCAACTTCCCAAGGTTAACGTCCCATTTGGAAGAAATTCCTGCAAAATTTGTCGTAATTGGAGATCGAACCGCGGATGTATAAGATAACAACTAGTTGTCTTTCTGCTGCACCATAACCCCGGAGGCCGATGACGGCTTTGTAGCCCATAGGTCAAATGAGGTATACAATAGTATTACTCTAAATACACACACACACACACACACACACACATCAGTACATGGGCAATCATGGGCGACGGCAGGCAGGGCATACTGATTATTCTTAAAAATCAATTATAAATACACACACACACACACACACATCAATACATGGGCAATCATGGGCGACGGCAGGCATGGCATACTGATTATTCTTAAAAATCAATTATAAAATTTTCTCTTCCTCTTTCTTTTTCTCCTCATTCCATACAAATTGACATTTCTCTCTCTATATTTGGTCGTCCGCCTCTCTTTCCAAGTTTAAAGTTGTGCTACTCTCTCTTCTGCTCCTCTCTTCTCCGGTTCCAACTCTAGGGTTTACGATCGTCTCCTCCAACTTCTCAGAGTTTCGACAGTGAGTTAGGGTTTTCAGCACTACCAAAGTGATCCTCTCCATCATTGGTGCTTGTGTTAAAGAATGACACAAGAACGTATTGCAAAAGTATGTTCCATGTGTGCTAACAGTTGGTCAAAAACTTTCGCGAAATAACTTTGGTTGTGTGTGTGACTTGTGGTTCTAGGTTAGGACAAACAACACAAATCAAAGTGACCAACTTTGTTATTGGTTTTGCCGTGACCAGTACCATGTTGATCACTTTGATTATCCCAAACTAATACCAACTTTGTTGCTGGTTTAGAGACAACCACTAACTAACATTGGAGTTGGTTTTTACAAAAACAATCTCAACTTTGGGACCAGTTCTCCCAAAAAAACAATCCCAACTTTGGGGTTGATTTCCCAAAAATCAGTTCCAATTTTGTTATTAGTTTTGTCCTAAACCAGCTCCAACGTTAGTTAGTCTAGATCCCAAAAAATCTAAATCCCAACTTTGTTGTTGGTTTTACCCTAAACCAGTTCCACTTTGATGGTAATGTTATTCCAAACCACCTCCAACATTGGGGCTGGTTTGAGCAAACCACTAACCATCACCAACATTGGAGCTAGTTCGTTAAAAATAACATATGTTAACAACCTATAAGTGAGGACAAAGTATTATATCTAATGCAAACAAACATTATTTATGTGTATGTACATTTATTTATCCATGTTAATATGTATATTTTGAATAATTCCGTATATCACTTGATGTTGGGCATAAAATCCAATGGACAAGTTTTATACCACTTTAATGGTTTTTTTGGCCGTCCAACAATGAAAGGAAGAAATCATGGATCTGTTCATTTACATGATCAATACATAGCCATCATTAAACAGTCCCTTTTTTCTATTTTTCTAGGCATACAAGATATTCAGCAAATTCACGAACATCTGGTGAATATATTTCAAAATTGGGATTCAACAGCTCAAACATTCAAATTCTTTGATACGTTTTATAATTTTGAAAGGTACAAAGAAATAATAAAAAATAATAAATTTAAATTTTTAAGTGTCTCAGTTGAATTCACTAGAAGAGATATATCTCTGTTGCTTGATATTTCAGATAAAGGTACTTCGGTATTTATGAACTCAACAAATACAATTGGTGATCTCTTTCTTGCTCACTTTTCTAATAAAAAGAACCTACTAAATCAAGAATTGAGGTGCTTCTTAAACTCTATTCTCATAGAGTTGAAGTTGATGCTGATGTTTTTAGTATTTTTGTAAATTATATATTTGTTTGTGTGTTATTTTTATTTAGTACATATAAGGTTCCATTAGGTCTATTAAATATTACAGATAATTTTGCAAATCTAAATTCAATTGGGTTGAAGCAATTCATCAATTTATGTGTCTCCAATTGGCCACCATCGGGGATATTTTTTCATCAAATCAGATATCTCAAACAACCACTTCAATTCCATACCTAAAGGAATTTGTTGGTCTTTTAGCTGTAAGTTTTTTAATAGTAAATGTGATATTTTAATATAGACATGATAATGTTGTCAAGATTTTGTATAATGAAACGCAGGTATGGTTTTATGAGCATGTCTCAATCCAGAAACTATATCATATTGAAGGTGTAAGAATTAATAAGTAGAGGTCTACTCCATATATTAGTTAGGTTAGAGGTTTGTTGGCCCAAGTCTTACCTGATGAGGTACATATTCAAAACTATGGACTAAAATTCATTTGAACAGTTTAAATATTAATCTCTAATTTGATAGGTGATTACGGAACTCGTCCCTACCCATGTTGAAAAAATATTAGTACAAACTCTCTTGGATATCGATGATATTCAACATTCAATAGAGACTTCCCCGGTACATGATACAGGAGGTAGAAGTCTGATTGATATTGAATGCCCTAATTATATTATTCATCAGAACTGAATAAATGAGTTAATAATATAGAACAATTAGTTAAAAGAAAGGGTTAATAAATTTGTTGCAATAATAGAAAAGCATGACATTTTAGTTGAATCAAGTGACCCTTAAATTAGTTGCAATAATAGAAAAGCATGACATTTTAGTTGAATCAAGTGACCCTATAGTGAATCCTCATCCTGAATCAGTTGCTTCTAGAACAAGGAGTAGGAGTCGAAGTTGCAATGATTACTGAGATATACCAACTGATAGTTCTATATTGTTTAAGGTTTTACCTTAGAAAAAGAAATGTCATAAAGAAATTAGCAACCCATCTGAAAACATTACAGAATGAGAAGCAATTGCAAGTCTTGATCAGGGAAAAGCAAAAATTGCTAGGTCTGATACGCAAAAAGAGGGCAAAAATATCATCTTAATTGGAGAACCAAATTCTGTATATGAAGACATAGAGGTTGAAAGAATTAGGAAACTTGACAAATTGAGATTGCAGACCATTGCGGTAACTATCTGTTTCTATACATAAATTATGTCCAGTATGATTTCAAACACTAAATAATCTAGTTTTGTTGTTAATGATAGTATGTCAAGAACAACTCCATCTTGAAGTTGATTTTTTAATAATAGCTCCATGGGGTGTGCCACTTGTCATGTAGCTATAAATTTATGTGACAATGTCATAACAAGAGTTGGAGGTCATATGTAGATTGTATATACTCACTCCTCTCAACCAATGCCAACTTTTTAAAAATCCATGGCCCCTAGGTCAATCAATGGATTTCGGGCAAAACCCATTGATAGACCTAGTGGACCCCGATCCATCTCATTTCATACTCTGTGATTTCACTTGGCTTTTGGAAGTTAAATTATGGCCTCTATTATTGTTTTCATAATTTGGAAGAGTAGTTCCAAAAGATTCAAACATGAATGTTACTGGTATTATAGAAATAGCTTTAACTTGAAGCTGATTTTACAATACCTTCACCATGAAGTTGGTTCTGCAATACCAGCTTCAACCTGAAGCTGATTTTCAATACCATCTCCAAAGGGTGTGCCACTTGGCACACGGCTATAAATTCATATGTGAGTGTCATAACAAGAGATAGAGGTCACATGTAAATTGTAGACACTCACCCCTTCCAACTAATGCCAACTTTCCAGAAATCCAAGGCCCCTAGGTCAATCAGTGGGTTTTGATCAAAACCCATTAAAATACCAGCTTCAACGTGAAGCTGGTTTTACAATACCAACTCCCAGGGGTGTGTCATATGGCACGCAACTATAAATTCATGTGGAAGTGTCATAATAAGAGTTGGAAGTCATATGTAGATTTTAGACACACACCCCTTTCAACCAATGCCAACTTTTCAGAAATCCGAGGCCCTTAGGTCAGTCAATGGGTTTCAGTCAAAACCCATTGATGGACCTAGTTGACCACGATCCGACCTAATTCATACTATGTGGTTTCACTTGGCTTAAGGCAGTCAAATTATGGTCTTTATTACTATTTGCATAGCTTGCAAGAGTAGCTCCAAAAAATTCAAACATAAATGTCAAAGATGTCACTAGTATTACAGAAACTGCTTTAACTTAAAGCTAGTTCTTCAATACCAGCTTCACCGTGAAGCTGGTTCTGCAATACCAGCTTCAACTTGAAGCTGGTTTTTTAATACCAAATCTAAGGGGCATGCTACTTGGCACATGACTATAAATTCACGTGGGAATGTCATAACAAGAGTTGGAGGTCATCTATACATTGTAGACACTCACCCTTTTAACCAATGCCAACTTTTCAGAAATCCAATGGCCCTAGGTCATTCAATGGGTTTCGGTCAAAACCTATTGATGGACCTAGTGGGCCCTGATCCGACCCAATTCATACTTTGTGGTTTCACTTGGCTCAAGGCAATTAAATTATTTCCTCCATTATTGTTTTCATAACTTGCAAGGGTAACTCCAAAAGATTCAAACCTTAATGCCAATGATATCGTTGGTATTATAGAAACAACTTCACGTTGAAGCTGTTTCTGCAATACCAGCTTTAACCTGAAGCTGGTATTTCAATACCAGCTCCAAGGGACGTGTCACTTGGCACATGACTATAAATTCATGTGAGTGTCATAACAAGAGTTGGAGACCATATGTACATTGTAGATACTCACCTCTTTCAACTAATGCCAAATTTTTAAAATTTCAAGGCCTCTAGGTCAATCAATGGGTTTCGGGCAAAACTCATTGATGGACCTAGTGGATCCCAATCTGACTTAATTCATACTTTGTCGTTTCACTTGGTTCATGACAGTCAAATTATGACCTCTATTATTATTTCCATAGCTTCCAATAGTAGCTCCAAAAGATTCAAACTTGAATTTCAATGGCGTCGCTAGTATTACAGAAACAGATTTACTTAAATCTTTTTTTGCAATATTAGCTTCACCTTGAAGCTGTTTTGGCAATGCAAGCTCCATCCTGAAGTTGTTTCTGTAATACCAGCTCTAAGGGGTGTGTCACTTATCATGCGACCATAGATGCATGTGGGAGTGTGATAATAAGAGTTAGAGGTCATATGTAGATTATAGACACTACCCTTTTCAACCAATGCTAAATTTTGAGAAATCCAAGGAATCTAGGTCGATCAATGTGTTTCGGTTAAAATCCATTGATTAACCTATTAGACCCCGATCAGACCCATACTCTGTGGTTCCATTTGGCTTAGGGCAGCCAAATTATAGCCTCTATTACTTTTTTATAGGTTGCAAGAGTAGCTCCATAAGATTAAAAGTTGCATGTCATTGGTGTTGTTGGTATTGCAGCAATACCATCCTCACCTTGAAACTGGTTCTACAATACCAATATCAACCTGAAGTTGGTTCTGCAATTCCATCTTCAACTTGAAGCTAGTTTTTCAATACTAACTATATGGTTTAAGTACAAAATGAGTATTTATATATTAATGTAACATAGTCAGTTGTTTGTGTTGTCATCCCTTATAAAATGCAACTGCCTTCTCTAATGATGCAAATTTTATCCCAATTTTTGGATTTCAATCATCACCAACTTGGGGAATGTATTACTGATGTTCATAGAGATTTTCTTCCATTCATGTTAAGTCTCTAATTGATATACACTATAGGTGGGTGGGAGCACAAACAGTGTATCAATTTAAAAAATAGTTATGAATATATCGAGAAAAACTTTTCTTGTTTCTGAGGATGAACGTCACTAGAATTGAACACTCTCATCGATATTGTGATATGTCTGTAAATATCTTTATTCAGTCAATCAAGGGTGTTGATTTACCTAAACCATCAACATGAGTTTTGGGGGAACCACTAACCAACATTGGTCTTCGTGTTGCTCCAACGTTGGTACTAGTTATTCACACGAACCAGCCCCAACATTGGTGCTGGTTTTTCGCATGAACCAGAACCAACGTTGGGTCTGGTTCGTGTGAATAACCAGCACTAACTTGGGGTTGGTTCACCCAAACCACTAACCAACATTAGTGCAAAGGATTTTGCAAAAACTAGTGCCAAAAATCAGCGTCAATGTTGGGGCTGGTTTTGGTTGAACCAATGCTAAGGTTGATGTTGTTTTTGCAAAAATTAACACCAACCTTAGGGCTAGTTTTGGTTGAACCAGCCACAATGTTGATGCTATTTTTGTAAAAACTAGTGCAAATGTTACGACTGATTTTGGTTGAAGCAAACCCAAAGTTGGTGTTGATTTCCGCAAAACCCAATATGTTCCATGGTGCAAAACAGCACCAACTCACTGTCAACCCTCTGAGAAGAGGGGAGGGGTGATTTGGGACACACGGAGCATACATTTGCAACATGCTCTTGCATCATTCTTCAACACAAACACCAACGACAGAGAGGATCACTTTAGTGGTGTTGGAAACTCTAACTCACTGCTGGCGCTCTGAGAAGTTGGAGGAGACGACCGTAAACCCTAGAGTTGGAACCCGGGAAGAGAGGAGTGGAAGAGAGAGATGCGCGACTTTAAACTTGGAAAGAGAGGTGGGCGGCCAAATATAGAGAAAGAAATGCCAATTTGCATGACACGGGGAGAAAAAGAATGAGAACCAAGATCGCCCAGGTAGTGATGTGCAAGATATCACTATTGTGTGTGTGTGTGTGTGTAAAAGGTTTGTTATGCTAAGGATTTACCGTGCAAACTCCGTATAAACCTTAACCATTTTTTTTATTTAAAAGTTTTTTATACTTAACACTATAACTCAACCACTAAACCCTAAAGGCAAAATCTTAAACGATGTATTCATAAGCTAACAAACTAAAACAAATAAAACAAAAATAAAAAAAAAACTAAACACAATTGGTATGCACTAGTCCGCATGGTAAGGTCCTTAGCATTATATATATATATATATGCTAAGGATCTTACCATGAAGACTCGTGCGGACCAACCATTTAATACTCATATGCTTATGACATTTGTCCTAGGCATAGCGATAGTGGCTATATGGTATTTCTGGTGTAATAGCCAAAAGTCGATCCTGAGGAGGTGATGACCTACATTTTCGGTCCCACTATGTATCTGTTGTTTGTGTACCTATATGAACCTTATTCCATATCCATGAGGCTGACTCTAGGGAGGCCGTTAAGGTAGCGGATCTATGTTTTTAATGAATAGGATATTTTTATAAAACATTATATTTTCCTCTCTTTTTCTCTTTTTCCTCACCACACATCGCAGTAGCTACCATCTTCCCCATCGCCCATATTATCATACGCAGCCCCAATCCCTCTACTTATCCTCTTCTTCTTCATCATTTCTTCTCCTCTTCTAGGGTTCTACAGCATTGATCATTTACACACACACACACACACACACACACACACACACACACAAATAGCTTGCACAACCTTATAAGAACTATAGGCGACGTCTAATCTGGCCAGCACATGCAAGCAAACTTAAAATTTTTTAATTTCACTCTCCTGCATGCAATGATTATATATAAACTAATAGCTTGCACACCCTTATAAGGCTGACTATAGGCGACGCCTGATCTAGCTAGCACATGCAAGCAAATTTAAAAGTTTTAATCTCTCTCTCCTGCATGCAAAGATTTTTCTCTTTCTTATATGAAAAAGCTTTCTCCTTATATTCAAAGTGTTGCTGGTCTACAAACCAACACCTTGGTGATATTAAAAGTGATGCTAATTTTAAAATCAACACCAAGGTGGTCTTGATTTTTAAAATTTAGCACCAACATTGGAGTGTGGTCTTTAAAGACTAGCTCCAACATGAAACTAGTTTTGTAAGATCAGCACCAAGGTTTGTGTCATTTGGCACGCGGGCATAGCTATTTGTCTAAGTCTCAAAATCATATTTTGAGGTCATATATACATTCTAGACACTCACCTCTTCCATCCCATTCCAAAATTTTAAAAATCTAAGCCCACTAGATTAATCAATGGATTTCAATCAAAACTCATTGATAGACCTAGAGGATCTCAATTTGACCCATTCCAAGTCCTATGGGTTTATTTGGAGACCTATATACATTCTAGACACTTACCCCTTCAATCTCATGCCAATATTTCATAAATTCAAGCCCTCTAAGTCAATCAATGGGTTTCAACCAAAGTGATGTCGGTTTATAGCAGACCAGCATCAAAGTGGTGCTGGTTTTAAAAACCAGCACCAATGTTGGAGCTGGTCTATAAAGATCAACTCCAATATACTAGTGCTAACTTCATGTTGAAACTGGTATTTAAAGACCAACTCCAACGTGTTAGTGCTGGTTTTTAAAGATCAGTTTCATTTTGGAGCTGATCTTTGAAGATCAACTCCATGTTGGCATGGAGCTTATCTTTAAAGATGACTCCATATATTAGAGTTGGTCTTTAAATATCAACTCGATCATATTGATATTGGTCTTTAAAAATCAATTTCACATTAGAGCTGGTTATTAAATACTATCTGCAACGTTGGTGCTGAATTTTTAAAATCAAAATCACATTGGTACTGATTTCTAAAAATCAACATCACTTTAAAAAATGTATTGATATTGGTCTTTAAAAATCAATTTTACATTGGTCTTTAAAAACCAACACCAATGTATTGATATTGGTCTTTAAAAATCAGTTTCACATTGGGGCTGGTTATTAAATAACAGCTCCAACGTTGGTGCTGAATTTTAAAAATTAGAATTACCTTGGTACTGATTTTTAAAAATCAACATCACTTTTAATATCACCTTGGTACTAGTTTCTTCAAATCAGCACCACTTTGCATGCTTGAAAGAAAAATCCTTTGCATGCAGGAAAAAGAAAAGTCTTTGCATGTAGAAGAGAGAGATTAAAAAATTTTAAATTTGCATGTGTGTGCTAGCTAGATCAGACGTTGCCCTTATAAGGGTGTGCAAGCTATTATTTAGATGATTCTTAGGTTCTATTTTATTTTATTATTATCGAGTGAGGTACCGAGAATTGTTGAATGTGTGCAATAATACACCCATTATTGAGAGAATGGTTGTTACTTGCCCATTGCTCTTCCTCCATTATGTGCAACTATTGCACACGTTACCATCTAAGATACCTATATATACGCCCAAGGAAATTAGAGAAAGGAGATGAGAACAAATCGAGGTTGGTTCATTGTGGGATTTGATTCTAAACAATGAAGGATTGCTCATTCATTTATAATCGCTCTTTGACAGCAAGTTCTTCTTTGATTTCTTTTCCTAGAGCACTGTCATTTTTTTCATATGAATTCATGGACACTAACAAGAATGACACCCCCAGGGTGTGATAGAAGCAACCAACCACGACTATGATTTGAAAAATTGAGAGTTTACTTTGTCAATTTATAATCTATTTGGGAGGAGATGAAGGAAAACAAATAAAGGGAAGGTAACTTTTTNACATCAGACGGATGGTATTCGGGGCCAATTGGGGCAAAGGAATACGGAAGTATGTGCAGACAGAGGAGATGAAGGGAAGAATGGGGAAGCGGAGATTGGCCTGTAGGTGGTCCCGGGACAAGGTGATATAGCCGGAAGGGGCCAAGTCAGGGTGGTCGGTCGATTTGGGCAGGCGGAGTCGGTGGTCGTAGGGAATCAAGAAGTCTGACTGAAGCTGATCCAGGTCATGGGCGGTGAGGTCAGTCACCATGACAAAGTACCAGGGCAAGGCAGGGGAGGAGGAGGAAGAAGGTGAATCCATGTGAAATAGAAAGGTGAAGAAACTAACCAGGGAGGAAAGGTCGCTGGAGAAGGAAGACGAAAGAGGAGGACTCGCCGAAACCCTAGCAAAGCTCGAAGCGGCAGTAGGACGGTATCGAGATTGAAATACGATAGGGAAAACGGCAGAGCAAGAAGCTTATTTATAGGAGTCGAAGAATGACGTCAGTCGTCCGATGGCAAGTGGGAAAAAGGCGGGCTCGAGCCGAGACCGTTCGATCGAGCTCGGGATGGCTACTGAAATGGCATATCACACGTGCGGGTCAAACATTCGCGAAGAGAAGTGGCATACTCCTCGTTACTCGGAAAATGAATGGCGGGTGAACGCGTGCCCCCGGTCATTAAGGCCACAGTTAAAGAAGAGATATGCAGTGATTCTGCGACGGGAAGGTGAAGAGACATTTGATGAGATAGCTTGCTAGCCGGGTGAATCGCTGATGCCGGGTCGACTCAGTAGGTCGCCCACATGAGCCGGTCACTCGGGTGCGCCAGGCTCGGGCAAGAGGGGCAGTCCAGTCAATCAGTCTCATCGCCTCCTTCGACTAAACTCGAGGGGAACGCTTATGATCCCGGGCCAACTTACGTGTGGCTTAGCCTGGCAGCCTGGTGCCTAGTCAGCAGGAGATAGATTTATGGGCTCCGGGAGCCCATGGCATATAAGGCTTGTCTTGGTAGCTCGGCCTAGTTCCCTCGAGAATGGGAAGGATAGGCCCTGGTAAAAGGTAATCATCTCAATTAAGGGGATCGAAAGTCCCCAAAAGGCCCCCTGGGTCCAGCGAGGTCTGGAGTGGGAGGCCCGAGTCCCAGGAGGCTCAATTCACCACGTCACTGAATCTCAGTTCTCCCGAGTCGGGGAACCTCAAACTCAAAGCATCATCAAGACATACGTAACTATACGCGTATACATCACTCGGCTCAGTGTCCCCGATCAAGCCCGTGGCGACCCACATTCCTCAGAATCGGCCTGACCGAGCGTCCAGCCTATCGCGGGCCTGCCCCCGCACCCCTCTCGGTCCGGCTCCCAACCGACGCGTGGCGACCCACGCTCCTGGGGTAAGCCCGAGCCCGAGGAAGCTTTACCCAGTATATCACCAAAGGCCCTGAGTCGGCCTCCTCAGTCGGCCTCATCAGTGCCCTCAGTCGGCACCTTCCTTCTAGGCCCTCAGTCGGGCCTCATCAGTCAGTGCCCTCAGTCGGCACCTTCCTTCTAGGCCCTCAGTCGACCTCATCAGTCAGTGCCCTCAGTCGGCACCTTCCTTCTTGGCCCTCAGTCGGCTTCATCAGTCATTGTCCTCAGTCGACACCTTCCTTTTAGGCCCTTAATCGGCCTTATCAGTCAGTGCCCTCAGTGGGCACCTTCCTTCCAGGCCCTCAGTTGGCCTCATCAATCAGTGCCCTCAGTCGGCACCTTCCTTCTAGGCCCTCAGTCGACCCCAGCATACAGAACAACCACTCCCTGACACAAGACTACCAGAAGCAGTACGAGGTCGGTGCAGGTCTGGTACTATCCTGGCTCAAACGACGAGTATCCCGCTGATGTCCTAATCTTCCTGTCATACTCTGTCCCCCCGTACTGCGACCACATACGTTAGTTTCAGGCCGAGTGGCGCCCGACGACACCAGCCTTTAAGTTGAAAGTGTCACTTTCCTTATTTCAGTATGCGATACTTTACCCTGCCATCTCTGGGCATGCCTCACCTTGTCCTCACTACATGACAAAATATGGCAGGCGGGGCAACAACTGTCAGCTTCCTCGGCTATATAAGTCTTTTCACTCCGACGCCTGCAGGTACGCGCAATAGTGATTTTGCTAATGTTGCATTGTCTTTTGCTTTCCACTCTCGAGGACTGACTTGATCGTTGGAGTGCCTTGCCGGGGACTTTTCCCGGCGAGTTCTAACGGTCCTTGTCTTGCAGGTTAGGAGCGAGCTTTGCGGTCAACCCAGCGGTTTGTAATCTCGAGGACCATCTCACTCTTGGGGCGTCCATCTCATTTCGCGAAAGGATAAAAAAAAATCCACTTTATATATATATATATATATATATATATATATATATATATATATAATCAAAATAATTGTAAGATCCTTGTTTGTACCCAACATTCCCCTGTAGTTTTAGAGATACGGCTATAAATTTTTGCAGCAAAAGTTGTTGAAACAGGGTAAACTAGTTATTTACATGTACAAATGAATCAAAATCGAAATTTCATATTAAAACTTGGAAATTGTTAGTTTGTCCAATAATGTGTCGACTCGTTTTTCTCGAAAAAAAAAAATAGGAGTGGTCCAACTATTTTAGTTTCCAGAGTGTACAAACAGAGACGTACAACTGTTATTCAGTTAGGTCTTGACTAACTAGACACTTGCCTGACCATTAATTTATCAATTCAACTGCAAGAAAGAGTGGTGGGCACCTTTCTCCAATTTCGTGAGCCACCATCAGAGTGAGTTGTAATGGGAGATGCGGTGTGGAGGAGATTGTCCATGAGCTAGGACTTCCCCTGTTTCTTCCTCTCATTCATTTTCATTCAGATTAACAACACCTTGATACATTTATTCTCGATCAAACTATGTTATTTAGGGCATTCACAATGAAAATATTTGAGATGGGGGATATTTGAAGATAACTCCTATTGGAAAAGGAGAGATTAGGGATATTTAGAAACTACCGGATAAAAATTAAAAAAAAAACTAAAAGCCATAGGTGAGCTGATGCATGGGTGGGTCCATGTCAACGGTAACTTTTTTTTGTTTTTAATTCTGACTGCTATTACTTTGGTTGATACTGTTGCCAATCTCTCTCTCTCTCTCTCTCTCTCTCTCTATATATATATATATCATTTCTTTCATCTATCTTTCATCTATCACTATATACCACATTTATTCTCCACTATCTCATAATAAACTCGTCATTTGTTGTAAAATGTTTCAAGATCTTGATCAAAGTAGCATAGAAAATATTCCCAAAGACACAACGAGCCATACAATATCATATCTCGATGAAGTGTTATTTATAATAGTAGTGCACAATCAACTTAGAGTGACTGAATTCGTTCAAGACTATTATGAGAGTACTCAAAGAAGAAGGTCAATTAACAGAAATCGTATAGCTGGACACATTCAATTTATCAATAATTAATTCTTTGTTGAGCCAGTGTATATTGATGACATGTTTCGACGACAATTCCAAATGAGAAAAAAGTTATTTTTGCACATAGTCACTAATTTGAAAAATCATCTAGTGGATATTTTTAATAGAGGAAAGATGCAGCGAGGAGAAAAGGTTTGTCACGGCTTCAGAAATGCATGACGGTTATTCATCAACTGCTTATGGAGGTTCTGCCAACCAATTAGATGAGTACCTGCAGATGGGTGAAACAACTGCCCTCGAATGCTTATTCAACTTTTGCCAATGTGTGATACAAATATATGGAGGCGAGTGTTGGTGCAATCTTCGTTAGGTAAGGGTTGACCTAGTTTGACTAGGCTCAGGTGAGCTTGAGTTTCAATGTCTAACAATAATGTTTGAATATTGTGTGAGTCAAATAAGTTAAGGTTGACTGGATACTTGACGTGGAAAAGTCCTAGTGGGACTAGACACACTTAGTGAGACTAGGTGAAGTCCAGATGGATCGGAGAGATCGCACGTTGGTAAGGAAAAAGTCCTAGTGGGACTAGGCACACTTAGTGAGATTAGGTGAAGTCCAGGTGAATCGAAGAGATCGCACACTGGCAAGGAAAAAGTCCTACTAGGATTAGTCACACCTAGTGGGACTAGGTGAAGTCCAGGTGGATCGGGGAGATCATACGCTGGCAAGGGAAAAATGTCCTAGTGGGACTAGACACACCTAGTGGGACTAGGTGAAGTCCAGATGGATCAGGGAGATTGTACGCTGGCACGGGAAAAGCCCTAGTTGGGAACTAGACAAGGGAATGTCCAAATCGGTCAAAGGTTTGATCGAACACTTGATGAGGAAGTCCTAACAGGTCACTGTTAATCGGGATTAGGCAATGAGACCCTAGACTTGTGTGCACACAAGTTAGGGTTGGGGTCAATCGATTGGGTAATCAATTGGCGTTGGTTTCTCGCAAATAAAACCATCTTAATCAATTGGGTGATCGATTAAGGAGAGAGTTAATTGATTGGGCAATCGATTGGAAGAGTTGTGTCGCGAGAACAGAAACAGACTGAATTGATTGGGTAATTGATTCAACTTCCTCTTAATCGATTAGGCAATCGATTAAGGAAGATCGTAATCCATTGGGCAATTGATTAAGGGGGACCGTAATCGATTAGGCAATTGATTACGACAATATTGCGCGAGAGCACAAAAGGTGCTGAATCGATTCAGCAATCGATTAAAATTTCAAAAAATAGTCGTTGAATGGCTAAATCTGACATTGTAATCGATTAGATAATCGATTAGGGAACCCTAAGTCGCGGGTATGTAAGGTTTTCATGCAGGTTTGAAGCTGTAGCTCTTCGGCAATCTTCGCACGCCCTTCTCCTCCTTCATCGTCATTTCAAGAGAAGTCTTGGAGCATAGTGTTGCTGCATTTCCAAAATTCTAGAGGTGATCCCAAGCTAGAAGAAAGCAAGAAAAGCAAAAAGAGCTCATTGTTGTAAATCTTGTAAGATTTTCTTTGTATTTGCTTGTATTCTTGTTGTATCTTCTTGAGAGCTTGTACAAGGTTTCTCCACCTCCACGAAGGAGTCTTTCATAGTGTTTGAGAGCGTGAGGAGGTTGGATCCTTGGATTAGTCACCTCAAGGAGGTGGATACCAAGTAAGTCCTTGAGTGTTAGCATTTCTTGGAGTCTTCCGTAGTGATAAATCATCAACAAGCAAATCGGAGCTAATCACCCCCCCTCTAGCTCGCCTATTGTCAATGTGTGATACAAATATATGAAGGTGAGTACTTAAGAAAACCTAATGCAACTGACATCACTCATTTGCTTGAAATGCATGAACAAAGTCACAGTTTCCTGAGATATTATGAAGTCTTGATTGCATGCATTGGGCTTGGAAAAATTGTCTATTCATGTGGAGGGCACAGTACACATGAGGCGATCATGACTATCTAACAATTGTGCTTGAAGTGATTACATCTGTCGATTTGTAGATATTGCATGTCTTTTTTGGAGTTGCAGAGTCTCACAATGACATCAATGTACTTAATAAATTGCCTATTCTTAATTACGTCTTAAACAGAAATGCACCAGAGGTTAATTTTATTATAAACAATACACAATATACAAAAGGGTATTATCTAACAGATGATATATATCCGAAATAGGCCACTTTCTTCAAGAGTTTTTCCTACCACAGAATCTGAAAAGAATTAAATTTAAGAAAAGACAAGAGATGTAAGAAAAGATGTCGAGTGGGCATTTGGGATGCTCCAAGCTCGTTGGGCAATTATATGGTCCAGGGCAACATTGGTTTATGTATAAATGCAAAGAAATCATGTATACATGCATTATTTTACACAAAATAATTGTGAAGGACGAAGGTCATGCAATATCGATTTGGGACCGTGAAAAACAAAATACTAGCATAGCGAATCATGGCTCAACCACCGAATTTTCTTGATACATTCGAAGAATTTTTGAGTTACGTGATATTCGGGTGCATCATTAGCTTCGTCATGATTTGGTTGAACACATTTGGGAAACATGTCATTGTGATGAATGAATGATTAATTTATCATCTATGAAATATTTATTTATTTCAATTTCAAATTCATGAAATATTTGTATTCGTATGTTCAATGGCAGAGGGAAGGGGAGTGGGGGTTTGCGGAAGCACCCCCTTGCTTCCAGAAATTTCATTAGCATATCTCACCTATTTTTCGAGGGACAAGGAGGAAGATGAGCGCAAGCAATAGAGCTCCCCTTTGCTTTCGAAAATTCTACTAGCATATCTCACATGCTCTTCGAGGGAGAGGAGGATGAGGGCTCGAACAACGAAACAAATTGCAAAGTCGCAATCAACGGATTTTGATAGCAAGAAATGTTTTTTAGTCTCTTCCATAAGCACCCTCTTAAATTTTTGTGTGAATTCGTCATTATCGGTATCTTGTATTATTTCTTTTAAATTTTGCACATCCTATATTTTTTGTTTAAATAAAAATTAATATTAAAATAATTATATTAAATAATTATTAAAATATATAGATAAATATTAAGTAAAAAATATTTATGGATAATGGTAGATGAAATATATTAAATTGAAGAATTAGAAAATATAATTAGTTTTATTTAAATGTAAAATTAGATGTAAATGAATACAATGATGTACTCATAAATATTTGATTAATGATGTACTCATAAATATTTGATTAATGATGTACTCATAAATATTTGATTGATGAGATATTTGAGAGTGAAATTGGAGATATTTGAGAGTAAGATATGTGATAGGCATGACTTATAAATATTTAATTGGTGAAATATTTGACTGTGAGAGATGAGATATTTGAAGAGTGAGATATTTGAATGATGATGTGGAAGTGGTGATCACAAATATTTAAGAGAAATATCTCCTATTGTGTATGCTCTTAGTCTCTTTGGCAGCTCCTACAGACTTAACTGTGTTGGAAAATGATTTGGTGTGTACCCAGAAGGTTTGGGAATCAATTCATGGTGGTTGACAGGAATAAATCTCGGCATCCCGTGGTAAAAATTCAGTCCTCCATCTATCACTTGCTGCTTAGTTATCGTGATTTATTTCTTTCGTATTGACTATGAGATAGATTGACGATAGCTCTGAGGATGAGGATTATGGACTAAATCTCTTTGGCAAAACAATGCTCCTAAATAACTATATAGACATGGAATTTTCCGTGGGGCCGGGCCGGTTACTCCAGGTTCAATTTATCTGCTGCCTGGTTCATCATTTTTATATAGACATGGAATCAACTAGCAAACCTCAAACTCTTGAGACTTTTGTAGGATGAATATATATTCCAGGTGATAATCTAGAACCTCCGGACCCGCAATGAAAAAAAATAACGAGCACAAAATCGAGCCATCGTTTCAGTTCATTTTAAGAACGAAGCGGACACTGACAAACCTGCGTCAGCAATTCACTCAGCGCTGAAACGGCGGCGTTGAGGAGGAAAACGGCAATGGCTGCTGTCCAAATTGATTACCGGCCGCCTCCCCGCTGATCATGAACCCCAACAATCTCCGACAACAAGGATAGCAGCGATCGAGCACCACCGATCCCGATCCAAGGCCCAAGGCCTAAGAGATACTAATTCTCAATGCCACTGACCATTAAGATAAATCCAAAATATGAATGATACGTCGCAGGAGCGTAGTCAAACTTGGATCGTAGCCCTGCGTGCTTACATTGAGATTTGAGATGGCGGCGGGTGACAGCTATTGACTTTAGTACTTTGACTTGTATCCTCCCTCTATTTATTTACATAATTATCCGCTTGAAGCATTGACTTCGTCAATTTTGTCGAAGTTTACATTTCCTTCCACTATTCCGGCGACGCCACCGCCGTCGTCGGCCGCCTCCGGTGCCAATTCAAAATGGTCGAACACGGCGTGAGTTTTAGACTCGCACGTTTTCACAGTCAAAATTAACCCATATTACTTTTCTTTCTCAGAAATAAACAATTTTGTCTCTTCCTCTTTTGGGCGACACTTGAAACACGAACCAACTAACATCCGCGTCCCTTAAAACGAACCTCTTTCCTTCTCCGCCTGTTCGATTCCTCGTCTTCTCGCTCTCGCTCTCGCTCTCGCTCTCTCTCTCTCGCTCGCCAAAAGTCATGGATCCGTCGGATTTCCGACCGTCGCCGCGGCGAGAGCTCCAGGGTCCCCGTCCATCTCCTCTCAAGGTGGGGAAAGACTCCCACAAGATCCGGAAACCGCCAATCGTTCCGCCCCGCCACCGCCACGCGCCCGCAGGCGACCCTCCGCCGCCGCGGCCCCGCGACCCGGTCATCATCTACACCGTCTCCCCCAAAACCATCCACATCGAGCCCAGCGAATTCATGACCCTGGTCCAGCGGCTCACCGGCTCCGGCTCTTCCTCCTTCGATCCGGCGCCCCGCCCGGTCGCGCCGCCTCCTCTGCCCCCGGCCGGGCCGATCTCCCCCGCCGCCCGCATCGCCTCCTTCGAGAGATCGGCATCCGCGTCGTCGCCGCGCGTGAGGGAGGCCATGGCGCGAAGGGGGGTTTCGAGTCGGTGGGAGATCGAGGGCGGGCCGACCCTCGACCGGACCGCCTCCTTCCCTGGGATCTTGTCGCCGGTGCCGGCCTCGCTCCCGCCGATCTCCCCCACTCTTTTCACGCCGCCGGCGTTCGACCCCGGCGTGATTAGCTTCTTCAACGAGTTGAGCCCGATTTTCGCCAACAACAACTTCAACAGCAACTTCATCAACAATAGCCCCGTCGCCAATTTGCTCTCCACTCCCACCGTGCCTTCCCCCGGAGCCTTTTGGGATCTCATGAGCCAATTTCCAGATAGCTGACCGAAGATCAAACTTCAATTTGTTCATTCTAAAAACAAGATTCAGGATCACGAAGGTTCGAAATTTGTTCATTCTTTCTCGTTTTCTCCGTGCCAGTCTCAATGCTTTCTTCGTTCTAAAATTATCAAAATCCTCACGAAAAACACAAATTTTCTGGGGGGATTCTGATAATGTTAACGATTAGGTGAGTAATTGAGTGTCTTACGGCACGAGAGATATAAAATTGATTGTGAGCTCATCTTCGTAAAAATAAATTAGTAGCAGCCGGCAAACTTGAAGTGTTTTAGCGTTGAAAAATTCAAGTCTAGGTAAAAAGTTGACATCGTTTTTGGGGATATTTTATCCTAGCACACAGCATTTTTTACACGGAAGATCAAACACGATACGTTATCAAACGCCCGACGAGAAATCAAACACCCACCCAGAACAAACACTCATACAGATAAGGATAAAAGTGTTGCTAAAAGTGATTTATTGTGTTGGTAAACAATGATTTGTGTGGAGAGGGATCTGAGTTGACCTTTAAATTATCACGATTTCAAATAAAAGTGAATGAACCTGCAACTAATCTGATTATTTTTAAAAAATAGTAAGTTAAATTTATAAATATATTCTTATATTATGTTGTCGACAGAAGATAATTTTCCTATTTCGTTAAAATATTGTTTTAAAAAGATCAAACTAACACGGCAATAATAGAAGATTATTATATAACGAATTTGGGTTATACAACTAATCAATTTTTAGATATTTGTGAACTTTAAAAATTCGTTTCCCTCTTCCTTTCAAGAAATCACAAAAAATATAAATATTCAATCCATTGTCAGACACAAGCAATGTCAACTGCCTTTCCTTTTCGTGGGAAAGGATCTTGTGTGATACTTCACATATGCAAGTGATCGCCTTCTGCTATATACATTGACAAACAAAAAATCCCTCATTTTCCCTAGATTTAGGGAAATAAGACAATGATCTATTAAGATCATCATTTCACTCTCTCAAGCAAACACAGCGTTGAGCCTCGACGACATCATCCTCCATTCGCTTTATACTGTAAGCATCTCAGGTCGTTCTTGCCTTGATTGCTTTTTTCAGGACTACCCACAGTTGTGTGATCTCCCTTCTTGATTCACAGCCTAACAGGTAATCCAAAATTGTGGAAGGATCTAATCGCCCCGTCGTTTCCCGCCGTTACAATGACTGTACTCCATGCGCCTGCTTGCTTGGGTGTGAGTCCCCAACAATCTCCACGAAGTCGTAGACAGTGTTCGCGAGTGTCTCCGGATTGCAATGGCAGCTTCGTCTGGCAGGAAAGCTTCTCCTCCGGCCATGTAGCTGATGATCTTGACGAACCGTCAGGGAAAAGCCATGCTCCAAGAGAGATGCAGTCTGGATTCTTGAGCCAAGGGATTGATTCTGATGTTGCTCTGCGGTGTTGAGTGGGAACCTGAATATTGTCACTTGTGATTGTTTCTCCGTTGGCCATGCCGGGCCACAGCACTGCGATGGATGTACCTTCGGAATAGAAGAACTCCGAAGCACTGGCCACTTTGGCACCTCTGTATGGTTGATTGTCGAATTTATCGTGACTCCAGATGTAGACATTTGAGTCCTCGCCTACAGATACAACGTGCCTTCCATCGGAAGAGAATGATGCAGATAAATGACATTTCGACTTCCGGGGGCCTACATTGAAGGCATCAATCAATGGACAAATTATTATCTCAGTAACACATTCAACTCAGATGTTTCACATGCCTACTTACCGAGAATGCAGATGTTTCACATGCTCATACAAAATTTTTCTTCAGGAGATTAGCAAACATGTAGGTTGTGAATCGACACGCTACTCAAATTTCTAAATGATTAGACCAATTGTTCTGCATTTATAACTTTGTTTCGACTTTCCTTTTGCTGACTGCACTCATCCTAAACCTATGAAGCATCATTTAGTTAAGAAATACACGGTTTAGAAATAATGCAAAAACAGATATCCCAATGTGTTGTAATTTTAGACATGTCGACAAAAGACTTTCAGGTGTATCGAATTACTCTAAATTTAACTGCATGAGGTTAGTATTTGAGTTTGATCCATAGCATTTCCAAATAAAGAAGAAATATTCATCTTTAAGACTACCAAGTTTGAAGATGAAATTGACATCCACCTTTGAATTTTTGAACGACATCGGGCCCATCACAGATCCGGATTAAAGAGTCTGCAGATGTGATCATAATTCTTTTAGAATCTCCTGGAATGAACTGCAAGAGAAGACCTATGGTTGGGCCAAAATTTTACCAAGAAGACCTTAAACATGCTTAACAAATATAATAATCTCATGTGACTAACCTGCAATCCAGTGATCCGCTTGCCGGAAGATTTCTTCTTACCGAAAAGGCAAAATTGCAATGCAAGTTGGCTTGGTTTAGCTACGTATAAGAATTGGGAGAAAGGATTATACAAGAGAAGAACACGAAAAACATTATACGGTAGAACCATATCCCATACAAGAGAGATAAGAAGTTATGCTGAGTACCCAAGCAATCATATAGTTTGCAGTTCCCTTTGATCGAACCAACTACAAAACCCTGTTCCATAGTAAAAAACAAGTATAGGCATTGCTCAAGGATAAAAAACAGAGAATTGCATAGTTGTGAAAAGAAGGAAACCTTTCCATCTGGCTGATAGCATATAGCAGTTACCATGTCCTTTACATCCACCCAATCAATCACACGATTCTTTTGAATTTCCCATACACGAACTTTACCATCGATTGAGCCACTAACAAATAATTGTTCTTGAATAGGGTTGAACTGAATGCATGTCACTGCTTACCATAGAAAATAAAGGGGGAAAAATAAGGCTTTCCATCATTGAACAAAATTCTCAAAAAACGAAACAAGCAATCTAAAAAACTAGCATGAAAATCTAGGACACGTACTCAACCAATATACGTGAAATTCTCTAAATATTGACTTCAAGAACAAGCTCATGTGGAACACAAATGCAAATTGAACTTGCGAATTTACATTAACAAATGGTTGACGAGGTCAACAGAATTTCCTATCAAATATAAACAAATACTCCAAACTAACAATAACAGAACAATGTTACAACTCTTTATTACCATAATCATTGTGTTGGAAAATTTTAAGGCATTCAGGGCAGCCTACTTTCCACATGCGAACAGTTTTGTCTTTCGAGGATGTGAGTAGACACTGCAACAAAAGGGTTGAAGTCAGTTAAAACCATTGAAAGTAGCATTAAAACACCAGCGGAATAAACTTCTTTCATAAATTGCTTAGCTTGATAGAAGGTTATTGTATATAACAGTCCAAAAGAATTCCCAGATCATCTGGGAGAATGAAATATAAGATATAGCACGATGAGAAAGGGCTATAGTTGAATCATGAATGTAGATCAAAATTTTAAAGGGCAAGAAGCACAATCACTTTGTGATAAGGAGGTGAGTTGGTCAGAAATCAGAACTTACATCAGTGTGCGACCAAGAGAGATCTAAGATATCACCAGTGTGCCCTTTCAATTCGTGTAATGGGGTTTCCTCAATCTTAAATATCTTCTTTGGAATCAAAACAGGAGCTGAATTATGACATTTTCCTACAAACATATTAATAACTTTAATTTTATCCACTAATTTGGGTGAGAATAGTGATCCATCTGGGCTGTTAAATCTGCAAGAATTTTCTACTTGAACAATCTGCCAAACATGTACAGCGCAATCTTCACCGCCACTTGCAAGATACCTTCCATTTGGTGAAAATTTCATGGCGGTTATCATCCCCTTGTGTGCTTGAATTTCTTGGCCCAGGTAGAGTGCTGTGAATTCCATGCATTTTTTCTTGTACTGAAAAACTTTTGTTCTCACTGATTTTGATATTTTTGGCTTTTTAACTGAATCACAATCCTTATTTGATCCTGATGACGGCATCCTTTTTATTAAACATCTCCACCACTTTAAATATTTGCTTTTCTTTGCATCATTTGTGCATGCAGTTATTTCCCCACAAGGAACAAGTTCTCTTCGTAAGTATCTTTGAACAGAGGGTGACATGCCAATAGCGTTTTCAAAATCATGCAGGGTCATCAGCTTCTCTGAGCCAAGTTCTTTAAAAGTATTGGGTACACCATCTTTAGCGACATCATGGATCATGAATTGTCTACCAGCGTCCAGATCCCTAATGTAGTTGAAGGAATCTTCAAATATACCCACATCAGCAGATGACAAAGGGTCCATGACTGAGCCATTTGTATTTGTAATTCTTTCCGAATCCAGGTGCTCTTCTGATGATACAACAGTTGGTAATTCAGTAGAGTTGGAGCAGCCTACAAAAGCTGGCACAAGCTCATCAAACCCAATTCCTCTAAAGAATCTGTTTCGCCTATCCTGAACGCTCATAGGCTCGCTTGTCCATAGTTCATAATCAAGGTTCCGCAACAGTTGCTGATTTGTAGCAAGAGAGTTGTCAGATGACAAGGAATTTATGAAATTGCTGATCTCATTGTTTGCATCGAAAAATTTATCTTCTCCTCCATCAAGGCTCATCATCTCAATCAGAATTGGTTACTATTCAGGAAGTTATTCCTGCTACAGTGAAGAAACTTGAATTCCACAAGGCAATTGAGCATCACTGTTGTAGATGCAGTAGTTAACTGAAGATACAATTCAGAAAAGATGGTAATAATTAAAGTTCGAAGCACAATAGACAAATGTAAGTTATCTAAAGTGCATAGAATTGAACTATCTAGATATGAATTTGTGCATACCAAAGAAAAGGGAGAAAAAGAGAAAAGGGACCATAAACAAAGAAGAGAAAACAAGCATGGGCTGCCACCGCAAATTATCTAATCAATTCTAGCAAACATGGATATCACTACAAAACCAAATCAGTAGTTGAAGCTCGCAATCTATGAAAGATAACTTCGATCCAAAAACCATCGGTAGCAACTAAACAAGTTTAGTAGACAATGGTAAAATTCTTATCCCTGGAACTCGATAAACCCAAATCTCTAGATGAAAATTTTTGTATTTAACGTCTACCTCAGAAGCACTGGCACCAATAGCCAACTTTCAGCACACTGTTGCATAATAATAAAATAAAAACGAGAGGCAAGGCGACCGCACAAATTCCCAAAATCTTACATCTAGTCTCGTGAACTCCATACAAAATAGTCGCAGCGACATAAAGAATGCAAAAAATCCTACTGGAAATACCTTGAATTCTACCGGTAACGAGCAAATCGCCGACTAAACGACACCCATCGCACACCGGCATCGACGGAGGACTCCACGATTCCTCGGCCAAACCTCGCTCCGACTCCAAGGCTTGGCGAGATGAATCGAAATCTATGCTACAGAGGACAAAACGACTCTACGGAGCCCACTTTGATGTAAGGAAAGCCAGCCGAAAACCTATACGGAATAGTCACTCGGTAGCCGCACTCCAAGCCCAAATAGCAGCTTGGATCCCGCACGATCCCTAGACACGAGCGGCGGTCGGCACGCCTTCCCAACGCTCTCCCTCGCAAAGCAACAGAGGTGTGACATGAGAAGGGGGGAGGGGCAAGTGAATGGAACATGAGACCCAAAAGACTGTGTTTTCTTTAATCCTCTGCGTTTAGGTGTGTCAGTAAAAGCCACGAGCCTTGCCCGTTGGCGGCTTGCCGTTCCGTTCTCTTTTTTTTTTTTATCGCAGCCGAGGAAAACGAAGCGTACAGCCTGGTCGCTAGCCCGCACAGAGCTACTGAAAGCGATCGCTCGTTGGAGGCGGTGTTGCAATCGCCACCCACCCAACAACTGCCTCGCTCTCCTGCGGGATGTTAATTCGCAGTTATAGCGTTGCTTTTGCTCGTCCTCGATCAAGAATAATGGCGAGGGGCGTTGGTTTCACCTTTCCAGCTCCCAAACGCCCGCCTCCGCCCTTAAAGGCGCATCCTTCAACGCTTCCAAAGCCACATCCGAAGATCGCCGCCCGTACCGACGCATGAAGATCCAACATTTCTCATTTAATTCCGATCGAACACGATCATGAACAAAGATTCCGCGACGATCGAGGAAAAACACGACTTTTTAGGACGGGTCAGATCGAAGTACTTACGCGTGAAGTAAAAGTGCCCCTTCGATCGCGACGGCACCCTCCCTCATCGCCTCGCTTCCGCCGATGGCGATCGGGCTACAAAAACAACGACCTCCGGCGAGCACGATAACTCGATGAATCCACGCCTCTCGACGTCGAACTCGACAGATCTGCGGTCGTCCATCATCGGGAGCTGGATTGGAATTCCAGGCGGAGGATGTTCGTCATCGAGGAAGGAGGAATCGGGAAGTGGGTGGCGGAGGGCGATCCAAAGTTAACCTGTGCGAAGGAAAGGGAAGGCCGATGAGATCGAACACGATGGCGCTTAGCCCTATTTAATTTTTAATTATACACATGCTTGACCTAATCTAATTAATTTGATTACCAGAGGAAATTTACATTCGACCACGAAAAGTTTCAGAAATGTTAAACTACCTCTTAACTTTTTTATGTTTTCATTTTGTTTTTAATTATTAGCGCGACGCCATGGCTTTGTTCTAATAAACAAAATTATGGAGATAGATTTTAGGGATAAATTAACCGAATTTTTTAAAGTGCAATATAATGAAACAAAGGGAAAATTGGTATTTTTTATATTTTATATTTTATTTTCTTCCCAAATCCAGTGGATGTAGATTAAATAAATAAATAAATCTGTACTTTAATAAATGAACGTAAAAGGCTTTTCTTTTCCTTTAAATTTCGTGCGCGTAGAGACAAAGACTAAAATACACAAGGAAAGCTCCTACCATTTCAATTTTATAAATATTTTTTTAATAACTATCAAAATAAATCGAAAATTACCCGTTAAGATCTATTTTTTATCCGAAAAAAATTTCTTATAATACATCATAGCTTAGACTTGAATTTTAAATTTCTTGATTATTTATTGAAATACATAATCATTATACATAAATAATAATAATAATTTTAAACATTAACTCGAATGGTAAAAATAATTTATTATCAATTTCTTATTAATTACAAAAACATTTTGCAATTTAATTTTTATTAAAATAATTTTTTTAAGGCGTAATCAAAATTTATTCGCAAGAGAGGAATAGAGTTTAATGGTTCCTTTCTTTTTTATTTTTTAATTGAGATATTTCATTTTTCATACGGAATAATCTTGAAAGTGATCAATTCAATCTCACGAAAATTATTTACAAATCATTAGTATAAATCTGATAAGCATATGACGGTCTAGTATCATAAATGGTTTAAACACCATGAGCGTATAATATGCTTGTGAAAATTTCTCATCTTTGTTGCATGGGAGCCAATCCCTCTTATACTATTATACCTTATCCCGAAGACTTTTTTTTATAATACATATATTCAACTTTTAAGATATGATTAATTTTAAAATGACTAATTCAGTCCTATAAAAATTTTCAACATCGTGGATGAATCACGATAAACAATCCTAACATCATAAAATTTTCAAACTCCTCTTTCATTTTATAGCTCCAAGACCTCCTTTTCTCCTACAAACATAGAGAAACTGAGTAAACAAGGTCCTTTATTTACATTCTGAAATTTCAACATCTCCTGTCAAATCTGCCTCCTAAAGACCTTCATGACAAAAACCTGCAAATTAAATAAATCAAGATCATATTTTAGAAAAAGGAAGGTCGAAAGGATCAACAACCTGTTGTCTCTTTGTCTTGTTCTCTTAGCAAAAAGTTGCCCCAGTATTTTTTTTTTATTTTGTTTATTTTGTTACTGTAGAGTTTTGTCTTTGTTACCAAAACATTGCTTTTGCTTAAACAGTGGCCTCTGTGTCTAGACTCGTGGACAAGCATCACTAAGAAGAGAATATTTTAAACTCTCTCTTGAAATAATCTTTAATCAAATCTCTCCACTAATCCCAAGTTTGCCTCTGAGGGCCCCTTAAATTATATGGTCCTTTCACTGTGTGCCAATAATTTAAGGCCGGTTCCACCTCCATTCTTATGTAATAATTAATGATGGCGATGTAAAGAATTTTGTGTGCTCTACACCAACAGCAAAAAATGAGATAACATAATTGTGTTCAAAGTGTTTAGTGAAGGTGTTCTCTATAGAGTTTCTTTAATGATTTGTCTAATCTTGTACTATTTTCTTTAAAATATTGTTAGTTTGAAATAATTCATGCATTATTTTTTTCCCAAAAGAATCCAAACAATGATCAGTGGACACGAACAATGTTTGTAGAGAGACAGATGAATTCAATCAGTAAAATGGAGAGGAGGAAAAGCCACTTTATCATACTGAATAGGACAGTACATGAGGAATTTCTATGTGTACTTACTAGTAAAAAAACATATGATTATGTTCACCTGATGTGTTTTTTACCATCCATTTTTAACTTATGTGTAAATAGATAAATTATGATGTCTATTTATAGCAAAATGTCAAGTAACTAGAAGAAAGAATTTTTTTTTTCAAAAATATGTGTCCGTTGATAATTGATCTCTACATCATTATAACAAATCTATCTCATTTACTTAGTGCACATATAAAGAGGTTGAGCATAGAAAAATAAAGTAAAGAGATAAAAAATAAGATCAATATTACAGTAGTGTTGTTGATTTTCCACCACTATAGTGATGTTCTTCTTTGAAAATCAATATCATAGAAGGGTTATTCTTTGAAATGGGAGACATAAAATAGGAGCCATTTGAGGAATTTAAAAATTAAATGGATCTTTCTAAAATTTCACAATACAGTTTAATTTAAAATATTTGCATGGGAAGCCAATTGGATTTTCTATAGAGGATAATAATAAGATTTACTTGATCTAAAACTCCATACATGGAGTTCCACGTGGCTTGTCCAGTATGGGTGGAAGGATATTCTTGTTGGGGGTGATATGAGGTTACACCTACTGCCACATTTGACCAAAATAAAATAAACTGAACAATGAGAGTGACATTTGAATGGTTTAATCAGTGGCATTGGACTGATGCTGCTGCATTCTTCTTCAGAATTTCAGGTGGTGAATTAAAAGATGGAATATGGAGACCAGAGATGATCTTTTAGAATGTCTTATTCTCAGACAATGAAGACAAACCCAGATGAATCATATTTCAGTAATTAGCATGTATCAATGCAGACAAACTTGATGGGATATATGAATTGTTTTCAGAACTCTCATACTGTTGGGTTAAAAGGAGAGAAAGTGGAATTTCATGAGACATCGGATGTCATTTTTTTGTGGTTAATTGTCTGCATTCAATTAAATCATTTTATATATAGAGATTAAACTTTGGGAATTAGGAATGGGAGAGATCTTGAACAGACTTTACTCGAATTGTTCCAAGGTATCCCTTCAAATTTCAAGTCGTAGATTTGGTTGTATTTTATTCGGTAAAACGATTTGAATGGCGACGGATTCTACGGCAGTTTGACTTTTTGACAGAATCTAAGAATGGATTTTGTTTAGAATTTATTTGTTAATTGGGGCCTCCAGTCTTTGTAATCCGTCCGTACAGGTCCGCGGCCAAGATACGCGGACGGTGGACGCGCCCTGCCGCGTTCATGGTCCGCGTACACTCGTCTGCAACGACCGCGTGCGCAGGCGTTGACGTCCCGTGTCGATGTATAAAAACCGGCGCCTCCTCGTGGCGTCTTGTCTCCTTCCTCTCTCCTTCCTTTGACCCAATCGAATGGTGTAGTTGGCGCGACGATGCACGCCAAGGATTTATTGGCTTCATCTTCCTCGGTCGCCTTCGCCTCCCTCGGCCGTTCCATCTTCAACTTCCGCGGGGATCGGACCATGGAGTCGGGCGCAGGCGGCGAGCGGCAGGATGGGCTGTTGCTCGGTTTCCAATCTTGCGTCGAGGACGTCTTGGTGGATCTCTCCGCCGCCGCGGGGGCTGAGGGGGATGGGCTGCTGTCGATCGCCTGGCTCCGCCGGCTCCTCCAAGGCTTCCTGCTGTGCCACGAGGAGTTCCGGGCTCTCCTCCTCGACCGCGGGGCGGCCGCGGCACGGCCGCCCGTGGACCGCCTGGTCGCCGACTACTACGACCGCGCCATCAAGGCTCTCGACATTTGCAACGCCGCGCGAGACGGCATCGAGCAGCTTCGGCGGTGGCGGGCGCACCTCGAGATCGTGGTGGCGGCTCTCAGGCCCGCCGCCGGAGGCGGCGGAGGGATTAGCGAGGGTCAGGTGCGACGCGCCCGCAAGGCGCTCGCGGACCTCGCCGTGCTTATGCTGGATGACAGGGACGCCGGTTCCGCCACCGTATCCCAGCGTAACCGCTCCTTCGACCGGAGCAGAGGCTCCGGTTCCTCCTCTACCTCCTCGCCCAAGACCGCCGGTCGCAGAGTATGCAACTTCCGCTCCCTCTCCTGGAGCGTGTCCCGCTCGTGGTCCGCCGCGAGGCAGCTGCAGGCCATCGGGAGCAACCTGGCGGCGCCACGCGGCCACGAGGTGGCCGCCACAGCGGGACTGGCGGCGCCGGTATACACAATGAACGCGGTGCTCCTCTTCACTATGTTATCCGTGGTGGCGGCGATCCCCTGCCAGGACCGCGGCCTCCAGGTCCACTTCGCCGTCTCCCGGATCTTCCCGTGGGCGCCGGCCATCACTTCCCTCCACGAGCGGATCGTGGAGGAGTCGAAGAAGAGGGAGAGGAAGAACTCGGCGGGGCTGCTGAAGGAGATCCTGCAGATCGAGAGGTGCACGCAGCAGATGGCGGAGCTGGTGCAGGCCGGCACCTTCCCCATGGCGAAAAGCGAGGAGCAGCAGCTGAGCGAGAGGGCGGATGAGTTGGCGAAAATCTGCGACGCCATGAAGGACGGGCTCGATCCATTGGAGCGACAGGTGCGCGAGATCTTCCTTCGGATCGTGCGCAGTCGCACAGAGAGTCTCAATCCTCCTGCTCATACTGCAAATTAAGAACTGAGGCAAACAATCGAGCGGAATTTGAATAGATTTATACACTTGTACATGATCGATTGACTTGCCCTTTTTGGTACTCTAAATCTACAAGATCCTCTTAAAACTATCGTAATGGCCTGCAATGAGGCTGAGAGTAGCAACCCAAAACAAAAATGGAATTTAAGGCTATGTTTGGTAAGTAATAATCGGCCTTGTAATATAATTAGTATTACATTTTAAGATTGATGGAGGAAGACCCGACAATAAGGACCGAGGTCGAAGAAAGCTCCAGAAGGTAAGTCGTAAAGGATAGAAAGATATATGAGGGACACAAGGCTGATGGAGGAAACTAGAAGGCTAAGTCTAGGTTGGTCGGGCGAGGACGAGTGTAGAGTGATTGTATTCGGGGGGTTGAACCCCTAGATTTATGGTTTGGGCAGTCGACTACTGCTAGAAACAATCAACTGGTAGAGGTCACAGAAGGATCAGTCGACTGATCTTCTGTGCAATCGACTAATATCTGTTGGAATTCGAACGTTGAGCTGTAACGTTCAAATTCGGGTATAGTAGTCGACTAGTATTAGCACCAGTCGACTGATAATGGCTAGTTCAACAACTAAGTTCTATTTAAGAGAACTCGAGATAACTGGCTAGGATTGACGAAATAAAGGTGGTTAATCACTATTTGTCACGTCCCGAGACCTAGGAGCCGCTGATCCAATAGAAAATCGGACGACACCTCCCCTGTCCGACGGACAATTTACACATACATAACACAAGTGTAACAATACCACGCAGTTATATGGGCCTCAGGCCTCTAATCCTAACAGAATAACAATATATATGGCAATATGCAAATAAAACCAAAACCCGAACTTACTCGAGCTGCCAGGGGGCAGGAACGCAGCAAAAACCATACACAGTCCAACATAGGACTCAAAAGTACAATCCCATAAAGCCAACCACAAACTACAAGTCCAGGATAATCCAATGTAACAAAATAAAACATAACATGGTCCAAAAACAGAAAGTAACTCATAAAACCAAAGCAGGTGTAGAAGCAAGCACGGGACTGACGACTCGGACCCTCCTGGCAGATATCAACCTGAAATAAAAAAGTATGACAACGGTGTGAGTCCATAAACTCAGCGAATACCCAACAGATATGCATAGTACGTTATAATAGCAATAAAAGTCCACGCTAATACAGTCTCATATGAATCATAGACAAGGGTATACACTATAGATACTGAATAAAGGTACATACCCGAATCCATCTATCCTGCAGAGGGCAAAATAAATCCCTATAGAACAAGTATAACATATAATCTAAGGTAAACAGGTATCCAGTATATGCATGTCAATCAAGTGCAGAAATCAAATGCAGCAAACAATGCATGATGCAAAATATGCACATGGTGCAATGATATGTGTCACCCTTGACACCAGTCAGATCATCGTCCACCTATCATAAATGGACGTCCGAAAGGGTAGAGCTATGACAACTGTACGTACCCTGCTATCACTACTCCTGAGTGACCGAGTGGATAGGATACTAGCGGAGGTCACTCTCCTACCCCAAGCAATGAGAGAGTCTAGCTCTCATCTTCTCGTGTCTCAGGACGAGAAGGGATCCCTGGCTGCTACCATGCCCGGAACCACCCTCCGAATCGTGGTCGAACAGAGCAATACAGGGCAAATGCACACACCCTATGGTAGCCACTACCCCTGAGTGGATATGTGTGCATATCCTCATGTAACTGACGATGAGCTCAGACTACATAGGAGCCGATGATCGTCAACATGCAATAATGCAAAGATGGTGCATGACCCAAACACATATACACCCACCAAGTCCTCAACCAACACCTCCGTGTGCTAGGTATAGGTCTGAATCCTATATTATGGAATATAAGTAACCAACTAGGCATACTGAAAAAGGTACCAGTGATCTATCAATGTCAAAATGCAAGAGGGAACATATCTCTACATCTATGCACATATATGTATATATATATACATGACAACTATTGAGATTGTATGAAGCTAAACTGGAGATAACCTCAAGGATAAGCAACATATATCAAATGCAGGTATACTAAGGCAAATATAGTATACAATTTTACTGTTATCTATAACAAACCATGCATAGCAATATGACAATATCTAAAAAATAAGTCAAAGGGTACCCGCCTCCAAATAAAAGAATCCAAATGCGAAGAGAACCACCCGCCAATATCAGCAATAAAAATCCAAATCAAGTCCCTGTATCAAGGACAGATTTAATTAGCTATTACAAAAATAGTAACTAGCTAATTAATCTCTAATCCGTTCTAGGGTTAACCTAATCCGTCCCTTTCCATTTAATTACCTTTACTTAAATAGAAGGTTCGTAATTACGCCATGTAATTTAAGATTAGGTTATTAAATTTAATCTCCAATTAACCCTGAGAGCACAACATGCATATTAATCCCATGTAACCCATTAGTTAACCCAACAATCAACTGATTAATCCACCTACTATCCAGCTTTGCCCATGAGATGGACTTACGGCAAAAGGGCAGTACCACATCAAAATTCCAGCCCAAACCGATCTACAATCAATTCTCCCCTAATGCAACAGATCAGTATTAGATCCTAACACTGAAGCAACCAAATCTTACCTCAATTGATCACCGGCGATGCTCCACAGTTCCAACGATCAGCAAGGAACCACAAACCTACAATTCCCTGGAAACAGAGGATCAAACCAGCCGTCACAACTCCAATCACGCTTACAATCAAAACTAATTTGATAGCTTCCACCTATCTAATCCCCATTCGGAAATCCACCCAAATCTAAACCTAGATGGTGATCCTTACCTGAGATTCGCGACCCCAAACCACTGCGATCCGAAGGAGCAAATAGGGATCCCTCGGCTTCACGTGAAGAAGAGCAGTAAAGGTTCAACAAGGTCGGCGACCCTCAGTCTCAATCGCAGGGAACGTGGAGGAGAGGAAGATGGATCAAACTCCACGCGATCGGAGGAGAGCAGGGAGGTGATCGCCCACAGGTGGCTGCGGCACGCGAAGAAGCAAACGGTTGCGGCTAGGGCTCACGCGAAGGGGAGAGGGAGGCGGCTGGTGTGGTTGCGGCTAGGGCACGAGGGGAGGAATTTGGTCTGTGGCTGCGCCCGAGCGGAGAGAAGAGAGGAGAGTCGGCGGGGGAAACTTAGGGCACGGGAGTATTTAAATGAATATCTATATATATTAGGAAATAACCTTTCCTCAATTAATTCCTAACAAAACTATTATGTGCCCAATTAATCCCGCAACCCTTTCCAAAAATCTCATAAAATTATTCTAAATTTTCATGTGATTGATTCCAAATTTTAAATTCCTGTTTATGATCAATATATATATATATATTATTTTTATTAATTAAGCGTATTTTACATTCTCCCCCACTAATAAAAATTTGGTCCCCAAATTTCGGATTACCCACAGCAGATACTAACAACATGTAGATAGTATAATGCTGAACGAAATCTAGCCATACATACCTCCGGTAAATAAGTGAGGATAACGAGCTCTGATCGTATCCTCGAGCTCCCAAGTCGCCTCCTCATCAGAGTGATGCTGCCATCCGACCCTAACTAGACAGATGGTCTTGTTCCGTAACTGACACTCTCTGTAGCCCAGAATCCGTGTCGGAACCTCCTCATACGTCGTATCAGGCTGAAGGAAAACAGATACATCCGACAGCACATGTGTAGGGTCTGGTACATATCTCCTCAGCATCAATACATGGAATACATCATGCACTCCAGTCAGGGAAGGTGGTAGCGCCAGACGATAAACCACTGCTCCAATCCTCTCCAAATCTGGAAAGGGCCAATATATCGCGGAGCAAGCTTACCTCGAAGACCAAATCTCTTCACCCGTTTCGTGGGTGAAACACGCAGAAACACATGGTCGCCAATGGAGAACTCCAGAGGTCTCCGTCTCCGATCCGCATAACTCTTCTAACGATCTTGCACCTCGGACATCCGCCGTCTGATAGTACGGACCAACTCTGCCTCATGTTGTGCTCTCTGAGGTCCTAGCAACTGGGACTCCCCAACCTCCTCCCAGAGGGTGGGTGCCCGACATGCCCTACAGTACAACGCCTCATACGGTGTCATCTGTATAGCCGCGTGATAGCTATTGTTGTAGGCAAACTCCACTAGATGTAAATGATCGTCCCAGCTGCCTTCGAAATCCATAGCACAAGCTCTCAGTAGGTCCTCTAAGGTCTGAATAGTCCATTCTGACTGCCCATCGGTCTGCGGATGAAAAGCTGTACTGAACCGCAACTCGGTGCCCATAGCCCGCTGCAGACTCTGCCAAAAATGTGATGTGAAGCGCGAGTCTCGGTCTGATATAATACTCATCGGAATACCATGTAATCGAACAATCTCCCTATAGTATAACTCTGCTAATCTGTCCAGGGAGTCTGTCCTCCGAATGGCCAAGAAGTGTGTGGATTTGGTTAATCGATCAACGATCACCCAAATCGCATCATGTCCTCGCTGAGTCCTCGGTAATCCTACCACGAAGTCCATGGTAATATGTTCCCATTTCCACTCGGGAATGGGCATCCTCTGGAGTAGTCCAGCAGGTCTCTGGTGCTCAGCCTTAACCTACTGACAAACTAGACATCTCGCTACAAAATCCGCGATATCTTTCTTCATGTCGTTCCACCAATAAGAACGCCTCAGATCTCAGTACATGCGGGTCCCACCCAGGTGGATAGCAAATCGGGAGCGATGAGCCTCCTGAAGTAACTCCTCTAGGACCGGATGTGACTCAGGTACACATAATCTCCCCCGGAAGTAAAGAATACCTTCGTCATCTCTGGTGAACTCAGTCTGCTGTCCTGAATCTATCTGGCTACCAAGGAACTGCAGGTGTTGATCGCTGGCCTGTGCCTCTCGAATTCTTGTCCGGATCGACGACTGAGCAACCATAGTCACAAGAATACCCTGCTCAGTCTGTCTCTGCTCCTCTAAGCCCAACTCTGAAAAACCCTGAACCAGCTCGGTGACTAATACCCGGAGGCAGGCCAAAGCCCCTCTAGACTTCCTGCTCAATGCGTCGGCCACAACATTAACTTTCCCTGGGTGGTAGCTAATGGTGCAATCGTAGTCCTTCAGGAACTCCATCCATCTCCTTTGTCGGAGATTGAGTTCCTTCTGCGTAAACAGGTACTTGAGACTCTTATGATCCGTAAAGATCTCAAAAGCAATATCGTACAGGTGGTGCCTCCAAATCATCAAAGCAAAGATGATGGCGACCAACTCCAAATCATGTACCGGGTAGTTCTTCTCATGCTCCTTCAGTTGTCGAGAAGCATAAGATACTACTCGTCCATGCTGCATCAGAACTGCGCCTAGCCCCTGATGAGATGCGTCGGTATACAGCACAAATCCGTCCTCTCCCGATGGTAAGACAAGAACAGGTGCTGACACCAATCTCTGCTTCAGCTCCTGAAAGCTGGTCTCGCAAGCCTCCGTCCAAATGAAGTTCACGCCCTTCCTGGTGAGGCGTGTCAGTGGCATAACAATAGTGGAAAAACCCTCTACAAATCGTCGGTAGTATCCGGCTAAGCCCAAGAAGCTGCGAACCTCATGAACTGACTTCGGCTGCTCCCAACTGGTAATAGCCTCGATCTTCTGGGGATCTACTGAGATGCCTCTGCTAGATACCACGTGTCCCAAAAAACCGACTGATGATAACCAAAAGGCACATTTGCTAAACTTCGCATATAGATGCTCCCTTCTGAGAGTCTCTAATACGATGCGAAGATGCTGTGCATGTTCCTCCTCGGAACGAGAGTAGACTAAGATGTCATCTATGAATACTATGACGAACCGATCCAGATACTCCAAGAATACGCGGTTCATCAAGTCCATGAACACCGCTGGAGCATTGGTAAGCCCAAATGGCATTACCAAAAACTCATAATGTCCGTATCTGGTACGAAACGCTGTCTTCTGAACGTCTGACTCTCTGACCCTCAACTGATAATATCCGGACCGCAGATCAATCCTAGAATACACGGATGTGTCTCTGAGCTGATCAAACAAATCCTCAATCCGTGGCAGAGGGTACTTGTTCTTGATAGTCATGGCATTCAACTGTCTGTAGTCGATGCACAACCTCAAAGAACCGTTTTTTTCTTCATGAACAAAATTGGGGAACCCCAAGCTGAAACACTCGGTCTGATGAATCCCCTATCCAGTAACTCCTGGAGCTAGACCTTCAACTCGTCCAACTCCCTCGGCGCTATACGATATGGAGCTTTCGATGCCGGCAAAGTCCCCGGTATCAACTCAATAGTGAACTCCACTTGCCTCTTAGGAGGCAAACCTGGTAGCTTCTCTGGGAATACATCCTGATATTCTCGGACCACAGGAACGTCTGATAGCTGAGGACTATCGCTGTCCTCAGTGCTAATAAGCGATAGTAATAAGCCTTGACAACCGTGAGATAGCAATCTCTGTGCCTGAAGCGCAGAAATAACTGATATGCCCTCATCCCTGATGCAAGTGAAATCCCACGAGGGTTGGTCCGGAGGCCGGAAAGTGACCACCCTCATCTGGCAATCGATAGTGGCATGATAAGCTATAAGCACATCCATGCCGAGAATGATGTCAAAATCCACTATTTCCAGAACCAACAAATCAACTGTGAGGGTAATACTACCGAAATCTAATGGGCATGCTCTGACCTCCTGTGTAATACTCAAAATCTCTCCTGAGGGTAAAGACACAGATAACTGTCGTACCCTAGAGGTAGGCAATCTACCAATCCTACTCATGAATATCCGTGATATAAAAGAATAGGAACTACCAGTATCAACTAATAATTCTGCAGGGAAGGCATAAAGGGAAATAGTACCGCGAAATACCGATCCGTCGGCCCGCTGAGCCTCCTCTCGAGTAACCGCATAAATCTATCCAGTCTCGGGCGGTGGTGGTTGTAATGCCGGGTACTGCTGAGGTGGAATCTGCATCTGAGGTTGGGGTTGCTAAACTGACCCTACCACTGGGTACTGAGGCTGATGCATCAAAGGCTGATAAGCTGGGTAAGTCTGATGCTGGGAATAGTCTGCTGCTGAGGTGCTGCAATCGAACTCTGAGATAAAGCCGGGGTGTAACTAGACTCATGTCCTGGCATAAAGTAGGCAGGTGCTGGAGGGGCGGCGTGCGGCTGACGAAATGAAGACTGTGCCCTCCGCCCGCCTCTATGAGATCCTGACTGCCCAGCATGTCCCATCTGGCTAGTAGCTCCAGTCCTCTCATTCTGTGCCTTCAACGCACAGTCCCAGCTCCGGTGTCCTGGCAGCTTGCAGTAATAACACACTGCCTGCTCCAAGGAACAGTCTGCTACAACGTGCTCTCTGGATCCACAACGAGTACAGTAAGAGCTGGGTGCAGTCTTCTTCCGGTTCGGCTGTGGAGACCGGAAGGATCCTGCAGAAGAACGACTCGACTTCTGGGGCCTGGAGGATGCCCCAGAAGTGCCCGAAGCTGCCTGGGTATGATTGCCGCGCTTCTGTCCAGTGGTCTGCGGCTGCTGAGTCTGACCTGAGTCATGTACGACCTGCTTACCCTTCTTCTTATCTCCAAACAGTCTATGCTGGGTCATCTCGATAACAAGAGCTCGCTCTAACTCCTCTCGGTAGGATGTAGCAACAAATCCTGACATACGAACCTGAATGTACGCTGCTAAGCCCTGGTGAAACTGCGTCGTCCTCTCTATGTCATCGGCAACCATATGCGGACAGTACTCTGCTAGACGGTTGAACTCCGCCTCATACTCTAGTACAGATCGATCTCCCTGCTGGAGATTCAGAAACTCCTGTCGCCTCGCCGAACGAAAGGCCGCTGGAAGGTACCTCGCCACAAATGCCTCTCTGAAGGTGTCCCATGTGATGTACTGCTCCCCGATGATAGTCTGCTGCGTAGTCCACCAAGTATTCGCCTGATCTCGTAGATGATAAATGGTCAGCTCGGCCTTCTCCCAGTCCGAGCATGTCGCATATCGGAAGGTGCTCTCTAACGTCCTGATCCAAGCTCGGGCCACGGTCGGATCCGGTCCTCCATGGAATAACGTGAACCGACCCTTTATGGACTCCGCCAGCATCGAAATCCAGGCTCGATCCATAATGCCACCTGTAGAAGCAGATACCACAGGGGGCACAGTGGGGAATACCGGAGCAGGGACCATGGATGGAGCCGTCGGCAGGATTGGGACGGACACTGCGGGTGGTACCGTAGGTACTACAGGAAATCCGAGGGTAGCTAATGCAGGTGAGACTGAAGGGAGCACCGGGGCCTGCATCATAGTCGGAGCAGTGGGGTATGCTGAAGTAGTCATAATCGGGGGAGCAGTAGAATACATCGGAGCAGGCATCCCAGGTGGAATAGTCAGATAAGATGGACCCGGTACCGCTGGTAGAACCGCAGAATAAAGTGGAACTGGTATTGCTGGTGGAACAGTAGGATAAGATGGGACCGACACGGTTGGTGGAACAGTAGGATAAATCAGAGTAGGTATAGGCATCTCCGATGGAATAGTGGGGATAGCCGGAACAGGTACCACCGAGGTAACTACCGGATGCGTCGGAGCAGTCGCCATAGAAGAGACAATAGGATATGTCGGAACAGGCGTCTCCGACGGAACAGTGGGGAAATCCGAAGCAGATCCTAATGGTACTGGATCTGTCGGAGGGGGTACTGCTGCTGACCCGGGAAATAATACCGGAGCGGATACAACAGGAGGAATAGTAGGAACTACTGACGGAAAAGGGGAAGGGACCCTCTGAGTATGGGAATCCTGGCCACTCGGAATATCCTGCTGAGTCTGGCTATGACTAACAGACTCTACCTCAGTGGGTCTCTCAAGTGACCCTGGAGTCTGAGACTCTAAAGCCCTCTTACGTGGTCGTCCCGGACCATGTCTCGGCGCACGAACATATGCACCCCGAGTCATACCTGTTGAATTATTACCAAGTATTACAAACAAGATAAATGGATAACTTTACCAATTTACCTATTTGCCGTCTGGAGAGGTCCTGTCGCTGCCCAGTCCCAAAGTGCAATCACATCGATAAAACTACTCCGAACAAATCCGAAAAGACTCGTAAAACAAGTAGGCATCGCAAACCTATGCACTGATACCAAAATTAAATTTGTATCAGATAGACACCGTAAATCCACAAGTCCTCAAGATATTCGATAACCTGAGCTCTAATACCAAAATTAAATTGTCACGCCCCGAGACCTAGGAGTCGCTGATCCAATAGAAAATCGGATAGCACCTAAATTGTCCGGCGGACAATTTACACATACATAACACAAGTATAACAATACCACGCAGTTATATGGGCCTCAGGCCTCTAATCGAAACAGAATAACAATATATATGACAATATGCAAATAAAACCAAAACCTAAACTTACCTGAGCTGCCAGGGGGCAGGAACGCAGCAAAAACCACACACAGTTCAACATAGGACTCAAAAGTACAATCCCATAAAGCCAACCACAAACTACAAGTCCACGAAAATCCAATGTAACGAAATAAAACATAACATGGTCCAAAAACAGAAAGTAACTCATAAAACCAAAGCAAGTGTAGAAGCAAGCACGGGACTGGCAACTCGGACTCTCCTGGCAGATATCAACCTGAAATCAAAAAGTATGACAACGGTGTGAGTCCATAAACTCAGCGAATACCCAGCAGATATGCATAGTACGTTATAATAATAATAAAAATCCATGCTAATACAGTCTCATATGAATCATAGACAAGAGTATACAATACAGATACTGAATAAAGGTACATACCCGAATCCATCTATCCTACAGAGGGCAAAATAAATCCCTATGAAACAAGTATAACATATAATCCAAGGTAAACAAGTATCCAGTATATGCATGTCAATCAAGTGCAGAAATCAAATGCAGCAAACAATGCACGATGCAAAATATGCACATGGTGCAATGATACGTGTCACCCCTGACACCAGTCAGATCATCGTCCACCTATCATAAATGGACGTCTGAAAGGGTAGAGCTATGAAAACTGTACGCACCCTGCTATCACTGCTCCTGAGTGACCGAGTGGACAGGATGCTGGCGAAGGTCACTCTCCTACCCCAAGCAATGGGGGAGTCTAGCTCTCATCTTCTCGTGTCTCAGGACGAGAAGGGATCCCTGGCTGCTACCACGCCCGGAACCACCCTCCAAATCGTGGTCAAACGGAGCAATACAGGGCAAATGCACACACCCTATGGTAGCCACTACCCCTGAGTGGATGTGTGTGCATATCCTCATGTAACTGACGATGGGCTTAGACTACATAGGAGCCGATGATCGTCAGCATGCAATAATGCAAGGATGGTGCATGACCCAAACACATATACACCCACCAAGTCCTCAACCAACACCTCTATGTGCTTGGTATATGTCTAAATCCTATATTATGCAATACAAGTAACCTACTAGGTATACTTAAAAAGGTACCAGTGATCTATCAATGTCAAAATGCAAGAGGGAACATATCTCAACATCTATGCACATATATGTATATATATATACATGACAACTATTGAGACTGTATGAAGCTAAACTGGAGATAACCTCAAGGATAAGCAACATATATCAAATGCAGGTATACTAAGGCAAATATAGTATACAATTTTACTGTTATCTATAACAAACCATGCATAGCAATATGACAATATCTAAAAGATAAGTCAAAGGGTACCCGACTCCAAATAGAAGAATCCAAATTTGAAGAGAACCACCTGCCAATGTCAGCAATCAAAATCCAAATCAAGTCCCTGTATCAAGGACAGATTTAATTAGCTATTACAAAAATAGTAACTATCTAATTAATCCCTAATCCGTTCTAGGGTTAACCTAATCCGTCCCTTTCCATTTAATTACCTTTACTTAAATAGAAGGTTCGTAATTATGCCATGTAATTTAAGATTAGGTTATTAGATTTAATCTCCAATTAACCCTGAGGGTACAACATGCATATTAATCCCATGTAACCCATTAGTTAACCCAACAATCAACTGATTAATCCACCTACTATCCAGCTTTGCCCATGAGATGGACTTACGACAAAAGGGCAATACCACATTAAAATTCCAACCCAAATCGATCTACAATCAATTCCCCCCTAATGCAACAGATCAGTATCAGATCCTAACACCGAAGCAACCGAATCTTACCTCAGTTGGTCACTGGCGATGCTCCACAGTTCCGACGATCAGCAAGGAACCACAAACCTACAATTCCCTGGAAACAGAGGATCATGTTGGGACCGGGTGCATGTCGACAAGGATACGAGTTCGTAAAATTTAAAATTTTTACATGCAGCGGAAGAGTTTGCATAAAATAATTTCCTAAATTATCTTAACTTCGTATCTAGCATGCAACCTTATAGTGTATCGACATAATCATAAAATAAAAGTTTGCGAAAAGTAAACTAATTTACCAAGTACCTCGCGTAACTCGAAGTAAGGGACGAGATCCAACCGTAGCGTCCCTTGGAAGCTCCGCCTCTATTCGCGTCCACGCCGAGTTCTCTTCGGGATGACTTCACAAAGTCACGAGTTTTGTGCCGACGAGAACTACTAGATTCTCGGAAGGCACAACTAGAAGGACAAGAGAAATAATGGAAAAACTAACCGATGAAATAACGGAATCAAATTCCGAGAAGAGAGGAGTCGCTATCCGCTTCTTCTTCTTCGTCTTCGGGTTCTTCTCCTTCTTGATACCTCACGGCAAACACCCTTGTTGGTGTTGTGGTTGGGCGCCGGCCCTAGAGAGGCTAGGGTGCGCCGGCCCTAAGGGAGGAAGAAGAGGTGGAGGAGAGGAGATTAAGAGAAAGAGAGAGGGAGTAATTAATCTCTTAATTGTGTATGGAATAAGGGCTAGCCTTTGGTTCCTTTATATAGTAGCAACTCCTTTGCTAAGTCTCCCTCTAAACCGAATTAACGGAATTAGTTATAAGAAATTTATCTTATAAATTTTCTTATTGCTTATTCCTTTTAAGCCTAGTCTTATTATAAACAATTTATAATAAAACAAATTAGTTATCATAAGAGATTTATCCTATAAATTCTCTTATGAATTTTATTATAACTAACTTTATAATAAAACTAATTATTTATCATAAGAAATTTATCCTATAAATTCTTATGAATTAATTCCGTTTAAACCAAGTCTTTATTATAAACTAATTTATAATAAAAAACTAATTCTTCTTCTCTTTAAATTATAGAATAAATTTTATAAGAAATTTATAAACTTTCTTATTATGGAAAAATCAATTCATAATTGATTTTATAAAATTAAAATAAACCCAATTCATGGATTATTTTAATCTTCCATAAAAGAATAAATTTCTATAAATTTTATTTATATAAATTTCTTTATACAAATTTATTTATCCATAATTTATAAAATAAATCGTACTAGATTTATTTAATTAATTAAACCAATTAAATTGGTTTATTCTCCTCTATTTGGCCGGCCACCAAAGAGGCCGGCCAAAACCAACCCGAATCGCCGCGAATTAAACTCATTTAATTCGCCCAAAAAGCCTTCAAAAGACTTAGCCATTTTTTAGCTTCCATTGCGCTTCTGACTAACTCAGATTCGACTTATTTCTCTTGATCGGAAAATCTAATTTTCAACTCGTTTTAAATCCCTCGGATTACTCGTAGTGCGTGTGACTAAATAGGCTTTCGATTTATGTTGGCCATCTATAATCAACAAATTATAGAACGATCATGAGTGGCACCTAGTAGTACATCATGATCCCCAATTAATCGAAAGATCAACGGTTTGACCTCAGAAGAAATTGTTCTGAAACCCTTCAGCAGCTCTAATGAATCGTGCCCCATTCCCTTCACCACCTTATACCCACTTGGTTCAGGACACGGTCTATGGTGTCAGTCCCCACTAGGCTGACTACGTCACACCTAGCCCAAGTAATGTCTTACTCGTCCTTTGGATTTCTAATTACTCTCATGTATTTTAGAGACTCTCACTCTAAACATGATATGCTCTGGCCAGAGGCTTTGAGTAACAATCCGACGATGGGCCTGGGTATACATCTCCTCGCAAGGAGTGGTGAATCCTTTGTAGGCTGTTCAAACATCTTCGGGCACTTCGGCTTACACCCGATCATCCTGGGTCCACACCTCCTTGGAGATGCTTGCTTAAGATGTCAAAGTATAAGTCTCCATGACCAAGATGACTTGAACACCGCAAGTCAAAGGAACATCGCACTTAAGCCGCAGTAAGATCTTCATTGACATATCTACATGTAGATTCCCATATGAACTCTTACAGCTAGTCACTCCAATGAACTAGTTCCCTTAACTAGCATCCATGTTTATCTCCGGACATCCCAATGTCACCAGCCAGTGAGAATCAGCTGATTAGAGAATAACCCATGCTAGTCTCAACAGAATTGATAGTGTCCGTTTTTATCAATTCATCGACTAGAGATATTTTCAATACTTCACATTTGCGCATTTAGAGATAATCACTAGTTGTGATCTCATCACAAATTCTCTTATGCTGTGAGTTGTATTGCGGACATTCAGTAGATGAGTTTAAGATCCCAATCAAATACACAAGCATGTATACTCAAATAGTAAATTATCATTTATTAATATAAATGTTTTACAATCATAAGGCGATTGCCTTAGGACACTTCTCTCATATCACTAACAAATCAAACCAGCCGTCACAACTCCAATCACGCTTACAATCAAAACTAATTTGATAGCTTCCACCTATCTGATCCCCATTCGGAAATCCACCCAAATCTAAACCTAGATGGTGATCCTTACCTGAGATTTGCGACCCCAAACCGCTTCGATCCGAAGGAGGAAATTGGGATTCCTCGGCTTCACGTGAAGAAGAGCAGTAAAGGTTCAACAAGGTCGGCGACCCTCAGTCTCAATCGCAGGGAACGTGGAGGAGAGGAAGATGGATCAAACTCCACGCGATCGGAGGAGAGCAGGGAGGTGATCGCCCACGGGTGGCTGCGGCACGCGAAGAAGCAAACAGCTGCGGCTAGGGCTCACGCGAAGGAGAGAGGGAGGTGGCGGTAGTCGCCGGTCGTCAGTCGCCGGCGGTGGTCGTCGGTCGTTGACCGTTGGCGGTAGTCGTCGTGCGTCGACGGTGGTCGTTGGCCGTTGTTGTCAGTCGTCGACCGCGAATAATACTTTCGGAAGTTAATAAATTGTAGTGGTTATTTTCTTCTTAAATGTAAATATGGAGGATAATTTTGGAAAGATAAGTTTCATAACCCCGAAATCAAGAAAAACCTTACTTTCCTAAGGTTTTCCGATTCCTGGAGTTCCAAGCTCCTGGAAGGTCCTAGGCGCCTGGGATGTTCTCAAGCACCTAGGACCCCACAACTCATCCTCAAAGATAAGTTACGCGAATGCAGATCGGATAACACCAAGGTTGGGGCGCTCGGGATAGCATACAGATGCCCGTATAACCCTTACATAAGGGACTTTGAGGAGAGAAAGCAAAAGCACTTATTCTTCATCCTACTACTTCGAAACTTCATACAAGAGGTTACAAGGCGAAGTTCTGTGACCAAAGAGGCTCCAGAAGGAGTGCATTGTGCTCAAGACTTCTAGATTGGCCGTATTCGTTATTTTGGTTTGCATTATTACAAGTTATACTTATTGTTTTTCTCCACTTGTGCTTGTAATTATCAAATTGTAAGACGGGTTTCTTCACCTCCAAAAAACTTCCGGGAAAGAGACTATTAGTTGACTCACACTGAGTGCATAGGCCTTAGATGTACTAACCCTGGGGGTTGGGAACCAATTAAATTCCAAGTGTCTTGTGTTATGTTTGTTTATTATTTCCACTGCTACTAACAACTTTGATAGAATAAACGAACGAACACAAAAAAAAGTGAATGGTAAATATTCACCTCCCTCTATCCACGCACAAGATCCTATAGTTATCTGTGTCAGTAAGTGTCTCCCCGACTCTGCAAGAATTTGGGAGTTGCGGATCAAGCACAATGCTATTTATACTGGTAAGCCTCTCTCTGACTCTGCAAACACTTGGAAGTCACGGATCGAACACAATGCTATCTATATTGGTAAGCCTCCCCTAATAATGATGCTATCTATGCCGGTAAGCCTCCCTTGAGAATTATGATGTCAGTAAGCCTCTCCCGAGATCCATGGACACTTGGGAGTCGTGGATTGAGCACGCTATTGGTAAGTCTCCCTAGAGCACGATGTTAGCTATACCGGCAAGCCTCTCCTGAGCATGATGTTATATACGTCGATAAGTCTCCCCGAACCATGATGTCGTTAAGTCTCTCCCTGACTTTGCGGACACTAGGGAGTTGTGGATTGAGCACGATATTATCTATACCGGTAAGCCTCCCCTGAGTATGATGTTAGTAAGTCTTTCCCCAACCGTGGACACTTGGGAGTGGCGGATCGAGCACGATGAGATGTCGGTCTACTTTACGTCTTAGCGGCATACCGTCTCAACCATAGACTCATTCTTAGTCTTAGCGCTAGACCGTCCTGATCACAGACTCCATTCTTAGTCTTAGCACTAGACCATCCCGACCACAGACTCATTCTTAGTCTCAACACTACACTGTCTCGGCAACAGACTCTACGTCGTAGCGCCAGACTATCCCAGCCACAGACTCTCTATGTCTTAGTGCCAAACCGTCTACCACAGACTCATTCTTAGTCTCAACACTAGATCATCTCAACCACAGACGCTCATTCTTAGTCTTAGCGTCATACCGTCTCAACTACAAACTCTCTACGTCACAACACCAGACCGTCTTGGCCACAGATTCTCTATGTCTTAGAATCAAACCATCTCGGCCACATAATCTACGTCTCAACGTCAGACCGTCTCGGCCACAGACTCTCTATATCTCAACACTAGACTATTTCAACCATAGACTCCATGTCTTACGTCAGACTGTCTTGGTCACAGACTCTCTATGTCTCAACGCAGACAGTTTCGACCACAGACTCATTCTTAGTCTCGGCCACAGATGCTTATCCTTAGTCACAACATTAGACCTTCTCAGCCATAGACATTTCATGCCTCAGCGCTAGACCGTCTCGGCTGTTGTGACTGATGGAACGGCTAGAGGGGGTGAATAGCTCGGTCACCCCAATTTCAATCTCTTCCTACAATCATTAGCACAAGCAGAAACTTAATCTAAACAATTAATACAATGCTAACTCGTTACCGATTACGTGGTTCGGAGATTGCTTGCTCCTACTCCACGGTGTGTCCTTGAGGTCGACGAACCCTTGATCCTTCAGTGGATCACGCCCTGGCAATCTCTGGCTAAATCTTTCTCCTTCTCGGTGAAAAACAACCTCTCACAACTCTTCTTCCTCCTTACAAGAATGAGCTAGGGTTTCGGAGGAAGATGATATTGGAGTTTGAGCACTTGAGCAAAGATATCACACTGAAGAGCTAACATATCTCAATTCTCAAGCTCCCCTTTAAATAGTGGAGAGAGTTATTAACAAACAACTCAGCCCCGACACCAGTGGACTGCCCCCAGGGCCAGTCGACTGATGCCCAGCCAACGGCTCTATTTCGAACAGACCAGTCGACTGCTCTGGAGACCAGTCGACTGCTTCCAACTGTTCGACCTTACAAAAAGATGAGTCGACTAGTGTTCATACCAGTCGATTGCTACATTGCGCTCTCAGTAGTGTCAGTCGACTGGTTCCCTTGCCAGTTGACTGCCCTACTTACAAATGCACTCTCAACCTCTCTAGAGTTTACCGTTCACGTATGCCTTGAAGTTCACTTCCTTGTCTTTCCCCTTGAAGTTCTCTTCCTTCAGCTCTCATCCCTCGGATGCACATATAAGCCCACGGCTTGTCTCCATGCCATCTTTCGCGTATGCCATTGAAATCTACTTCCTCGGCTCGCCCTTGAATTCCTCTTCCTCGGCTCTTGTCCCTCGGATGCTTCACTCCGTTAATCCTCATGTGTGATTCATCAAGTCCTGCAAAACTCAAACACACACATCAAATCAACATGAAAACTTAACTTAATCATATTGACACACATATCAAAACTCATGATCTATCCGATTAACTTTGGGTTGATTGCACTAACAATTTTTCCCTTTTTGATGTGTGACAATATGTTTAAGTTAGGTACAAAGATAACAATTGAAAATTAAAAGTATAGTATATTTAGACACATAAACATGCATCCTCCCCCTTAACCTATGCCTTAACACATGATTTTCAATTTTAGCACAAACATAAAGAATTAAGTTAAATTCTAACTTAAACTTTTTAATTCTCCCCCTTTGACACCATTAAAAAGATTGCGCCAAGTAATATTACCTTTTGGTATCAATTAGGAACAATTTTCATTTACTGAAAATACCCAGAAATTAGAAAATACAAGTGTCAGTCGACTGAGTCAGTTACCAGTTGACTGGTCTCATCGAATTGCCAATTTATAGAATGTTCAGTCGACTGGTCCTCTGCACTAGTCAACTGATGCTTCACTCCATTAATCCTCATGTGTGATTCACCAAGTCCTGCAAGACTCAAATGCACACATCAAATCAACATGAAAACCTAACTTAATTATATTGACAAACACATCAAAACTCATGATCTATCTGATCAACCTTGGGTTAATTGCACCAACATCGACCACATACTCTCTATGTCTCAGAGCCAAACCGTTTCGATCACAGACTCTACGTCTTAGTGTTAGACCTTCTCGACCACTCTTCTCTTTACGTCTCGGTGCCAAACTGTCTCAGATGCAGATTCTATGTCTTAGTGTCGGACTTTCTCAGCCATATACTCTCTACGTTTCAATACCAGACCGTCTCGGCCACAGACTCATTCATAGTCTTAGCGCCAGACTATCTCAGCCACAAACTCTCATTCTTAGTCTCAGCGCCAGACCGTCTCGGCCACAGACTGTCTACATCTCAGGTCCATACCCTCTCGGCCACACTCTCTATGTCTCAATGCTAGACTGTCTCGGTAACAGACTCTACATCTCAGCGCCAGATCGTTCTCAGCGCCTGATTGTCTCAGTCACAAACTCTCTACCTCTTAGCACCAGACCATCTTGGTCACAAACTTCTTATTGGTCTCAGTGTTAGTGATATGAGAGAAGTGTCCTAAGACAATCGCCTTATGATTGTAAACATTTATTTTAATAAATGATAATTCACTATTTGAGTATACATGTTTGTGTATTTGATTGGGATCTTAAACTCATCTACTGAATGTCCGCAATACAACTCACAGCATAAGAGAATTTGTGATGGGATCACAACTAGTGATTATCTCTAAATGCGCAAATGTGAAGTATTGAAAATATCCCTAGTCGATGAATTGATAAATATGGACACTATCAATTCTGTTGAGATTAGCATGGGTTATTCTCTAATCAGCTGATTCTCACTGGCTGGTGACATTGGGATGTCCGGAGATAAACATGGATGCTAGTTAAGGGAACTAGTTCATTGGAGTGACTAGCTGTAAGACTTCATATGGTAATCTATATAGATATGTCAATGAAATTCTTACTGCGGCTTAAGTGCGATGTTCCTTTGACTTGCGGTGTTCAAGTCATCTTGGTCATGGAGACTTATACTTTAACATCTTAAGCAAGCATCTCCAAGGAGGTGTGGACCCAGGATGATTGGGTATAAGCCGAAGTGCCCGAAGATGTTTGAACAGCCTACAAAGGGTTCACCACTCCTTGCGAGGAGATGTATACCCAGGCCTATCGTCGGATTGTTACTCAAAGCCTCTGGCCAGAGCATATCATGTTTAGAGTGCGAGTCTCTAAAATACATGAGAGTAATTAGGAATCCAAAGGACGAGAAAGACATTACTTAGATTAGGTGTGACGTAGTCAGTCTAGTGGGGACTGACACAAACAGACCATGTCCTGAACCAAGTGGGTATAAGATGGTGAAGGGAATGAGGCACGATTCATTAGAGCTGCTGAAGGGTTTCGGAATTCTTTCTGAGGTCAACCGTTGATCTTTCGATTAATTGGGGGTCATGATGTACTACTAGGTGCCACTCATGATCGTTCTATAATTAGTTGATTATAGACGACCAACATAAATCGAAAGCCTATTTAGTCACACGCACTACGAGTAATCCGAGGGATTTAAAACGAGTTGAAAATTGGATTTTCCGATCAAGAGAAATAAGTCGAATCTGAGTTAATCAGAGGCGCAATGGAAGCTAAAAATGGCTAAGTCTTTTGAAGGATTTTTGGGCGAATTAAATGAGTTTAATTCGCGTTGGTTTGGCTCGGTTTGGGCCGGCCAAAGAGGGTGCCAACCCTCCTTGGTTGGCCGGCCACTTATTGGGGAGAAAACCAATTAATTTTGGTTTAATTAATAAAGTAAATCTAGCGTGATTTATTTTATAAATTATGGATAAATAAATTTGTATAAAGAAATTTATATAAATAAATTTATAGAAATTTATTCTTTTTATGGAAGTTAAAATAATCCATGAATTGATTTATTTTAATTTTATAAAATCAATTATGAATTAATTTTTCCATAATAAGAAAGATTATAAATTTCTTATAAAATTTATTCCATAATAAAAGGAGAGACTAATTAGTTTTATTATAAAGTTAGTTATAATAAAATTTGGTTTAAACAGAATAATTCATAAGAGAATTTATAGGATAAATTTCTTATGATAATTAATTAGTTTTATTATAAAGTTAGTTATAATAAAATTCATAAGAGAATTTATAGGATAAATTTCTTATGATAACTAATTAGTTTTATTATAAAGTTAGTTATAATAAAACTTGGTTTAAACGGAATAATTCATAAGAGAATTTATAGGATAAATTTCTTATGATAACTAATTCCCTTAATTCCGTTAATTCGGTTAAGAGGAGACTTGGTAAGGGAGAAGCAACTATATAAGGAACCATAGGCAAGCCTTGGATTCCTAAGATTTTGATAATCGAAATAGAGCTCTCCCTCTCTCTCTTCTCTTCTCTCCTCTCCTCCTTCCCCCTCCCTTCCATTAGGGCCGGCGGCCACCCTAGCTCTATTAGGGCCGGCGCCCAACCTATACCAAGGCAAGGTGTTGCCGTGAGCTTCAAGGAGAAGAAGAAACCAACCAAGAAGAAGAAGAAGCGGATCACATCTCCCTCTCTCTCGGAATTCGATTCCGTTACTTCGTTGGTTAGTTTCCTTTTCTTCTCTTGATCTTCTTTGTTGTGCCTATAGAGAATCTAGTAGTTCTCGTCGGCACAAAACTCGTGACTTTGCGAAGTCATCCCGAAGAGAACTCGGCGTGGACGCGAATAGAGGCGAAGCTTCCAAGGGACGCTACGGTTGGATCTCGTCTCTTACTTCAAGTTACGCGAGGTACTTGGTAAATTAGTTTACTATTCCGCAAAGTTTTATTTTATGATTATGTCAACACACCATAAGGTTGCATGCTAGATACGAAGTTAAAATAATTTAGGAAATTATTTTATGCAAATTCTTCCGCTGCACGTAAAAATTTAAAATTTTACGAACTCGTATCCTTGTCGACATGCACCCGGTCCCAACACTCAGTGCCTGACTCTTAAATAGTCATGACAACAGACTCCACTATCAGTCTCAATGTTAGATCGTCTCGACTATAGACTCTCTACGTCACAGTACAGACTGTCTTGGTCACAAACTCTTTATGTCTTAGCGCCAAACTGTCTTGACCACAGACTACTTATTAGTCTCAGCATCTAAATCTCAGATAGTCACAACCACATACTATACTATTAGTTTCAGTGTCAGACCATCTCGGCATTGACTCTCTACATCTCAACATCAGACCATCTTAGCCACAGACTCATCCTTAGCCTCAACCCTAGACAATCTTGGCCACAAACACTCTACATCTCAGTGCCATACCATCTCGACCATAGACTCATCTTTAATCTCAATGCCAAACTATCTCGGTTATGGAATCATTCTAAGTCTCAGCGCCAAACCCTTGTCATCTTGGTGATGGACTCCTTATTAATCTCAGCGCCTAACTCCCAAATAGTCACGACGATATGCTCCTTATCAGTCTCAATGCTAAACTCCCATTGTCTCGGTCATAAACTCCCTCTTCGTACTCCCATTGTCTTGGTCATAAACCCCCTCAGTTTCATCATCAGATCATCGCAGTTTGGGTCATAGACTCCCTCTCAGACTCAGCATTAGATCTCTTGCAGTTTGAGTCACAGACTCTCTCTCAGTCCTAGCGCTAGACTCTCTCGCAGTCATAACTATAGAAATGCTCGGATTTCCTTATTACAAGCTCATTGTTTCACCTCTCGACTCCTCGGTGAGAAGACATATAGCCTCACGATAAGCTCAGAATCCCTAGGATTCCCTTACGACAAGTTTCGAACCTCTAGTCCCCTGCTAGTAATCAACCTTACGATAGATGATGATTCCTTCCACGACTTCTTAGTCAGAAGTAACTCATCCTTACAACAAGCACAACTATTATTTCCTCCATCTCGCCACAACACGATTGTTCAGTCAGTTGGACTAACGTATCCGTCGACTAGACATAAAGGGGAGGTTTGTGATGTAGGGTGGATTGGGCTCCACGTGGATGGGACATTTTAGGGTTTTTCATTGCTTCATCTTTTGAGGGTTTAGAGAGGAAAGAAAGAAGGGGATTAGTTCATGAGGGGCACGCCGCCAGCACCGGGTGAAGCTCCTTCGCCCTTTCCCCATGCCATCACATCGCCTCCTTCATCGTCGCCAACCTCACATACTCCATTGCTCAAGCTACTACACTCTGAGCATGACCTCCTTCATCGCATCTAGCCACGCCAATTACTGTCGTTCATCACTGCTAGCAGGCCACTTCCCCACCTTCGCCTTTGCCGGTGTCACCTCCTTCTCTCGGTGCATGCCTAACCGTTGGAGCCACCCCATTTTTCCAAGGCCATTGTCTCCCAACGACTCTACACCAGAAGTCATCCCTTCTTCAGGGAATTGTGCTTCTCTCTGTAGAAGCACGACTGCAGAAGCCGCCCCCTTCTCGTTAGTCAACACAAGCCAAACCACCTCACCTCTTCTCGCCTATCCATGCCCTACCTCTCGTTGTCATTGGTCTTTCTTCTCTCGTCATCAACACCACTAGCCTCTCCTCTTTGGGGCTTGGCCGCTAGCCGTGCACCCCTATCACGCTCTTCATCCCTCAAGGTCCTTATCAACCAAAATGCTGCTCCTCTCCAACCGTTGTCCCTGGTCCAAGCTCATAGATTACCTCTTCTTGGCACATGCTTGTTGAAGCCACAACTGGCCTCCTAACCCTCGTTGCTACCTCTTGGTCGTCTGTCGTCGTAGTTGCCTAAGGGTCCGTGCTTCATACTTATGGTTCAACACTCGTGGTTGGCCCCCAATCGGCCTCGGGCTCCATGCCTCATACTTTCGGCTCAATTCCCTTAGTTGGCCCCCAATCACTCTCGAGTTTTGTGCCTTCTACTTCGGGTACAATGACCAGCTTATCTCCGATCGACCCTACTGTTTGGACACCTCAACACACATACCACTCCTTTGCACTATAAAAAAATATTGCCTCGTAGGCTAAGGTATACATATACTTTTACATACGACTAAATACATGCATTTACTACTGTTCATATTCTGTATCTCCACTATCAGAGACTGAATTGGGCATTGGAGTAGATGCGTCAGGCACCCTAGCTTCCATTCTAACCCTCTCCTGTGCACTTCTACTCCCCGCAAGTTCTCCAAATGATTCAGTCCTCCCTGTAGCACATGGCACTGCCCTTCTACAGCTCCCATGACCCCTCCTCCCTCTAGATCACATCAACTCAGTTAACACAAAGGAAAGTTTAGCCCCATCATCCTCCGGGTCAAGGCGATTTTGTTAAAATCAGCGGCATCTCACTAGTGGCCCTCGCATATAAAGGTTTTTTCTTTATCTTGTTGAGTTCCGAGCAACAATTAAACAATAAAATACACAGCAAAAAAAAACCACCAGAGATCTAAGTGCATTATATTCTCTGTAATGATAGTTACCATGCATATATATAGGTTAAGACAAAATCCTAACTTTTAGGGTTATTTTATTAGATAAGATATGCTCGCCGCCACTAAGTCTCATCAAATAAAATTTTATAAAAGTTGCCAAATCTTATCTAATAAGACTCAAATAAAACAATGTCTAATAATATAGTTAAATCTTATCCACTAAGATATTATCTAATAACGTGGGTTTTATTTGGTTTGGATTTATTTGAAAAACCTAAATAAATATTAGAATGATCATTAATCCAATAAGTTCATGAATCAATTAGATTAACTCATTAATTCAATACATTTAAGATCCAATTAGAGTAATTCATTAATCTAATAATATCCCATTAGATTAAAGTAATACTTTGATTGTATTCCCAACAATCCTTACTTAAACAAAGTATTATCATTAAACTAACAAGTTTAAAATCCAAAACTAATTTTAGACTTAAACTTAGACCCACTGTATGTTAGTCATACTAAAATTTTAAAAAAAAAAATTAATGAGCTCTTTGTGTGTGACCAATAAATTCTCATAACGTTGGCAGTGACTCTAAAATCACATTTTAAAGGCACAAGCAATAAGTAGCATCTAGCAATGCATCATTGCTATCTAAGTGATGAGAATGACGTAGATCTGACTTAACCTATCTATTACTATTTTATTATATAACTTAATCGTTTTATTCATGATATCTAGATTAATTTACGAGGCATAAATCATATCATTCTCTCATCAATCTATGTGTTTCTTGATCTCTAAGTAGACTTAATTAAATAAGCTCAATATCTCATATTGTCTTATTTAATTATGATCATGTATTTCAGTAGTCTTACTCAATCAAGGGAGCCACAGATATTACTTTCTTTATATGGAAGAGATAAATTCAATTTACATCACTCACATCCCTTAGCATAATTTATTGTATACCTAGTGAACAAGATCTTATTACAAGTGATGTTTGTTGATACTAAATTATACAACTTTTTATGTAGGGAACCATAGTAATGAATTCAGGTCAAAGGACTATTTACACTAATAGACACTATGAGAATATTTATAACACTCATATAACAATCCATGAAACGTTCTCATGGCGAATTAATTCAATATATATTCATTAATATATACTCACAAGTTAACTTGATATCTTATATCCATGACTTGTAAAATTAATTTATCGGTTAACATATATGCTAGTCTCTATTTATTAATATTGCCCTTGTATATTAATACTTAACTAGTGTTAGAGCAATCTAGGTGTTTTGATGTTTGGGAAAAGGTTTAAGTTAGGATTATTTTTGTATTTAATATGCATTGTGAGTATGCAGGATACAGGTACAACAAAGTGTTGATGTAGTCTAACCCTGATTGTTGTTTTGGTGTTGACACCGATTTTAGTTTAGGTTAATGAGATGAGTCTGGATTAAGTCATGGTCAGGGATTGGGCACGACTCCCGGTGAGTGAGGCCAGTTGAATAACCCTGGCTTGGAGGGCCAGGTCCTAGCTTGGGAAGCTAGGTTGGATGAAACCCTAGCTTGGAGGGCCAGGTCCTAGCTTGGGAAGCTAGGTTGGATGAAACCCTGGCTTCGAGGGCTATGTCCTAGCTTGGGAATGTTAGTAATATGAGAGAAGTGTCCTAAGTCAATCGCCTTATGATTGTAATCATTTACTTTAATAAATGAATATTCACTATTTGAGTATACATGTTCATGTATTTGATTGAGATCTTAAACTCATTTACTGAATGTCCGCAATACAATTCACAGCATGAGAGAATTTGTGATGAATTCACAACTAGTGATTATCTCTACATGTGCAATTGTGAAGTATTGAAATTGTCCCTAGTCGATGAATTGATAGATACGGACACTATCAATTCTGTTGAGACTAGCATGGGTTATTCTCTAATCAGCTGATTCTCACTAGCTGGTGACATTGGGATGTCCGGAGATAAACATGAATGCTAGTTAAAAGAACTAGTTCATTAGAGTGACTAGCTGTAAAACTTCATATGGTAATCTACATATAGATATGTCAATGAAGTTCTTACTACAGCTTAAGTGCGATGTTCCTTTGACTTGCGGTGTTCAAGTCATCTTGGTCATGAAGACTTATACTTTGACATCTTAAGCAAGCATCTCCAAGGAGGTGTGGACCCAGGATGATTGGGTATAAGACGAAGTGCCCGAAGATGTTTGAACAGCCTACAAAGGATTCACCACTCCTTGCGAGGAGATGTATACCCAAGGCCTATCGTCGGATTGTTACTCGAAGCCTCTGGCCAGAGCATGACATGTTCAAAATATGAATCTCTGAAATACATGAGAGTAATTAGAATCCATTGGACGAGAAAGACATTACTTGGGCTAGGTGTGACGTAGTCAGCCTAGTGGGGACTGATACACATAGACCGTGTCCTGAACCAAGTGGGTATAAGATGGTGAAGGGAATGAGGCACGATTCATTAAAGCTGCTGAAGGGTTTCAGAATTATTTCTGAGGTCAACCGTTGATCTTTCGATTAATTGGGGATCATGATGTACTACTAGGTGCCACTCATGATCGTTCTATAATTGGTTAATTATAGACGACCAACATAAATCGAAAGCCTATTTAGTCACACGCACTACGAGTAATCCGAGGGATTTAAAACGAGTTGAAAATTGGATTTTCCGATCAAGAGAGATAAGTCGAGTCTGAATTTTTCAGAGACGCATCGGAAGCCTAAAATGGCTAAGTCTTTTGAAGACTTATTGAACGAATTAAATGAGTTTAATTCGTGAGGTTTCGGCTTGGGTTTGGCCGGCCAAAGAGGGTCCCCACCCTCTTTGTTTGGCCGGCCACATCAAAAGGGGAGAACCAAATTGTTTGGTTCAAATTATAAAATAAACCGAGTGTGGTTTGTTTTATAAAATTATGGATAAAGAAATTTATGTAAAGAAATTTATATAAAGAAATTTATATAATGAAATTTATATAAAGAGATTTATTTTCATGAAAATTAAAATAAACCTTGGATTGGTTTATTTTATTTTATAAAATCAATAATGGATTGATTTACCATGATAAAGAAATTTATAGAAATTTATTCCTTTTATGGAAACTAAAATGAACCATGGATTGGTTTATTTTATTTTATAAAATCAATTATGAATTAATTTTTCCATGATAAGAAAAATTTATAAGATAAATTTCTTGTAAAATTTATTCCATAATAAAAGGGGAGACATGGTTGTTTTTATTATAAATTAAGTTATAATAAAAACTTAGCATAACGGAATAATTCATAAGAAATTTATAAGATAAATTTCTTGTAAAATTTATTCCATAATAAAAGGGGAGACATGGTTGTTTTTATTGTAAATTAAGTTATAATAAAAACATGGCATAACGGAATAATTCATAGAAAAATTTATAAGATAAATTTCTTATGAAAAATTTATTCCGTTAAAAAGGAGACTTGGCGATAAAGAGGCTACTATATAAAGGTGCAAAGGCAAGGCTTGGAAATCAATTCAAGTGATCAAGGATTCTTGCCTAGCCTCTCTTCCTCTCCTTCTCTCCCTCTCCCTCTTCTAGGGTCGGCTACCCTCTCCCTCTTCTAGGGCCGGCTGCCCTCACCTCCTTTGCCGTGAGCCACCTCCACCAAGAAGAAGCCGAAGAAGAAGAAGAAGCGGACGCAACTCCTTCCTTCCTCCCGGAATCCGGATTCCGTTCTTCGTTTGGTGGTTAGCTTTCATCTCTCTCTCTTGATATTCTTGTCGTGCCTTTGGAGAATCTAGTAGTTCTTGTCGGCACGAAACTCGTGGCTTTGCGAAGTCATCCCGAAGAAAACTCGGCGTGGACGCGAATAGAGGCGGAGCTTCCAAGGGACGCTACGGTTGGATCTCGTCCCTTACATCGAGTTACGTGAGGTATTAAGTAAATTAGTTTACTTTCTGTAAAATTTTAATTTATGATCATGTCTACCTAATATAAGGTTGCATGCTAGATACGTGGTTAAAATAATTTATGAAATTATTTATGCTAAACCTTCCGCTGCATGTAATTAAATTTTAAAATTACAAACCCGTATCCATGTCAATATGCACCCGGTCCCAACAGTGGTATCAGAGCCGGTTAGTGCTCGACATAATCATATAATTGTTTTGCAGAAAACTTTGTCATGATCGCAATTTTGGAAAATTTTCCAATTATGGAAACTTTCCAATTATGATAAATTTTAGATTTAGGAATTTCAAAGTTTGGAAATCCTCATGAAATTTCGCAAACTTTTGAAATATCCTAGTTTCTGAAATTTTATGATAATTGTGAAAACTTCTCATTTTTGGAAACTTTCTAATTTTGGAAATTTCCTATTTTGAAAATTTTCCAATTTTGAAAATATGTAAGTTTTCTTTGTACCAGAAACTTACAATTATTCTGAAAACCTATTAGGTTGGATGAAATTCTGGTGAGTGAAGTCAGGTCCTAGCTTGGGGGGTAAGTTGAAGTCCCGATGAGTGAAACTGGGCATGGAGTCTTGGTCCGGGGGACTGAGCACGAGTAAGAGAAGGCTGGAGGCCCGTTCTCTTGACTTAGAGTGGTATTGACCTTGCCTGGATCGGTCTGATGATCGATCAGGGAAGTTGGTACAGAGTTCCCTCGTGAATCGGTCTGGTAACCGATCCAGCTATGTCTGATCGGTCTGGTGACCGATCAGGGAGCATACAAAGACTTTGAAAAACTTTCTGTTCGGCTCCTGATCGGTCTGATGACCGATCAGGGAGACTATTCAGATCGTTCTGATGAACGATTCAAGGATCTCAGGAATCGCGAGCTTCTCACTACTGTTGAACCTTGGATGGCTAGAGAGGGGGGGTGAATATAGCCAGACACCGAAACATAGCGCTTTTCAAATTTCTACACTCAAATGTTTAGTAGCACAGCGGAAGCAATAAAGACAGAGTATGCAGAATACTAAAACCCTAAGCTAAGCACAAATGCAAAACGCTAACAAGAGGGCTTACAAGGTTCGGGGATAACTTGCCCCTATTCCTTGGCGTGCCCTTAAAGTGGACGATCCCTTGATCGTCGGCAGATCAAGCCTCGGATAAACCGGATAAAATGCAACCTCCTTCTCGGTGGAGTAACCTCTCCACAGCGTTTCAACAGAGATATAGTTTTAAGCACAATGAAACACAAGAAAGATCTTACTTAGCGCTTAGCGCAGGCAAGAACACAAGCAGCGCTTCACTAGAGCTCCACCCAGCGACGATCTCACGCAAGAACTCCCTTCTTCGTGTCTTCTCGCTGATGGACTCACCAAGCCTCTTGTTTCTTCCTCCAAGTGCTCAAGTAAGTGATGGTTGCTTCAAAGATCACAATAGCTTGCTCAAGAGAGGATGGAACAGCAGAGAACACAAGCACGCAACCAGAAGTCGCAGCAAACACAAGCCAGCCAAAGCTCTTCTCTGCACTTCTCCACTACGCTGCTTATCTCTTCTCCACTAGCGCCAGGTCACCATCTCACTGCAGCCTCGAGCTGCTCTCCTGTAACCACCAGCCACTACTGAGCTCTTCTGGACTCCCTGAGCCTCCCTCAGACCAGCCCCAGTCAGCAGCTCCAGCCAGCGCCAGCGTCCGTTGCAACCTGAGATGGAAAAGGGACAAACCTGCTCCAAGGAAAGGCCTCCATTGACTCTCCTTGAGTGTTTGAATCCTTCCCTGTCACCTGCAGCTTAATCAGAGTATTAGCACAGCATATCAACCAAAAAATCAAGTATCAGAGATCAAACGCAGAGAATCAGATACGGTCAGACGCGATCAGAGCGTCTGACAGTGCATTTTGAATTAAAGTGATTCGTCACCGGACCGATCCAGGGCTCGTGGGTCGGTCATCAGACCGATCCACCGCTTTGCTGGGACTCCTAGCTTTTGCGGCGACACAGGCCTGATCGGTCACCAGACCGATCGGAGTGAATCCTAATCGGTCACCAGACCGATCAAGATAGCCACTGTCCGATCAGGATCAAGCCTTATCAGTCCACTTCTGAGTGAACAGTAATCGCGGATATCAGATCCTAGGTCGTGGATCGGTCACCAGACCGTTCAGTAGCTGATCAGTGGGGGAACTCAACTCACTGTGTGCTCCCTGATCGGTCACTAGACCGATCAGGAGCCAAGCAGTGAGGAAACTGTCTGCTCCCTGATCGGTCACCAGACCGATCAGGAGCCGGACAGTGAGGGAACTGACTGCTCCCTGATCTGTCATCGGACCGATCAGGAGCTGGACAGTGAGGGAGCTGCCTGCTCCCTGATCGGTCACCGGACCGATCAGGAGCCAAGCAGTGAGGGAACTGCCTGCTCCCTGATCGGTCACCGGACCGATCAGGAGCCGGGCAGTAGGTTTCCAACCTCATTGTGTGCTCCCTAATCGGTCACCAGACCGATCAGTCATCTCTGGATCGGTCACCAGACCGATCCACGAAGGAGAACCGTGTCAACTTCCCTGATCGGTCACCAGACCGATCCAGGGAAGGCCAAATCCCCTCTAAGTCATGAGAACAAGCCTCCGGCCCATCTCTGACTTGTGTCATGCCCAGCTTCACTCACTGGGACTTCAACCTAGCCTCCAAGCTAGGACCTGGCTTCACTCACAAGGGTTTCAGTCACCCGGCTTCACTCACCGGGACCTGACTTCACTCACCGAGACCCGGCTTCACTCACCGGGGTTTCCTCCAACCTAGCCCTCCAGACTAGGACTTTTCACCTAACCCTCCAAGTTGGGACTTTTCACCTAACCCTCCAAGTTAGGACTTTTCACCTAGCCCTTCAAGCTAGGACATTTCACCCAACCCTTCCAAGATAGGACTTTTCCAACACCTAGCCCTCCAAGCTAGGATTTTCCACACCTAATCCTCCAGATTAGGATTTCTCCACACCTAGCCCTCCAAGCTAGGATTTTCCACACCATGCCTAATCCCTGATCAGGACTTAATCATAATAATAATCATCAACCTAAACTAAAATCGATGTCAACACCAAAACAACAATCAGGGTCAGACTGCATCAGCAACTACAACTGATCAGGCTGGAGCCTGATCGGTCAGAGAGTGGCCTGATCGGTCACCAGTCCGATCAGACCACACCCTGATCGGTCCAGGGATCGATCAGTAGGTTTGGACTACGAAGCTGGAAAAACACCCTGTAATGGGGTGGATCGGTCTGGTGACCGATCCACGACTTGGGGATCGATCTAGTGATCGATCACGAAGAAGTCACGATTTTGGGTTTCTCAATGGGGACCGATCAGGCTGCAGCCTGATCGGTCTGAGCCCAACCTGATCGGTCTGGTGACCGATCAGGGGTCACTCTGATCGGTCAGGTGACCGATCAGAAGCTAAACTTTAATTCAAAAACCCGTTGTCAGAGTTCTGATCGCGTCTATATTCTCGTCTGATACACTGATACACTGCTGATTTCCATTGATCCATGTTTGATTTCATTTGCTAAGCTTCTGTTAAGTATGCAGGTGATAGGGATGATTTCAAATGGCGGAGGAGGGTCAACTGGGAGCCTTCGGTGCCATAGGTTTGACGTTTTCCTCTTCTCAGCTCTCAACGGACGACTACATTACTGGAAGCTGGCCTGGGGCTCGACTGGGGCTCGTCTGGAGAGTGTCCAGAGGAGGTCAGCTAGCTGGGCTGGTGCAGATGAGCAGCTGGTGAGGAGCGTCTGTGACCAGCGATGGGCAGAAGGTTAAGTTATGGCTGGGAAGAAGAGAAGAAAACGCTTCAGCTCTTCTTGCAACATCTCTTGCTCTCAGTGTGCGACAACCTTGATTCATCAAAAACCTTGAAGCATACTTGTGAGCATTCTTTGAAGGTTCTACGACTTGAGCACTCAGAAGGTTTTTGATAGCATTGCAAGGCGATCAACGAGCGGACAAGGGAGAGTTGAGCGAAGGCCCTTGCTAAGGTTGTGCTGCGTTGTGAGTGTTGCTTTGTAAGCACTTCTTCTTCTTCTGGTGCTTTGTAAGTCTTTGCGTCTTTGTGCTTCATTCTTCATTTCCTTGAGACTTACTGTGGAGAGGTTTCTCCACCGAGAAAGAGGTGTTATCTTATCCGGATTTTCCGAGGCTTGATCTGTCGATGATCAAGGGATCGCTCACCTTACGGGCACGCCAAGGAGTAGGGGCAAGTTATCCCCAAACCTTGTATATCTTCTTGTTAGCGTATTAGGTTTGTTTCTTTTGTTTCTGCACTTTTGTTGTTGTCTTCCGCTGCTACTAACCTGACTGCAGAAATCTCAAAGAGAGCAAAATTTAGTGGCTGGCTACATTCACCCCCCCCCTCTAGCCATCCAAGCACCAACAAGTGGTATCAGAGCTTGGGGCTCTGTTCAAGCAGCTTAACATCCGAGAGCTATCAACAATGGCTTTAAGAGATGGATTTAGCACCACCCGACCTCCCTTCTTCGATGGATCGGATTTTCAATATTGGAGGTCTCGCATGGAGTACTACCTCAAGACCGACATAGGTATGTGGTTCTCGGTGAAGGAAGACTTCACCCCTCCAAGAGATGCGGAGGGAAAAGAATTGGAGTCCTCACGTTGGTCGGCTGAGCAAACCCGAAAAGGAGAAGCCGATGCGAAGGCGGTGGTGACCTTGCAATGTGGAATGAACAAAGACCAACTAATCAAGGTCGGTCCCTTTACAAGCGCAAAGGATTTGTGGAATAAGCTCATCAAGCTTCATGAGGGCACCCGAGACTCAAGAATAGCTAAGAGGGACTTGTTCCTCAATCAACTACAAAACCTCTCCATGAAGGAGAGTGAAACGGTAAGTGAGCTTCATAGTAGATTCAAAGAAGTCCTCAACGGTCTCCGCTCCATTGACGAAAAGGTCGAGAACCGCGACCTTGTGAGGTATGTGTTAAAAGCTTTTCCAAGAAATGCCTTGTGGTCATCCATGGTGGATGCCTACAAGGTTTCTAAGGACTTGTCAATTATAAAATTAGATGATTTATTTTGTGAAATGGAGCTACATGAAATAGCTAACAAAGGCCCCAAGGAGAAGGGAATTGCTTTTGTGGCAGGGGACAAGACCAAGAAGAAAGAAAAGAAGAAGGAGAAGGAAGTCTCTTCATCTTTATCTTCATTCGAATCCGAGTCCGAGGAGGATGGCAGCGGATCTTCTTCATCCGAGATGGCCAACTTTGTCAGGAGAATGATGAGGAAGAGCCGACGCTACAAGGGTAAAGGTAACCCTAGTGAAATTAAAATTGATAAGTCTAATGTTACTTGTTATGAGTGTAGCAAGAAAGGACACTACAAGATGGACTGCCCAAAGCTAAAGAAGAAGGAGGAGAAATCAAAGAAGAAGAAGAATGCCTTGAAGGCCACATGGGATGAATCTTCCTCTAGTTCGTCTGAAGAAGAGGAGGAGAAGAGTACTCGCCATGTAGCACTCATGGCCCTTAAAGATCAAGAAAGCAGTGAGGAATCCATGGACTCTTCAAACGCGGATGATGAAGAGGTAATTTCTCCCAAATTAGATAAATGTTATAGAACCATTGCATGCTTAACCGATTTGTTGAAAAAGTCAAAAGATAAGGTTAAATCATTGAAAGTAGAAGTTGAACAATTGAAATCCTCTAGGGATGAGGATATTGATGATTTGCATGTAGAAATGTTAGAAAATGAGAACAAATCTTTGAAGAGTGAGGTTGAGAGACTCAAGAGTGTTCTTGAGAAATTCTCAACTAGCTCAAAGAATTTAGATATGATTTTGAATGCACAAAGGGCGGTTTACAACAAGGCCGGTATTGATTACCGATCTAAAGAATCATCATTTGTTTCCTTAATGTCTAGGACTCATGTGAGATCACCTAAGACCCCTAGGGTTCAAAAGAAAGTGGTCAAGGCATGGGTGCCTAAGTCTTGCATTGTAGATGCTTTAGGTCCCAAGATTTGGGTACATAAATCTTCCATTTTTCGTATTGTGTAGGATATGATTGAGGGGGAGCATCTATCAACTTGGTTCATTGATAGTGGGTGTAGAGGTAATGTTTCCTTTGGTAACAATGGTACTCTTAAGGTTGTAGGGATAGGAGACATTCAAATATCCGAATGTCTTAGGATTAAGAATGTCCTTCTTGTCAAGGGAATGACATTTAATCTCCTAAGTGTTAGTCAATTGTGTGATGCGGGTTACACAATTGATTTTCAATCAAGTCAATGTCTAGTTAGACAACATGACACATTTGACACGGTACTAGTAGGCACAAGGATAGATAACATTTATCAAGTTTCTTTTAAAAGTGATACTAATGCTTTTGTTAAGTGTTTCATGTCAAGAGAAGATGAGTTTAACCTTTGGCACCGGAGATTGGCACATGTGAACATGAAGAACATCCGGAAATTGGCCAATAAGGGACTAGTTTGTGGCTTACCGAGCATCAAGTATGAAAAGGATAAGCTTTGTGATGCATGTCAAATGGGTAAGCAAACGAAATCTTCACACAAAGGTAAAAGCGTTGTAAGTACATCTACCGCTTTAGATTTACTTCACATGGACTTGTTTGATTGTAGTACGATTATATCTTTGAATGGTAGTAGATATTGTTTTGTGATCATTTATGATTTTACTAGATATACTTGGACATATTTTCTAAAATATAAGGATCAAACCTTAGATATTTTTATTTCATTTTGTAGAAGGGTTGAAAATGAAAAATCATCAACAATTAAAACAATTAGGAGTGATCATGGAGGAGAATTTCAAAATCAAAGATTTTTAGAGTTTTGTCAAGAGAGAGGATATAGACATGAGTTCTCCACTCCTAGAACACCACAACAAAATGGTGTTGTAGAGAGGAAGAACCGAGTCTTATAAGAGGTTGCACGAAGCATGCTCAATGAGTACTCATTACCGAGTTACTTATGAGCTGAAGCTGTGAACACAGCTTGCTATGTGCAGAACCAAGTCCTCATTCATAGATTCTTAGGAAAGACTTCTCACGAACTTTGGTTTGGAAAACCACCTACAGTTAAACATCTTAGGGTGTTTGGTTGTAAGGTATTTAATCTAAACACAAAGGACCATCTTGGAAAATTCACAGCGAAAGCTGATGAAGGGATACTGGTCAAGTACTCCTTGGTCAGCAAAGCTTATTAAGTCAACAACAAGAAGTCTAGATTGGTTGAAGAGTCTTCTGATGTTGTTTTTGAAGAAATTCCAAAAGCAAATGACCAATCAGATGATGTAGAAGGAGTTCAATTCGAACTTAGGAGACTAGGTTTGAATGAAAGTCTAAGTGTTGTAGATGGTGGTGATGAATCTGATGACGGTGAGCCTAGACAACTCATAGATCAGCCGGATCATGAGGCTGAGCCTATGTCCAGTGACACCATCCAAGAGGCACCACCAACCCCAAGGCAAACTACGTTAGCCTCTAGTCATCCCCAAGACCAAATTGTTGGAGACATCCATCATGGGGTTAGAACTAGATCATTCTTTAGGAATGAGGCTAATAAGGTTGCCTTAATTTCCAAAATTGAACCTAGAAAAATTGACGAAGCATTAGATGATCCCGATTGGATCATTGTCATGCAAGATGAATTAGGTCAATTCAAGAGAAGCCAAGTTTGGGACTTTGTCCCTAGACCTAAGAAGACCACTATCATTGGAACCAAATGGGTCTTCAAAAATAAATTGAACCATAAGGGAGAAATCGTGAGAAACAATGCACGCTTAGTAGCCAAGGGCTATAGTCAAGTTAAAGGCCTTGATTACGATGAGACCTATGCTCCCGTGGCACGATTAGAATCCATCCGATTGATGCTTGCATTTGCAGCACATCAAGGTTTCAAACTTTATCAAATGGATGTCAAATCGGTCTTCCTAAATGGTTTAATAAAAGAAGAGGTCTATGTCGAACAACCTCCGGGGTTTGAGAGTTTCGAATTTCCAAACCACGTGTTCAAGCTCAAGAAGGTGCTTTACGGTCTTAAACAAGCACCTCGAGCTTGGTATGAGCGGTTGTCGACATTTCTCATTGAAAAAAGCTTTGTCAGAGGACAAATAGACCCTACACTATTTCTACGAAGAGATGGTGACAATATCTTTGTAGCCCAAGTATATGTCGATGACATAATTTGTGGCTCAAACAATAAGGGCTATTTGAATGAATTTATTGGGTACATGAAGAGTGAATTTGAGATGAGTCTAGTAGGAGAATTGACTTTCTTCCTTGGACTCAAAATCAAACAAACTCGAGACAGAATCCATATGCATCAATCCAAATACACTCAAGAGATGCTCCGAAAATTTAACATGAGTGATTCTAAAGAGGTAACCACTCCCATGGCTACAAACACAAGATTAGACAATGATGAGAGTGGTAAGTCTGTTGATTTAACTCAATATCGGAGCATGATAGGTAGCTTATTATACCTCACAGCTAGTCAACCTAATATTCTTTTTGCTGTGGGTATTGTTGGGACCGGGTGCATGTTGACAAGGATACGGGTTCGTAAAATTTTAAATTTTTACATGCAGCGGAAGAATTAGCATAAAATAATTTTCTAAATTATTTTACCACGTATCTAGCATGCAACCTTATGATGTGTGGACATAATCATAAATTAAAACTTTGCGGAAAAGTAAAATTAATTTACTTAGTACCTCGCGTAACTCGAAGTAAGGGACGAGATCCAACCGTAGCGTCCCTTGGAAGCTCCGCCTCTATTCGCGTCCACGCCGAGTTCTCTTCGGGATGACTTCGCAAAGTCACGAGTTTTGTGCCGACGAGAACTACTAGATTCTCTAAAGGCACAACTAGAAGATCAAGAGAGAAAATAGTAAACTAACCAACAAGTTAACGGAATCAAAATTCCGAGAAGGAAGGAGATGTGATCCGCTTCTTCTTCTTCTTGGTTGGCTTCTCCTTCGTGTTGATAGCTCACGGCAACCTCTTGGATTGAATGGAGCACCGGCCCTAGCTCTCAAGGAAGGGCGCCGGCCCTAGGATGCCCAAGGGGGTGCCGGCCCTAGGTGGGATGGAGAAAGGAAGGGAAGAGAATAAGAGAGAGAGGGAGAGAGTTAATCTCTTGAAGGCTCTATATCGATTGGAATTCAAGGCTTGCCTTTGGTTCCTTTATATAGTGGCTTCTCCCTTACCAAGTCTCTCTTTTAACGAAATTAACGGAATTAGTTATCATAAGAAATTTATCTTATAAAGTTTCTTATGACTTATTCCGTTAAGCCTAGTTTTATTATAACTAACTTTATAATAAAGCAAATTCTCCTCTCCTTTAATTATGGAATAAATTATATAAGAAATTTATAAATTTTCTTATTATGGAAAAATCAATTCATAATTGATTTTATAAAATTAAAATAAACCAATTCATGGATTATTTTAACTTCCATAAAAGGAATAAATTTCTATAAATTTATTTATATAAATTTCTTTATACAAATTTATTTATCCATAATTTATAAAACAAATCGCGCTAGATTTATTTTATTAATTAAACCAATTAAATTGGTTTATCCCCTTATTAATGGCCGGCCACTACAAAGGGGTTTGGCACCCTCTTTGGCCGGCCAAACCGAGCCGAACCGATCGCGAATTAAACTCATTTAATTCGCCCAATAAGTCTTCAAAAGACTTAGCCATTTTTAGCTTCCAATGCGCCTCTGATAAATTCAGATTCGACTTATTTCTCTTGATTGGAAAATCCAATTTTCAACTCGTTTTAAATCCCTCGGATTACTCGTAGTGCGTGTGACTAAATAGGCTTTCGATTTATGTTGGTCGTCTATAATCAACTAATTATAGAACGATCATGAGTGGCACCTAGTAGTACATCATGACCCCCAATTAATCGAAAGATCAACGGTTGACCTCAGAAAGAATTCCGAAACCCTTCAGCAGCTCTAATGAATCGTGCCTCATTCCCTTCACCATCTTATACCCACTTGGTTCAGGACATGGTCTGTTTGTGTCAGTCCCCACTAGACTGACTACGTCACACCTAATCTAAGTAATGTCTTTCTCGTCCTTTGGATTCCTAATTACTCTCATGTATTTTAGAGACTCGCACTCTAAACATGATATGCTCTGGCCAGAGGCTTTGAGTAACAATCCGACGATAGGCCTGGGTATACATCTCCTCGCAAGGAGTGGTGAACCCTTTGTAGGCTGTTCAAACATCTTCGGGCACTTCGGCTTATACCCAATCATCCTGGGTCCACACCTCCTTGGAGATGCTTGCTTAAGATGTTAAAGTATAAGTCTTCATGACCAAGATGACTTGAACACCGCAAGTTAAAGGAACATCGCACTTAAGCCGCAGTAAGAACTTCATTGACATATCTATATAGATAACCATATGAAGTCTTACAGCTAGTCACTCCAATGAACTAGTTCCCTTAACTAGCATCCATGTTTATCTCCGGACATCCCAATGTCGCCAGCCAGTGAGAATCGGCTGATTAGAGAATAATCCATGCTAGTCTCAACAGAATTGATAGTGTCCGTATTTATCAATTCATCGACTAGGGATATTTTCAATACTTCACATTTGCACATTTAGAGATAATCACTAGTTGTGATCCCATCACAAATTCTCTTATGCTGTGAGTTGTATTGCGGACATTCAGTAGATGAGTTTAAGATCCCAATCAAATATACAAACATGTATACTCAAATAGAGAATTATCATTTATTAAAATAAATGTTTACAATCATAAGGCGATTGCCTTAGGACACTTCTCTCATATCACTAACAGGTATGTGCGCTAGGTATCAAGTCTGTACCAAGGAATCTTACTTAATTGCTGTTAAAAGAATTTTGAGATACCTTAAGGGCACAATTGGAGTTGGTCTTTGGTACCCCCGTACCGAGTCATTTGATTTACTTGGCTACATCGATTCCGACTATGCTGGGTGCAAGTTAGATCGGAAGAGCACAAGTGGGGGTTGCCAATTCTTAGGATCATCATTAGTCAGTTGGTCAAGTCGGAAGCAACACTGTGTTGCTCTCTCCACGACCGAGGCAGAATATATCGACATGGGAGAGAGTGTATCACAATTGTTGTGGATGATACACACATTAGAGGACTATGGATTAACATACAAGGGTGTGCAAGTGTTGTGTGACAACATTAGCACAATAAACCTAACAAAGAATCCAGTCCATCATTCTAGGACCAAGCACATTGAAGTGCGTCACCACTTCATTAGAGATCATGTTGCTAGAAGAGATATTGTACTCTCACATGTGGAGTCCAAATCGAACCTAGCGGACATTTTCACAAAACCACTCCCCGAGAATGAATTTAGTTTCTTACGAAGGGAGTTGGGAATGTGTCGCACTTCATAGGTTAGAAAAGCATACAAAATCCTTCATGATCATTTTAAATTGTTGGGAACAATTATTGGGCAACTTGGGGACATCTCACACAAACTATAAGGTTAACAAAATATTTTTGATTACTAGAAATGGGGTGAGATGCTAGGATCAACCAAATTACTCAAAATGTCAATGCATCCCTTGAGAAATTAGGTTGACGAGATAAAAATCATTAAGTTGACCAAGTATGGGGAAAACCAATGCATAACATATGTGTACTTGGCTCCATGATCATACTTGGACATTCCAATCAAGGAAACTTGATTGGAGACTTTATATTGATCTAAACTTAGGTCAAATTGATTGGAAGTTTTTGATTGATTGTGACTTCACTTGGTTGGAGCAAATTGTTTTGTTGAACCATGAGGACCTTTGATTCTCATTAAGGAATCAATTCTAGTTGAGGGAACACCTCCAAGATCGATAAATTTTCATCAGATCTTATCAGAAATCAAAGGAAATTCTGAAACTGAATTTCAGAAATCGTTTCAGAAAAATTTCTGATATCTGATCGGTCCACAGACCGATCAGATGTAGAGCTGATCGGTCCACAGACCGATCAGGAGTTGGCCTGATCGGTCCAACTGACCGATCAAGCAATTCCTCGACATTTCACTGAAATCTCTTTGTGTTGGCCTGGATCGGTCCACTGACCGATCTGGCCCCCTGTGGTGATCGGTCCACCGACCGATCAGGAGGGTCACAGAATACCTCACAAACTCACTGCCTGCTCCCTGATCGATCGGCAGATTTATCAGGGGCTTGCCTGATTGGTCACCCGACCGATCAGGATCAAGCCAGACCGATCAGGATGGAGCCTGATCGGTCTGGGCATTCCTGGATCGAACGGTGATCCGTTCGATCGCAATAAATTTCGGTTGGTGGATCGATCCACCAACCTATTAACTCTCTATTCCACTTCCTCTTCAACCCTAGCCGACCAAAACCCTCTTCCTCTTCCTGAGTTTCCTTCTCCCGAGCTTCTTCTTCCTGCAAGTTCCTGCGCGTGAGTTCTTCCTCTTCCTGCGTGAGAGCTCTCCTTCCTGCGTGTTTGGCTCACCTTACGAGCTCTTCCTCCAGCGACCTGAGTCCTCGGCGAGATCTCTGAGAGCTTCCTCTTGAGTTTTCAGCAAACCATTCTCTGCACAGCCTTTCTCTCAACTTGAGACATGCTCTTCCTAAGTCAATCAACCTCATGGCCCCTAAGTAAGTTTTTGTGTTTTGATTTTTTATCTGTTAATTACTTCATCATTCATAATCTTTGGAAGCTAACCATGTTGGTTCTTTGTGTGATGTGTATGCCATTACCGTGACCCTGCCTATGCCGTGACCTATCTTATTATTGATTAACCTTATCCTTGTGATCTTTTAATTTGGCTCCTGATCACAACCTTTTGTGATGTTAACTTCAAATTCTTATTAAATTGTTGTGTATGCCATGATTGTCAACTTATGTCGTGAGCTTACCTCAATTGATCACTTTCTGACTGTGACTTTAATTATCCTTGCCATGATCTTGTTCCAATCCTTAGGAAATCCTCCAAAGGCAAAGAACCCGTTGAGGGGACCTCAAAGGGAAAAGGCCCTTCATCGTCAGCCCCTTCTCGAAGGCCTCAACATTCGTCTAGTTCCCAATTCCCTAACGCTGCTTTTGAACAAGCCTTTCAAACCAGAACGTTCAAGCTCCTTCCTTGTAGGTCTATAGATAGACTTTTCTTGACTGTACATTGTCCCTCTATTATAGAGGTGGTTGATTTCTACAATCTCGGACTCTTCCTTTCCCTTGAGCGAACTATCAATGTTGACCTTGTCTCTGAATTCTACAATAATTTGCAACAAGGACCGCATGGGGGCTTTGACTTCACGACTTGGGTAGCCAAGAGAAATCTTGACTTTTCCTATGATGTCTTGGCTGAGTATCCTGGAGGTCAACGATCACCTAACTTCTATTCTATCTACCTAGAGCTCCCTGACCCCTTACTGCCTCCATTTGAGGGCGTCACCCCCGATGACATATATGAGTATTTCTTTGGCCATCCCAAACCAGCTGGCCCCGATGAGTTAGGGCCTGATTTTCCTACCTTTGCGGCCCTTCGTCTTACTCCTATCGATTATATTCTTTTTAAGATAATCACCAATTGCATTCTGCCGATCACCTCCAAACCCCTGACTGAGATTCATCCTTATCACTATTTGATGCTCTATGGCATGCATCGCCATTTGGATTTCGACATTATGGAGAACATCTTTCAGTCTATCATATCATATAGAGAGTCCAGCCGCCACACTATCTACATGCCTTTCGGTCACGTCATTACTGACTGGCTTCAGTCAGTTGGTGTTGATGTGACCAAGGGCAGGACAGTGCCCATGGTTCGGCAGGATTGCCGACTGGGCAGACGCGCATTTGCCAAATCTGGCATCGTTGTTGGGCTTGACGATCTGGGTCTTATATGGAAGGACGGGCGAGGTCTAGGCGAGCTTCCTTGGGGCGCACATGTTCAAGTACCAGCAGCTCCGGATACACATCAAGAGGCGCCCGCCGCAGCAGCTACCTATGAGTACGAGCCAGATCCCGACATCCGCTGGCAGGTTTTGGAGCTGGAGCTGACGATGCAGCACGAGTTTCATATCTCCGAGCTCTGGCGACAGGAGGTCCGGTCTGAGTTTCGATCTTTCGATCGCAGACTACTCGCGCTAGAGTCCGACGTGTCTGGGATCCGCTCTCAGCAGCAGACGTGGTACGAGGAGTGACGCCAGCATACGTTTCCTGGAGCTGCGCCCGCCAACAGTACGACCCCGGGGTCCTTCATACCTGATGATGACACGACTGATGACCCCATGCATGCTGATGACCCCCCCCCCCCGGCTGAGGATTGATTCGATTGTACTCTGATCTTGATTTCATGATTTGTGTTTTGACTTTTATGACTTGGTGTTGTATTTGACTATGCCTTGATGCATTGCTATGCATCTGACTTTGCTCTGACTTTGTGATGTATTTGAGTACCTGACTGTTATGACGTTGATATGGTTGAGTATTTGATTATGCCTTCATGCTATGACTATCTGACTATTTCTAGTATTACTGGCTATCTTATGTTGATTGCTAGTACATGCTTTTTCCTATTCCGTGTTCATATGATGCATATAATTGTGCTACCTTGCTTTACATTTATCATATGTGTTCATATATCTTCAAAATTATATCCTATCTTTGTTGTTTTGGGAAAACCCCTAGGTTTGAGGGAGAGAATTTTAAACTTAACAATCGGTCTACACCCTTTTCGGTATTTGACAAAGGGGGAGAGAGTGGTTAGTTAAGTTTGGGATAATTACAAGATTAACTATTGTAGGGGGAGGATCCTGATTCTCCTACGATTGGGAAATTTGAGATAATTGATTTCAAATCCGTAAACTTAAAATCAGGTTGTCAAACAACAAAAAGGGGGAGATTGTTGATGCAGTCTGACCCTGATTGTTGTTTTGGTGTTGACACCAATTTTAGTTTAGGTTAATGAGATGAGTCTGGATTAAGTCCTGGTCGGGGACTGGGCACGACTCCCGGTGAGTGAGGCCAGTTGGATGAAACCCTAGCTTGGAGGGCCAGGTTCTAGCTTGGGAAGCTAGGTTGGATGAAACCCTGGGTTGGAGGGCCAGGTCCTAGCTTGCGAAGCTAGGTTGGATGAAATCCTGGTGAGTGAAGCTAGGTCCTAGCTTGGAGGGCAAGGTTGAAGTCCCGGTGAGTGAAATTGGGCACGGAGTCTTGGTCCGGGGGACTGAGCATGAGTCAGAGAAGGCTGGAGGCCCGTTCTCTAGACTTAGAGTGGTATTGACCTTGCCTGGATCGGTCTGGTGACCGATTAGGGAAGTTGGCACGGAGTTCCCTCGTGGATCGGTCTGGTGACCGATCAGGGAGCATACAGAGACTTTGGAAAACTTTCTGTTCGGCTCTTGATCGGTCTGGTGACCGATCAGGGAGACTATTCAGATCGTTCTGATGAACGATCCAAGGATCTCAGGAATCGCGAGCTTCTCACTACAACCGATCAGGCTGGAGCCTGATCGGTCACCAGTCTGATCAGGCCACACCTTGATCGGTCTGGGGACTGATCAGTAGGTTTGGACTGCGAAGCTGGAAAAACACCCTGCAATGGGGTGGATCGGTCTGGAGACCGATCCACGACTTGGGGATCGATCTGGTGATCGATCACGAAGAAGTCGTGATTTCGGGTTTCTCAATGGGGACCGATCAGGTTGCATCCTGATCGGTCTGAGCCCAACCTGACCGATCAGGGGTCACTCTGATCAGTCAGGTGACCGATCAGAAGCTGAACTTTAATTCAAAAACGCGCTGTTAGAGTTCTGATTGCGTCTGTTTTCTCGTCTGATACACTGTTGATTTCCTCTGATCCACGTTTGATTTCATTTGCTAAGCTTCTGTTAAGTGTGCAAGTGACAGGGATGATTTCAAATGGTGGAGGAGGGTCAACTGGGATCCTTCGGTGCCACAGGTTTGACGTTTTCCTCTTCTCAGCTCTCAACGGACGACTGCACGACTGGAAGCTGGCCTGGGGCTCGACTGGAGAGTGTCCAGAGGAGGTCAGCTAGCTGGGCTGGTGCAGATGAGCAGCTGGTGAGGAGCGTCTGTGACCAGCGATGGGCAGAAGGTTAAGTTGTGGCTGGGAAGAAGAGAAGAAAACGCTTCAGCTCTTCTTGCAACATCTCTTGCTCTCAGTGTGCGACAACCTTGATTCATCAGAAACCTTGAAGCATACTTGTGAGCATTCTTTGAAGGTTCTATGACTTGAGCACTCAGAAGGTTTTTGATAGCGTTGCAAGGCTATCAACGAGCAGACAAGGGAGAGCTGAGCGAAGGCTCTTGCCAAGGTTGTGCTAGGTTGTGAGTGTTGCTTTGTAAGCGCTTCTTCTTCTTCTAGTGCTCTGTAAATCTTTGCGTCTCTGTACTTCATTCTTCATTTCCTTGAGACTTGTTGTGGAGAGGTTTCTCTACCGAAAAAGAGGTGCTATCTTATCCGAATTTTCCGGGGCTTGATCTGCCGACGATCAAGGGATCGCCCACCTTACGGGCACGCCAAGGAGTAGGGACAAGTTATCCCCGAACCTTGTATATCTTCTTGTTAGCGTATTAGGTTTGTTTCTTTTGTTTCTGCACTTTTGTTGTTGTCTTCCGCTGCTACTAACCTGACTGCAGAAATCTCAAAGAGAGCAAAATTTAGTGGCTGGCTACATTCACCCCCCCCCCTCTCTAGACATCCAAGCACCAACACAAAGGAGAAAAGTCCAACTGTCATCTTGGCAATAGAAGACCCGACAACAAGGACCGAGGCCGAAGGAAGCTCCAGAAGGCAAGGCGTGAATGATGGAGAGGCATCTGAGGGACGCAAGGCTGATGGAGGAGGCTAGAAGGCTAGGTCTAAGTTGGTCGAGCGAGGATGAGTGCTGAGGGACTGTACTCGGGGTTGAAACCCTAGGTTTAGGGTTTGGGCAGTCAACTGCTGCATATAGCAGTTGACTGGTGTTGGGCACAGAAAGATCAGTCGACTGATCTTCTGTGCAGTCGATTGGTGTCGGCTGGAATTCGAATGTTGGGTTATAACGTTCAAATTCAAGTGGACCAGTCGACTAGTGTTGGCACCAGTCGACTGGTAATGGTTGTTTCAGGGTCGAGCTCTATTTAAGAGAGCTTAGTTTGGCTAAGCAAAGGTTGATGAAATAAACTTGGGTAAAGCTTATTAGTAGTCTACAAGTGCTCAGGTATTGTTACAAGGATGTGGTGAGGTTTCTCCACCCACAAGGAGCGACAAGAGCTAGCCGGAGGTCTTCCAGGGACTAATCCACCGCCAGATAGGGATCGTCCACCTTACGAACAGTCGTGGAAAAGGAGTATCATCTCCGAACCACGTAAAGGTTTGGTGTTAGCATTGTTTTAGTTTGTAGTTTAAGTTTCCGCTTGCGCTTGCTAACACGTGTAGGAAGAAACCACCGAATCAAGTGGGTGAACGGTTATTCGCCCCCCTCTAGCTGTATGCATCGATCCCAACAAGTGGTATCAGAGCGGGGAGTGCTCTTGTTTGACTAACCGCCAAAAGAGCAAAGGGTGCTAGAGGAAGATGGACTCGAAAGGTCCACTAAGATGGGATACTCGGATCCCACCTCTATATGATCGAGACGATTTCGATTATTGGAGGAAGCGGATGGAGACTTGGTTCCAAATGGATTGGGACCATTGAACTGCATTAGAGGTTCCGTTCGAAGCCCCAATAGACAAGAAGGGAAAACGTCTCCGACCTCGATATTGGACCAAGGATCAGATAGAGGAAGCGGAGTCAGATAAGGAGGTAACGTGAATTGTTCTAAATTTATTACCTTCTCATATTGAGTCACGTGTAGGTGAATATAAGAATACATATAAGCTATGGAGAAAGGTGATAACTCTACACGAAAATTCTACACATGGGGTGGAGGAGCCAAAGGAAAAGGGGGCATTGGTCTAAGAGAAGGAGAAGGAACAATCGGAAGTTGAATCGAGTTTAACATCCGAAGAGGAGGAGGAGATGGAATTGCCTGTTGGAACTTGGATGGCTAGAGAGGGGGGTGAATATAGCCAGACACCAAAAATCGCTTTCTTTTATAAACTTCTGCACTTAGGATTAGTAGCACAGCGGAAGCAAAATAGATGTATAACAGCAAGAACAAAGTGCAGAAACTAAAGACAAATCAAAACGCTAACAAAGAGGATTTACAAGGTTTGGGGATAACTTGTCCCTACTCCTTAGCGTGCCCTTAAGGTGGGCGATCCCTTGATCGTCGACAGATCAAGCCTCGGAAAATCCGGATAGAATGCAATGTCCTTCTCGGTGGAGTAACCTCTCCACAACTTTTCAACAGGATGAAGTATTAAGTACAGGAAACTCAAGAAAGAAATATTACTGAGCACTTAGAACCGCAAGAACACAAGCAAACTCCTCACCGAGCTCCACTCAGCACAGATCTCACGCAAGAACTCCCTTCTTCGTGTCTTCTTGCTGATGGACTCGCCAAGCTTCTTGTTTCTTCTTCCCAAGTGCTCAAGTAATAGCAGGTTGCTCAAGATTCAGAGTGATGCTCAACAGATCAGAGTTGTTTCTCTAGCAGAACAAGAGATGTCGCAAGAACTATCAAGTGTGTGTAGCTCAAAGCTGTCATAAGCATCTGGTTTCTCCAGCTCACATTGGCAGCCACCAGACACTCTACAGCAGCTTACCAGCTGCTCAGCTGCAACTGCCCACCGACCACTAACCTCTCCTGGACTCCCTGAGCTTTTCTCAGCCAAGCCCCAGTCAGCAGCTCCAGCAGTGCAGCATCTGTTGCAACCTGAGATGGAAAATGGGCAAACCTGCTCCAAGGAAAGACTCTCATTGACTCTCCTTGAGTGTTTGAATTCATCCCTGTCATCTGCACACTTAGCATCTTATTAGAACAGCAAATCAACAGAGGATCAAAGCATCAGAACATATCAGTGGAGTATGAGTAGCAAATTAGCAGACAAACAGACGCAATCAGAACTCTGACAGCGTTTTTGAATTAAAGCTGCCAGCTACTGATCGGTCACCGGACCGATCAGAGTGACTCCTGATCGGTCACCAGACCTATCAGGCTAGGTTCAGACCGATCAGGATCCAACCTGATTGGTCCTCAATGCATAATCAGAAATCGCGACTTCTCCAGGACCGATCACCAGACCGGTCCCAAGTCATGGATCGGTCACCAGACCGATCCACCCCATTGCAGGGTGATTTCCCAGTTTCGCAGTCCAACCCTCCTGATCGGTCCCCAGACAGATCAGGGTGTGGCCTGATCGGACTGGTGATCGATCAGGCCGCCCTCCGACCGATCAGGCTCCAGCCTGATCGGTTATAAGGCGGAGTCTGCGACACTTGATCGTTCACCAGAACGATCTGAACAGTGTCCCAGATCGGTCACCAGACCGATCAGGAGCCGATCAGTAGAGTTCCCAAACTCACTCTATGCTCCCTGATCGGTCACCAGACCGATCAGGAGCCGATCAGTAGAGTTTCCAAACTCACTGTATGCTCCCTGATCGGTCACCAGACCGATCAAGAGTCGATCAGTAGAGTTCCAAACTCACTATGTGCTCCCTGATCGGTCACCAGACCGATCAGACACGGCTGGATCGGTCACCAGACCGATCCAAGAGGGAATTCCGTGCCAACTTCCCTGATTGGTCACCAGACCGATCCAGGCAAGGCCAAACCCACTCTAAGTCAAGAGAACTGACTCCCAGCCTCCCCTGACTCGTGCTCAGTCCCTCGGACCAAGACACCGTGCCCAGTTTCACTCATCGGGACTTCAACCTAGCCCTCCAAGCTAGGACCTGGCTTCACTCACCAGGATTTCAATCACATAACCCTCCGAGTTAGGACTGTTCACACCTAGCCCTCCAAGCTAGGACTTTTTCACACCTAGCCCTCCAAGCTAGGACATTTCACACCTAGCCCTCTAAGCTAGGACTTTTTCACACTTAGCCCTCCAAGCTAGGACTTTCCCAACCTAGCCCTCCAGGCTAGGACTTGACCCTCCAAGCCAGGACTTTTCACACCTAGCCCTCCAATTTAGGACTTTTCACACCTAGCCCTCCAAGCTAGGACTTTTTCACACCTAGCCCTCCAAGCTAGGACTTTTTCACACCTAGCCCTCCAGGCTAGGACCTGACCCTTCAAGCCAGGGTTTCATCAAACCTAGTCCCACTAGGTATGCCTAGTCCACGACCAGTACTTAATCATAATCATCTCATCAACCTAAACTAAAATCTGTGTCAACACCAAAACAACAATCAGGGTCAGACTGCATCAACAATCTCCCCCTTTTTGTTGTTTGACAATCCGATTTTAAGTTTAGGGATTTGAAATCAATAATCGCAAATTTCACATTCATAGGGGAATCAGGATCCTCCCCCTACAATAATTAAGCTTGTAATCATCCTAAACTTAACCAACCTCACTCTCTCCCTTTGTCAAACAACGAAAAGGTTGTAGATAGATTGTTAAGTTTAACCATACTCCCCCTAAACCCTAGGGGTTTCCCAAAATAACATAAGATTTGATTGAATTTTGAAGACATATGAAATCAAGTTATATAGAGATAAAACATGATATAGCAATCACATGCATCACATGAACATGGAATAGCAATAATCTAGCAATAATCATAGAATAGCATGAAAATAGGCATAAGGTCAGATGCATTATACAGCATCACAAAATAGTCAAACACGGCACAAGGTCATAACAGTCAAATCACAGGCATACAGCCATAAAGTCATACAATCAACATAGTCAAATAGTCAAATGTAAGTCACGAGCAGAGTCAGAGTACATCCATAATTAATTGTCGGCCGGGGGGTCAGCCTACATCGGGTCTTCAATCGTGTCGTCAGGAATGAAGGACCTTGGGGCAGTACTGTCGGAGGGCGCAGCTCCAGTAGATGAAGGCTGGTATGGATGACCAGCTGCCCAACTGCGCCACTCCTCATGCCATGTCTCCTGCCTGGAGCGGACCCCAGAGACGTCAGACTCGATCATCGGCAGTCTGCGGTTGACAGCGTGAAACCCAGACCGGACCTCCTCTCGCCAGAGCTCTCTCAAATGAAGATCATGCTGGATGGTCCAATCAAGCTCTGAAATCTGCCAGTGCAAGTCTGGATCTGGCTCATAGTCATAATCAGCTTCGGCGTCAGGTGCCTCCTGATGGACTGCCGGTGCGGCTGGTGCCTGAATATGTACGCCCCTGGGTAGCTATCCAAGACCCCGTCCGTCCTTCCATACAAGAGCCCGATCCTGATCTCTGATGATGATGCCAGACTTGGCACATGCCCGCCTGCCAAGTCGATAATCCTGTCTAACCATGGGCACTGTCCTGCCCTTGATTACATCAACACCTACTGACATAAGCCAGTCAGTGATGATGTGACCAAACGGCATATACACAGTGCAACGACTGGGCTCTCGATAGGAAATGATCGACTGGAAGATGCTCTCAATAATGTCAAAGTCAAGGTGGCGATGCATGCCATAAAGTATCAGACAGTGATACGGTCGGATCTCAGTGAGGGGTTTTGAGATTATTGACAAGATGCAGTTCGTGATTATCTTGAATAGAACGTAACCAGTAGGGGAAAGATGAAGGGCCGCAAAAGTCGGAAAGTCAAACCCTAACTCATCAAGACCCACTGGACAAGGGTGGCCAAAGAAGTGCTGGTAAATGTCATCTGGGGTGATGTCCACAAAAGGAGGCAATAAGGGGTCAGGAAGCTCTGGGTAGATAGAATAAAAGTTCGGCGATCGACGAGCGTCAAGATACTCTGCCAAGATGTCATAGGAAAAATCAAGGTTCCTCTTTGCTACCCGGGTCGTGAATTCAAAACCTCCTTGAGGTCCTTGTTGTAAGTTATTGTAAAATTCAGAAACAAGGTCATAGTTTATCGTTCGCTCAAGGGAAAGGAGAAAACCCAGGTTGTAGAAGGTAATCACCTCCACAATGGAGGGACAATGCTCAGTCAGGAAAGGCCCATCAATGGACCTACAAGGAAGCAACTTGAAGGTCCGGGACTGGAATGCTTGCTCACAAGCAGCGTTAGGGAAACGGGAACTCGAAGAAGGCTGAGGCCTTCGAGAAGGGGTAGATGATGAAGGGCCTTTGCCCTTGGAGGACCCTTCAGTGGGTTCCTTGCCCTTAGATGGCTTTCTAAAATGTTGGAAATAAATCATGGTAATAGATTGGATCAAGTGAAGTGAGGTTATAATCAAGACACAGATTTGATTAATGAAATAATCAGTAACAAGATAGGTCACGATAATCAAATTGAATGGACCAAGTTGATAATCATGACACAAATTAAAGGATCACAAGGGTAAGATTTGATCAAAAATCAAATAAGATTCGATCATGTGAGAAGGCGCACACGGCACACACCAAAATAAACCCCAAAATCAACCATCAAGGTTAGTTCACCAAGTATTATGATATTTGAAGTAATCAACAAGATGAAAGTAGGAGATCCTTACTTAGGTGTCATTGTTGAGTTGGTCGATTGTTTGAGAGGAACAGACAGTGCAAACACAACCCAGCGACTCACAGCCGAAACCGATCGCAGGCAAAGAGCTCAAGAAGGAAGCGTGCGCAGACAAAGAGCTCGCAGCTAGAAGTTCTGAGAACACCAACAGCAGGAGGAAGAGGTACTCACGCAAAAGAGGAAGGATCACAGGGAGAACGCACGCACAGCAAGTAGATTGTACGCGTAAGAGGAGAGTTTCGGCGCTAGGGCTTGGGGATGTAGGGTTTACACGAAGTTAATAGGTTGGTGGATCGGTCCACCAACCAAAATTTAATGTGATCAAACGGATCACCGTTCGATTTGGGAGCGCCCAGACCGATCAGGCTCCAGCCTGATCGGTCTGGCCTGGTCCTGATCGGTCGGGTGATTGATCAGGCAGGCTCCTTATCGATCGTATGATCGATCAGGAAGCGAACAGTAGGTTTGGGAGGTTTTTCGTGAGCCTCCTGATCAGTCTGTGGACCGATCACCACAGTGAGCCAGATCAGTCTGTGGACCGATCCAGGCCAATACAGAGAGATTGCAGAAGGGTATCGCAATTCTGCTGGATCGGTCAGTTGGACCAATCAGACATACTCCTGATCGGTTCGGTGACCGATCAGGCTCCCTGATTTTTCCTGATACGATCTAAAACTTTCAGTTTCAGAACCCCGATCGATTTCTGATAAGATCAGATGAAAATTATCGATCTTGGAAGTGATCCCTTGTCTATAATTGATCCTTTAACAAAGATCAAAGGTCCTTATGGGTCTAACAAACCAATTTGCTCCACCCAAGTGGAGTCAAACTCAATCGCAACCATGCAATCAATTTTCAACCAAGTTTGTATCAAATTCAAGTCTCCAATCAAGTTTCCTTGATTGGAATGTCCAAGTATGAACATGGAACCAAGTACACATATGTTATGCATTGGTTTTCCCCATACCTGGTCAACATAGTGATTATTGTCTCGTCAACCTAATTTCTCAAGGGATGCATTGACATTTTGAGAAATTAAGTTGATCCTAGCATCTCACCCCATTTTTAGCAAACAAAAATATTTTGGTGAACTTTATAGTTTGTATAAGATGTCCCCAAGTTACCCAATTGTTCTCAACAATTTGAATTGATCATGAAGGGTTTTGAAATGCTTTTTAATTTCTATGAAGCACGACACATTCCCAATTCCCTTCGTAAGAAATTAAATTCATTCTCGAGGAGTGATTTAGTGAAAATGTCCGTTAGATTTGATTTGGACTCTACATGTGAGAGTACAATATCTCCTCTAGCAACATGATCCCTAACGAAGTGGTGACGCACTTCAATATGCTTGGTCCTAGAATGATGGACTGGATTCTTTGTTAAGTTGATTGTGCTTATGTTGTCACACAACACTTGCACATCCTTGTAAGTCAATCTATAGTCCTCTAATGTATGAATCATCCACAACAATTGTGATACACTCTCTCCCATGGCGATATATTCTGCCTCGGTCGTGGAGAGAGCAACACAATGTTGCTTCCGACTTGACCAACTAACCAATGATGAACCTAAGAATTGGCAACCCCCACTTGTGCTTTTCCGATCCAACTTGCACCCAGCATAGTCGGAATCGGTATAGCCAATTAGGTCAAATGACTCGGTCCGGGGGTACCAAAGACCAACTCCAATTGTGCCCTTAAGGTATCTCAAGATTCTCTTGACAGCAATTATGTGAGATTCCTTAGCACAAACTTGATACCTAGCGCACATACCCACAGCAAAAAGTATATCAGGTCGACTAGCTGTGAGATATAGCAGACTACCTACATGCTCCGATATTAAGTTAAATCAACAGGTTTACCATTCTCATCATTGTCTAAACGTGTGTTTGTCGCCATGGGAGTGCTTACCTCTTTAGAATCACTCATGTTGAATTTTCGGAGCATCTCTTGAGTATACTTCGATTAGTGCACATGGATTCCTTCTCGAGTTTGTTTGATTTCGAGTCCAAGGAAGAAAGTCAATTCTCCTACTAGACTCATCTCAAATTCACTCTCCATGTGTCCAATAAACTCATTCAAATAGACCTTATTGTTTGAACCACAAATTATGTCATCGACATACACTTGGGCTACAAATATATTGTCACCATCTCTCTGTAGAAATAGTGTAGGGTCTATTTGTCCTCTCACAAAACCTTTTTCAATTAGGAATGTCGACAATCTCTCATATCAAGCTCGGGGTGCTTGTTTGAGGCCATAAAGTGCCTTCTTGAGTTTGAACACGTGGTTTGGGAATTCGATACTCTCAACCCCCGGAGGTTGTTCGACATAGACCTCTTCTCTTATGAACCCATTTAGAAAGGCCGATTTGACATCCATTTGATATAGTTTGAAACCTCGATGTACTGCAAATGCAAGCATCAATCGGATGGACTCTAATCGTGCCACGGGAGCATAGGTCTCATCGTAATCAAGGCCTTCAACTTGACTATAGCCCTTGGCTACTAAGCGTGACTTGTTTCTTACGATTTCTCCCTTATGGTCAGCTTATTTTTGAAGACCCATTTGGTTCCAATAATGGTGGTCTTCTTAGGTCTAGGGACTAAGTCTCAAACTTGACTTCTTTTGAATTGACCTAGTTCATCTTGCATAGCAATGTTCCAATCGGGATCATTTAATGCTTCGTCAATTTTTCTAGGTTCAATTTTGGAAATTAGGGCATCTTCATTAGCCTCATTCCTAAAGAATGATCTAGTCCTAACCCCATGGTGGATGTCTCCAACAATTTGGTTTTGGGGATGGCTAGAGGCTAGCCTAGTTTGCCTTGGAGTTGGTGGTGCTTCTTGCATGGTTTCACTAGACACCGACTCAGCCTCAGGATCCGGCTGATCTATGGGTTGTCTAGGCTCACCGTCACCAGACTCATCACCACCATCTACAACACTTGGACTTCCATCCAAACTTAGTTTCCTAAGTTCGAATTGAACTCCTTCGACATCTTCTGGTTGACCATTTACTTTTGAAATTTCTTCAAAAACGACATCAGAAGACTCTTCAACTACTCTAGACTTCTTGTTGTAGACTCTGTAAGCTTTGCTAACGAGGGAGTACCCTACCAGTATCCCTTCATCAGCTTTTGCTGTGAACTTTCCAAGGTGATCCTTGGTGTTTAGGATAAACATCTTACAACCAAACACCCTAAGGTGTTTAACTATAGGTGATTTTCCAAACCAAAGTTCATGTGGAGTCTTTCCTAGAAATATGTGAATGAGGACTCGGTTTTGCACATAGCAAGCTGTGTTCACAGCTTCAGCCCATAAGTAACTCGGTAATAAGTACTCATTAAGCATGCTTCGTGCAGCCTCTTGTAGAACACGGTTCTTCCTCTCTACAATATCATTTTGTTATTGTGTTCTAGGAGTGGAGAACTCATGCCTATACCCTTTATCTTGACAAAACTTTAAAAACCTTTGATTTTGAAATTCACCTCCATGATCACTTCTTATTATTTTAATTATTGATGATTTCTCATTTTCAACTCTTCTACAAAATGAAATAAAGACATCTAAGGTCTAGTCCTTATATTTTAGAAAATAGGTCTATGTATATCTAGTAAAATCATCAATGATAACAAAACAATATCTACTACCATTCAAGGATATAATAGTACTACAATCAAACAAGTCCATATGAAGTAAATCTAAAGCGGTAGAAGTACTTACAGTGCTTTTACCTTTATGTGCAGATTTTGTTTGCTTACCCATTTGACATGCATCACAAAGTTTGTCCTTTTCATACTTGATGCTTGGTAAGCCACGAACTAATCCCTTGTTGGCTAACTTCCGGATATTCTTCATGTTCACGTGTGCTAGTCTCCGGTGCCAAAGGGTGGACTCATCTTCTCTTGACATGAAACACTTAACAAGAGCATTAGTAGCACTTTTAAAGGAAACTTGGTAAATGTTATCTACTCTTGTGGCTACTAGTACCATGTCAAAATTGTCATGTTGTCTAACTAGACATTGACTTGATTGGAAATCAATTGTGTAACCCGTATCACACAATTGACTGACACTAAAGAGATTAAATGTCATTCCCTTGACAAGAAGGACATTCTTGATCCGAAGACATTCGGATATTTGAATGTCTCCTATTCCTATAACCTTAAGACTACCATTGTTACCAAAGGAAACATTACCTCTATTTTTGCATGGAGAGTAGTGAATAACGTGTTGGTGCAGGAAGCACCATATCGAACCTTGTTTTGATATTGGCAAAGGATTCAAAGTTAAGTTTGTTTGTGATCTAACGTTGTTCACTGAGTGTGCAGAAAAAGCCCGAGCGAAGGACTGCTAGGCACCTGGCGAAGGAATGCCAGGATACAAAGTCCTAGCGAAGGACTGCTAGGCAACTAGCGAAGGGCTGCTAGTCATCAAAGACCCGGCGAAGGGCTGCTGGGCACCTAGCAAAGGGCTGCTAGGATACAAAGCCCTAGCGAAGGAATGCTAGGCAACGGGCGAAGGACAGCTCGGCATCCAAGACCTGGCAAAGGATCGCCAGGCAAAAGTCCAACCAAAAGAGCGGTTGGCATCAGGTATATTCTCCCGAGAGGAGTAGGTGAGGACGCGTTCCCCGTCGAGGGAACAGTAGGCGTCGGTTCGACCTAGGACTCCATTTTGGAGACCAAAGCCAGAACCAAGACAGCTAAGGCTGTATGAACAAATAAATATTTTATTGCATTGTGTTTTGGACTAACCTTGGATGCAGGACCGAAGGAACGTGTGTCTGCAGCTCAGAAAGCCTCAAAGGAGAGAGCCAAAGGCTGAGTAGGGCGCCCGGAGTGTCCCGGGCGCCCCCAAGGTACATACAAAACACATCAAAAGAAGAAGGGTTCGAAAAGCTGCTGGGTGGGGCGCCCCCGTGCTCCCGAGCGCCCCCGCTGTTCCCGGGCGCCCCCTGCGCTGCGGGCGCCCCCATGCGCTTACTTCGAACTAAGAAGCCATCGAAGCCAAGAAGATAGAACTTTGACCCGGTCAATGCGGGCGCCCCGAGCGCTTCGGGCGCCCCGGTCAAAGCGGATCCAGAGGATAGACGCTGACCGAGATCTGTGCGGATCAAAGGCCACGTGGGGGGCGCCCCCGACGTCCCGGGCGCCCCCTAGACCTATATAAAAGGCCCTCGACCCCAGGCTTCAATAATCAATTCTCTCAACGCCTCAAAGCTCTTCTACGCTCGTGCCTTGCTCCAGAAACGCTTCACCTCGAGCCGACAACGTCCCGCTGTCTCGAAAGAGTCGACCTACTCCGGACGTCGGTAAAGAAGAGCGTACTTAATTTATTATATTTTATTGCACTCATTTTATAATTAAATTGTGTAACCTATTTGCGCGAATATAGAATTGCCCAAAGTAAACGGTCAAAGACCGTGGGCCTTGGAGTAGGAGTCGACACAGGCTCCGAACCAAGTAAAAACCATTGTGTCTTTGTGCTGTGTCTCTTATTTTTATTTTCGTTGTGCACTTACTCTTAGTTTTCCGAAAAAGAACGATTTCCGATATTCACCCCCCCCCTCTATCGGTTTTCTCGATCCAACATAACGATTTATCCCCGGTCATATGTTTGGAGCACCCACTATCAACGAACCAAGTTGATAGATGCTCCCCCTCAATCAAAGCCTACACAATTCGAAAAATAGAGGATTTAGGTACCCAAATCTTGGGACCTAAAGCATCTACTAAGCAAGACTTAGGCACCCATACCTTGACTACTTTCCTTTGAACCCTAGATGTCTTAGATTGTCTAACATCAGTCCTAGACATTAAGGACACAAATGATGGTTTTTTGGGTCGGTAACCAATACCGGCCCTATTGTAGACTGCCCTTTGGGTATTCAAAATCATATCTAGAGTCTTTGAGCTAGTTGAGAATTTCTCAAGAACACTCTTGAGTCTCTCAACTTCACTCTTCAAGGATTTGTTTTCATCCTCTAACATTTCTAAATGTAAATCATCAATGTCCTCATCCCTAGAGAACTTCAATTGTCCAACCTCTATTTTCAATAATTTAACCTTCCTTTTTTATTTTTTCAACATATCGATTAAACATGCAATGGTTCGATAACATTCATCTAGTTCGGGAGTGATTACCTCTTCATCATCCGAAGATGATGAAGTCGCATTTGAGGAGTTCGTTGATTCATCATTGCTCTCCTCTCCTTCAATAACCATGAGTGCTACATGACGTGTGCTCTTCTCCTCCTTCTCTTCATCGGATGAACTAGAGGATGATTCATCCCATGTGGCCTTCAAGGCCTTCTTCTTCTTCTTTGATTTTTCCTCCTTCTTCTTTAGTTTTGGATAGTCCTTCTTGAAGTGTCCTTTCTTGCTACACTCATAACAAGTAATGTTAGATTTATCAATCTTAACTTCACTAGGGTTACCTTTACCCTTGAAGCGCCAACTCTTCCTCATCATCCTTCGAACAAAATTGGTCATCTCGGAGGAAGACGACCCGCTGCCATCCTCCTCGGACTCGGATGAGGATGAGGATGAAAATGAAGAGACTTCCTTCTCCTTCTTCTTCTCCTTCTTCTTGTTGGTCTTTTCCCCTCCAACTAAGGCAATCCCCTTCTCCTTGGGGCCTTTGTTAGCCATTTCATGAAGCTCCATTTCACAAAATAAGTCATCTAGTTTTACAATTGATAAGTCCTTGGAAACTTTGTAGGCATCCACCATGGATGACCATAAAGCATTCCTTGGGAAAGCTTTTAACACATACCTTACAAGGTCCCGGTTCTCAACCTTTTCGTCAATAGAATGAAAACCGTTGAGGACTTCCTTGAATCTACTATGAAGCTCACTTACCGTTTCACTCTCCTTCATGGAGAGGTTTTGGAGTTGGTTGAGAAACAAATCCCACTTGGCGATTCTCAAGTCTCGAGTTCTCTCATAGAGTTCAATGAGTTTATTCCACAAATCCTTTGCACTTGTAAAGGGACCAACCTTGATGAGTTGATATTTGTTCATTCCACATTGCAGAGTCACCACCTCCTTCGCGTAGGCTTCACTTTTCCGGGTTTGCTCAGTCGTCCAACGCCAAGATTCCAATTCTTTTCCTTCATCATCCTTTGGAGGAGAAAACCCCTCCTTCACAGCGAACCATGTGTTGATGTCCATCTTTAGATAATACTCCATCTTCAATCTCCAGTATTGAAAATCAGCTCCATCGAAGAAGGGAGGTCGGGTGGTGCTAAATCCTTCTCTCAACGCCATTATAGTTGACTCTCGGTTGTTAATCCGCATGAACAGAGCCCCAAGCTCTGATACCACTTGTTGGAACTTCGATAGCTAGAGAGGGGGGGTGAATATAGCCAGACACCAAAAATCGCTTTCTTTTATTAACTTCTGCACTTAGGATTAGTAGCACAGCGGAAGCAAAACAGATGTATAACAGTAAGAACAAAGTGTAGAAACTAAAGACAAATCAAAACGCTAACAAAGAGGATTTACAAGGTTCGGGGATAACTTGCCCCTACTCCTTGGCATGCCCTTAAGGTGGGCGATCCCTTGATCGTCGGCAGATTAAGCCCCGGAAAATCCGGATAGAATGCAACCTCCTTCTCGGTAGAGTAACCTCTCCACAGCATTTCAATAGGATGAAGTATTAAGTACAGGAAACTCAAGAAAGAAATCTTACTGAGCACTTAGAACCGCAAGAACACAAACAAACTCCTCACCGAGCTCCACTCAGCACAGATCTCACGCAAGAACTCCCTTCTTCGTGTCTTCTTGCTGATGGACTCGCCAAGCTTCTTGTTTCTTCTTCCCAAGTGCTCAAGTAACAGCAGGTTGCTCAAGATTCAGAGTGATGCTTAACAGATCAGAGTTGTTGCTCTAGCAGAACAAGAGAGCCGCAAGAACTATCAAGATTCAAGTGTGTGTAGCTCAAAGCTGTCTTAAGCATTTGGCTTCTCCAGCTCACATAGCCAGCCACCAGACACTCTACAGCAGCTTACCAGCTGCTCAGCTGCAACTGCCCACCTACCACTGAGCTCTCTTGGACTCCCTGAGCTTCCCTCAACCAAGCCCCAGTCAGCAGCTCCAGCAGTGCCAGCATCCGTTGCAACCTGAGATGGAAAACGGACAAACCTGCTCCAAGGAAAGACTCCCATTGACTCTCCTTGAGTGTTTGAATTCATCCCTGTCATCTACACACTTAGCAGCTTATTAAAACAGCAAATCAACAGAGGATCAAAGCATCAGAACATATCAGTGGAGTATCAGTAGCAAATCAGCAGACAAACAGACGCAATCAGAACTCTGACAGCGTTTTTGAATTAAAGCTGTCAGCTACTGATCGGTCACCGGACCGATCAGAGTGACACCAGACCGATCAGACTGAGTTAAGACCGATCAAGATCCAACCTGATCGGTCCCCAACGCATAATTAGAAATCGCGACTTATACGGGACCGATCACCAGACCAATCTCAAGTCGTGGATCGGTCACCAGACCAATCCACCCCTTTGCAGGGTGATTTCCCAGTTTCACAGTCCAACCCTTCTGATCGGTCCCCAGACCGATCAGGGTGTGGCCTGATCGGACTGGTGGGTGATTTCCCAGTTTCACAGTCCAACCCTTCTGATCGGTCCCCAGACCGATCAGGGTGTGGCCTGATCGGACTGGTGATCGATCAGGCCACCCTCCGATCGATCAGGCTCCAGCCTGATCGGTTATAAGGCGGAGTCCGCGTCACTTGATCGTTCACCAGAACGATCTGAATAGTGTCCCAGATCGATCACCAGACCGATCAGGAGCCGATCAGTAGAGTTCCCAAACTCACTGTATGCTCCCTGATTGGTCACCAGACCGATCAGGAGCCGATCAGTAGAGTTTCCAAACTCACTGTATGCTCCTTGATCGGTCACCAGACCGATCAAGAGCCGATCAGTAGAGTTCCAAACTCACTGTGTGCTCCCTGATCAGTCACCAGACCGATCAGACACAGCTGGATCGGTCACCAGATCGATCCAAGAGGGAATTCCATGCCAACTTCCCTGATCGGTCACCAGACCGATCCAGACAAGACCAAACCCACTCTAAGTCAAGAGAACTAGCTCCCAGCCTCCCCTGACTCATGCTCAGTCCCTCAGACCAAGACACCGTGCCCAGTTTCACTCACCGGGACTTCAACCTAGCCCTCCAAGCTAGGACCTGGCTTCACTCACCAGGATTTCAATCACCTAACCCTCCGAGTTAGGACTTTTCACACCTAGCCCTCCAAGCTATGACTTTTTCACACCTAGCCCTCCAAGCTAGGACTTTTCACACCTAGCCCTCCAAGCTAAGACTTTTTCACACCTAGCCCTCCAAACTAGGACTTTTCCAACCTAGCCCTCCAGGCTAGGACCTGACCCTCCAAGCCAGGACTTTTCACACTTAGCCCTCCAAGCTAGGATTTTTCACACCTAGCCCTCCAGGCTAGGACCTGACCCTCCAAGCCAGGGTTTCATCAAACCTAGTTCCACTAGGTATGCCTAGTCTACGACCAGGACTTAATCATAATCATCTCATCAACCTAAACTAAAATGGGTATCAACACCAAAACAACAATCAGGGTCAGACTGCATCAACATTGTCCACATCCTCAAGTGAGGAAGAAATAGAAGAAGTCTCCACTTCAAGGATTGAGGGGGAGGAGTGACCATCCTCAATACCGGAGGAAGAAGAAGCCTCCACATCCACCAAAGCAAAATCAAAGGACCACATAATTTGCTTTGGATGCAATGAGAAGGGACACTATAAGGACGAGTGTTTATTGGGTAAGAAAAAGAAGGTAAATCCTAAACTCAAGTCAATTTTTTTGAAAACTAACATGAGCTGTAGCAAAAAAAAAGAGAAGAAGTATATAATTTGTTTCACGTGTGGTGAGCGTGGACACTACCACACTAAGTGCCCAAAGAAAGGAAAAATTGAGAAATTAACGCACTTGAAGAAATTGGAGAAAAAGAGGAGCTCAAGTCAAGGAAGAGCTTCAAAGGTAAAAGGGAAGGTAAACCTTTATTTAAAATTAAATCTAATTTCTAATTCTTATATTCTTGTTACACATAATCATGGATTTAGGTATAATGATAGGACTAGGGTTAACAAGGTAGATAACCCTAGGAAATTATTACCCAAGACTAGACCAAGTAAGACCCAAACTATCATGCCTAAGGGGAGGAAGGTAGTTAATGATCAAGGCATTAACCCCAAGAAGGGGAGACATATACCTAGAAAGGTGGGTAGGTCTAGGAATGTCCAAGGTGGACATATTGACTCTAGGGTTAGAACCCTATAATTGAAAAATCAAGTCTTGAAGGCAAGGCTTGAGGAAATGGAGAGAGTCTTAGATAAGTTCATTATTGGACCTAGGGGGCTTGCCATGTGTTTGGGTGGTCAAAAGCCCAAAAAATGTCGAATTTGGTGCATCCAAGGCAAATGAAAGAAAATATGCTAAGGTAGCATACAACTATGGCAAGGATGGGAAATCCAAAAATGGCAAGGGAAAGCTATTTAAAGGAAAAAAAAAAGAACTTAACCAAGGACAAAGTGTCCAAAGCTAAGAAGGTTAGACTTGTAGACCAAGAATCACCGGAGGTACACCGGTATGACCTTGTGTTTGTTGAAGAGTCACCTAGGGAGGTGGCTAAGGCTAGGAGCTCAAGGGGGAGCTCTAGGAGCCAAGTTGAGAATCATGGTCAATGGATCTCGGGAGGATTTCTTCCGAAAGTCTAGATGAACCATAGAGTGTGCCAAAGGTTTTGGAGACGGATTTGAGTCTCAATCCTAGAGATTTGACACATTGAAATTGAGTTTCATGCATGAAAATAACATTGGGGTCATATTGCATGAAAATTGGTATTTGATATATAGAAGCTATATAAACCAATACTAGGGATGCATTGTGGTTTGGTATAGGCAGATGCATCGAGAGGAGGCCAAAACTAGGACTTTAGGTCAAGGTTCAATTGAACCATTTAGATAGTTTTGAGGTTTGTGTCAATCTTGGGATTGGTCATAGATACATTTTTGAATGTATTTTTTTCAAGTAGACACGGGTACCACAAACCTCTCAACAAAATTTGAGTATTTTTCGAGATTTATGGAATTTTTGGTGCATTTCTGAAATTGAGACAAAAGTATTGAAAATACAAGTATCAGGGTACCAGTCGACTGGTACAGGGGGCAGTCGACTGGTAATAGTATTTTTGGAGAGAGACTAGCTACTATATGATTTTTCGATGGGAATCAGTCGACTGGTAACTGTCGCAGTCGACTGATACAGGCTGAAACTATTTTCAGCAGTCAAAAAGTGTCCCAATGATGTAAAACAAGTGTATAATCTTATGGGATTAATACATTTTGTTTATGATCATTAGAGGCTAAAGAATCCAATAATTGGGATATTGTTATAGTTCTTTTTGATATGTGGCAAAAGGGAAGAAGTGTTGGGTTTAAGTGGGAAACCAACACACCTTTGCAAGAAATTCAAGCTCAAGGGGGAGCTTAGGTGAAGGGGAAGCATTTGTTGGCAAAGGGGGAGAAGTACCTTTGCCAGGAAAACCTACTCAAGGGGGAGTTTAGGTGAAGGGGAAGCCTAAGGTTAGGTTCCCTGATTTATGCATAATTTATTTGCTTTGTTGTTGTTTTCCTAACTTAAATGGGTTGTCAAACATCAAAAAGGGGGAGATTATTGGAACAATCTAGGTACCTTGGGTTTTGATGTTTGGAAAAAGGTTTAAGTTAGGATTATTGTTGTATTTAATATGCATTGTGAGTATGCAGGATACATGTACAACAAAGGAGAAAAGTCCAAGTGGCATCTTGGCAATGGAAGACCCGACAACAAGGACTGAGGCCGAAGAAAGCTCCAAAAGGCAAGGCATGAAGGATGGAGAGGCATCTGAGGGACGCAAGGCTGATGAAGGAGGCTAGAAGGCTAGGTCTAGGTTGGTCGGGCGAGAACGAGTGCTGAGGGACTGTATTCGGGGTTGAAACCCTAGGTTTAGGGTTTGGGCAGTCGACTGCTGCATGTAGCAGTCGACTGGTGATCTTCTGTACAGTCAACTAGTGTCGGCTGGAATTCGAATGTTGGGTTGTAACGTTCGAATCCAAATTGACCAGTCGACTAGTGTTAGCACCAGTCGACTGGTAATGATTGTTTCAGGGTCGAGCTCTATTTAAGAGAGCTCGACTTGGCTGAGCAAAGATTGACAAAATAAGCTTGGGTAAAGCTTATTAGTAGTCTACAAGTGCTCAGGTATTGTTGCAAGGTTGTGGTGAGATTTCTCCACCCATAAGGAGCGACAAGAGCTAGCCGGAGGTCTTCCGGGGACTAATCCATCAACGGATAGGGATCGCCCACCTTACAGACAGCCGTGGAGTAGGAGTATCATCTCCGAACCATGTAAAGGTTTGGTGTTAGCATTGTTTTAGTTTGTAGTTTAAGTTTCTGCTTGCACTTGCTAACACGTGTAAGAAGAAACTGGTGAATCAAGTGGGTGAACGGCTATTTACCCCCCTCAAGCCGTACGCACCAGTCCCAATAACTAGGACCTATTGTGACTTTAGAACAGTGTTCTATATATATATATATATATATATATATATTGTTGGTTCTAGAATGACTAATCAAATCTTATTTTGATATTAACAAAGGGGTTAAAGTTAAGCATTAATTGTGATCTAATAAGTTACTCTAAGTGTGCAAAAAAGTCCTAATTAAGCTAAGCTATAAGTCCTGGCTCAAAGCTAGGCAAAGAAGGCCTAACCAAGGGTTGGGTACTATGTCATGGCCGAGGGCTAAGCACCAATGACCTGACTGAGGGTTGGGCACTAAGATCTAGCCGAGGGTTGGGCAATGTAGTCTTAATCTAGAGGATCGGGTAGAAGATTTGGTTGATCGAGGACTTCAGACAAGAGTCAAGATTGGTCGAGGATTGACGTCGTGAGTGTTGGGAATGATCGGATGGCTATAGAGGGGTGAATAGCTTGTTGTCGTTCTTCCGTCGATTCTTTCTACAAGCGTTAGTTTTGAGTAAGCAAAAATAAAACAAAACAATGAAATTAAGAATACAAACGCTAATACTTATCGCTTATGTGGTTCAGAGATTACTTGCTCATACTCCACGGCGTGTCCTTGAGGTGGTCGATCCCTCAATCCTTCGGTAGATTAGTCCCTGACAATCTCCGGCTAAGCTTTCTCCTTCTCAGTGGAGAACAACCTCTCACAATTCTCTCTTCCCCTTTACAAGATTGAGAGTTAGGGTTTGAGAAAGAGAATAAGCTTTGGAAACTTTAGGTATGAAACAAGATTTTCAATCACAACTTCACAATCTCTACATGCCCCAAAGTTTCCCTTTAAATAGAAGAATGAGCTGTTAACAAAGCAGCTCAACCCCGACATCAGTCGACTGGTCTCAACCCCAATCGACTGATGCGCAACCAATAGCTAGCCAAATGGTTAGATTTTGAACAGACTAGTCGACTGGTCTGGAAAGTCGACTGCTCTTTGCTATTCGAAACCACTAGAAAGATCAGTTGACTGGTGTCCCTACTAGTCGACTGCTCTCAATACACACTTACACTCATCCTCTCCGGAGTTGCCTTTTGAAGCTCTCTTCCTTTTACTCACGTCCCTCAGATGCATCTAAGCCCTCGGCTTGTCCCGATGTCATCCTTCGCGCATGCCTTGAATTCTGCTTCCCTATGCTTCACTCCATTGCTCCTTGTCCGGTGGTCCCTCGGATGCACCATCCTTTTGTTAGGATGTATAGTAAAAGTCTAGCTTTTGAATGGACATCTATGTTTTGGAATAAGAATCATATGATCATTGTTTGCATTTTATATTTGTTATATGTGTGCATATTGTCCTTTACTTTACATTATAGATAACATAGTGTGTAGTGCCACACAGAAGATCATGTTATCAGTGCCTTATGAAATATAAGTAGTGGCTCACAACCGAGATGGATTTGGACAAACCATCGGAATGGTTGTAGTGTAATTTGGCATTAGTCTATCTTGACTATAGAATTATACTAGTACACTTTATGTGTATTGAGCAGGACCGATTAGAGGTGATTCGATTTATACTGACTATATAATCGAATTAGACATCAGATATTATGATGTACATGCTCTTAATCTCGATATAATAACGGGCACATATACTTAATATCTATTTCTTTGATTTATCAATGGGTGAGATTTATTTGTTAAATCAATAAGCCCGGTAAATTGGGAAATAATATTATTTACATGGTGTGTCGTTGATTATAGAAGGAAACAGTGTCCTAATGCGTTAGGATGATGATGTCCCCTTGAGGAGCTCATAAAGTTCATCATGTAAATCCTGCAGGTGGACTTGGTCCGACATGATGATAAGGTTGAGTGCTACTACTCATGGAGTCGGATATTAATTAATTAAATTGTCATTAATTTAATTAATTAATAGACATACGAGATCTTAAACACAGGAAGATTATATACATATAATATGGTGGAGCCCATATTTAATTATGGGGTTGGTGCGGTAGTTCAATGATAACCCCTTAGTGGATCGGGTTATCATTAATGGATCGGGCTTAGGATCCAGTAGGAGACCAAAATCAACTCTTCCTCATGGTCCCTATTGTAGCCTATAAATACCCTCATAAGCCACCTATTGTTGGATGATCAATTAACCTAGGCCTTTCTCTCTTCTATCCTCTCTCTCTCTCTCTCTCTAAGGGTTGGGTGGCGCACGCAAGAAGGCAAGGAGAGGGAAGTTGGCACGGTGCTGATCGGTCACCAGACCTTTCTCTCTTCTATCCTCTCTCTTCTTCTTCATCTTCATCTTCATTCTTTCTTCTTCCCTTAAGGCTGATGCAAGGAGATCCATCTCCTTGGTGGTCGACGCAAGCAAAGGAAGGAGAAGTCTCATTCCTTGGTGGCCGGCGCAGCTCCATCTTGGTGCTAGGGTTGCCGACGCAAGAGAGAAGAAGGAGAAAAGGCTTTGGTGACTTTGTTTCTTGGAAGACCGTCGCTCACACAACGTCCAAGAAGAGGATAGGAATACAGTAGAAGATCGCGAGGTAAACAAGAGGTATAAATCTTGTTTTGTTCATTCTTGCATCTTGTTTATGTTGATGCAGTCTGACCCTGATTGTTGTTTTGGTGTTGACACTAATTTTAGTTTAGGTTGATTATGATTAAGTCCTGATCGGGTATTAGACACGGTGTTAAAAAGTCCTAACCTGGAGGGTTAGGTGTGGGAAAATCCTAACTTGGAAGGCTAGGTGTGAAAAGTCCTAACCTGGAGGGTTAGGTGTGGGAAAATCCTAGCTTGGAGGGCTAGGTGTGAAAAGTCCTAACCTGGAGGGTTAGGTGTTGAAAAGTCTTAGCTTGGAGGGCTAGGTGTGAAAAGTCCTAACCTGGAGGGTTAGGTGTGGAAAAATCCTAGCTTAGAGGGCTAGGTGTGAAAAATCCTAACCTGGAGGGTTAGGTGTGAAAATATCCTGGCTTGGAGGGTTAGGTCCTAGCTTGGAGGGCTAGGTTGATGAAATCTCAGTTTGGAGGGCCAGGTCCTAGCTTGGAGGGCTAGGTTGATGAAATCCTGGCTTGGAGGGTCAGGTCTTAGCTTGGAGGGCTAGGTTGGATGAAATCCTAGCTTGGAGGGCTAGGTTGGAGTCCCTTGATCAGTCTGGTGACCGATCAGGGAAGTTGGCACGGTGTTGCTTCATGGATCGGTCTGGTGACCGATCCAGCGATGACTGATCGGTCTGGTGACCGATCAGGGGGCACACAGTGAGCCTGGGAACCTACTGCCCGGCTCCTGATCGGTCCGGTGACCGATCAGGGAGCAGGCAGTTCACTCACTGCTTGGCTCCTGATCGGTCTGGTGACCGATCAGGGAGCTCACAGTGAGTTGAATTCCCCTGCTGCTCTACTCCTGATCGGTCCGGTGACCAATCAAGGAGCTTCCAGTAAGTTTTGAGAACCTTACTGATCTGCTCCTGATCGGTCTGGTGACCGATCTGGAACACTGTTCGGATCGGTCTGGTGAACGATCAAGTGTCGCGAGTTCCTCACAATGATCGATCAGGACGGAGCCTGATCGGTCTGAGCATGCCCTGATCGGTCTGGTGACCGATCAGGAAGGTTGGACTGCGAAATTAAAAAATCACCCTGCAAAGGGGTGGATCGGTCTGGTGACCGATCCACAACCTGGGATCGGTCTGGTGATCGGCCCCGGAGAGTCCGGGGAAATCACGATTTCTGATCGAGAGTTGGGGACCGATCAGGATGGAGCCTGATCGGTCTGAACCCACCTTGATCGGTCTGGTGACCGATCAGGAGGCTCTCTGATCGGTCTGGTGACCGATCACTTTAATTTAAAATGCTCTATCAGACGCTCTGATCGCGTCTGAACACATCTGATTCTCTGTGCTTAATCACTAATACTTGATTCTATGCTTGATATGTTGTGCTAATGCTCTGATTAAGTGTGCAGGTGACAGGGATGGATTCAAACACTCAAGGAGAGTCAATGGAAGCCTTTCCTTGGAGCAGGTTTGTCAATTTGCAATCTCAGGTTGCAACGGATGTTGGCGCTGGCTGAAGTTGCTGACTGGGGCTAGGCTGAGGGAAGCTCAGGGAGTCCAGGAGAGCTCAATAGTAGCTGGTAGTTGCAGGTGAGCAGCTGGAGGCTGCAGTGAGGTGGTGACTTGGCGATCAGTAAGCTGGGACTTAAGTGTTCTTGTGGCGAACAAGTCTCAGCAACTCAGTTCCCTACACACAGAATTCTTGCGACAACTTGTGCTCTTGCGACTACTCTGTTCCATCTTGAGCAAGCAACTGTGATCTTTGAAGCAATCATCTGTTACTGAGCACTTGGAAGAAGAAACAAGAGGCTTGGCGAGTCCATCAGCGAGAAGACACGAAGAAGGGAGTTCTTGCATGAGATCTGCGCTGGGTGGAGCTCGGGAGAAGTTCTGTTTGTTATCCACCGAGAGGTTACTCCACCGAGAAGGAGGTTGCATTTTATCCGAATTTTCCGGGGCTTGATCTGCCGACGATCAAGGGATCGCTCACCTTACGAGCACGCCAAGGAGTAGGGGCAAGTTATCCCCGAACCTTGTAAACCCTCTTGTTAGCGTTCTTGTGTTTGATCTTAGCTTAGGGTTTATTTCTGCATACTTTGTTTTCCTTTAGCTTCCGCTGTGATACTAACATTTGAGGTGCAGAAAATCGATAAGCTTCAAAGTTTAAGTGTCTTGCTATATTCACCCCCCCCCTCTCTAGTCATCCAAGTTCCAACAGTTTATATTGTATGTTTCTTATTTGTCATGGACCCCGAAGATAAACACAAAAATCGGTGATCTAATTCGTCATCCTTTCCGCGGCTAATCGATGAAGGAGTTTGAATTGCTTGAACAACAAGTTTGTTCAAGCGATCGCTCAATCGATTAGTACGATGATGAAAACGGTCACATGGGTAGTTTCTTTCCATCCGGATTTGTTTTAATCAATAAAATTTTAATTCGGGGATATGGAGAAAAATGTAGCGACCCGCCTTCTCTACCTTCAGACGGATCGTTACTTTTCTCTACTTCTCTACTTTTGATACATGACTAAAAATGTGGAAATCTTTTTTTTTCTTTTTAAATTCATCTAACAATCATATTCTAACTTAAGTAGTCATGCATGATACCATGTCACACTTCCTTTCTCAAAAACTCGCAAAATGGCACTTATTGAAACCTGCCTCACCCAACTGAACTTTCGGGTATCAGTCGACTGATACTGTATCAGTCGACTGATAGGCCTGAAATCAGAATTTCAGATTTCGGCAGTTGCTTCAACTCTCCACCAAACCTATACTTTCGAGCCATATAGAATCATGACACCATTTCTATACTCTATGTCAGTTTTCTAAACAATTTAGCCAATCAAAACGAATCCATAAACTTGAAATTAGGACTTTTGCGGAAGAAAATAAACTATTCAAGTTATATGAACTTTAACACTAAAGTTTGTACCAATCTTGACTTCTATACATTCATAACACCAAATACATGTTCTATGACCTTGCTAAAGCATTATGAAATGTGAATGCAACTTTTCTAAACATATTTAAGCAATGAAACTTAATTCAAAGAGGAAATTGATACTATCTTGGCACATGCATCTATTTCTCTAACAAAGTATCAATATTTCAAACTACTCACACTTCTACTCATCCAATGCAATCATAAGGATATGTATGCTAAATAAAATGACATGGAATCTTTACTCTAAGAAATTGAGCATGTGAGACTATCTAAAGCTTAAATGTTCGCTAAACTCCATAAAGCAAGAACTTGAAATTTGAATAACTAAACATTGTAATTCAAATAACTAAATTGTCTCGTCTCAAGGATCTCTCCAAAATCAGCCACCACACACACTTTACTCAGCACCGCCTCGTCGCCTTCCTTCAGAATTGCTTGCCTTTACTTTATCTGCAGTAAGAGGAAATGCAACTAGTAAGCAAAAAGCTTAGTAAGTACTATCTAGCTCACAAAATCTCGAATGTGCAAACATGCTTCTTGAACAATATGAAATCACATGAGATACTTATATGCTTGAAAGAAAACTAAACTAAACATGTATAACTCAAAACATGCATACTCAAGCAATAATAAATCTCAATTTACTTTTCTTGGCTCAACTTGAAACTTTAGCTATCCTTTAACTTTTGAAAACTTTCTTAAACTTTCGAAATTTTGCTAAAGCATATACTTGAAAATAATAATCACTTGGATCCACTGAAGACGTAAGTACCATCTGATATGCGCGTTCCCTAAAAGGTTGGGGTAGCGAGCCACCAATCCTAATAGAGCAGACCTTGGTCTACCAGGGCCAAGACCTTGGAATTGGACACCTGGATTTCTTTAACGACGCCCTTGGACGCCGGGTACTGGCCTTATAAAATAAAATAGCTTTTCTTTCTTTTCTTTCTTATCTGTAAATGCCTTGGCATTTTCTGGAGCACCTTGCGTGCTAAAAATCCCTAAGTCTTGACTTTTGGGGATTTCTTAAGGCCTTGGCCTTTTCTTTTCTTATCTTTATCTTTTCTTTTCTTTTCTCATAGCTTTTCTTGGACCCTAAACTCACATAGGGTATTAATCAACATATATAAGCATATAATGAACTAAGATCACATGCAAAAACTCAAACAAAAAGGAAATATCTCTTCTAAAAACTTTTAAAGGAAATTCTCGCGGAAAAACCGCCTCTTACTGCAGGTGAGCAGTACTTACATTTATATCTTGGACTTACAACCAAGATTGACGTCTAGGACTCGAGAGAAACTTGAGATCTCGGAGAATTCTTCACGTCTACGCGTTCCTCTCGCCGCGGGGATCCCGAATATAGAATTATCTTTGAGAAGAGCCTTGACCGGCCCCCTAGAGCTTGGTGTAGTTTCGCCCAGAAGAGGAGGGGTCGGCGTGAGGGTTTGGAGAGGAGAGAAATAAAACTTCTCTCTTTAATTACCTATTTATACTTATGGGGCGGATTAACCTAACTACACCTTAAATATAGGTCTCTCCATCCTTTTCTGTGCTTGATACCCTAGCCCAGCTGGTCGCGCGCGTTCTGGTTTCGTGCTGGTCGCGGGTTCGATCCACCAGCTGCACTTAATTGATTTTTCCATTTATACTTATGGGGGCAAATCGACCTAACTACCCCTTAAATATAGGTCTCTCCTTCCTTTTCTGTGCTTGATACCCTAGCCCGGCTGGTTGCGCGCGCGGGCTGTTTCGTGGTGGTCGCGGGTTCAATCCACCAGCTGCCCTTAAACGTTTTTATTATTTTTCTTTTTATTTTTCTTTTTCTTTTTCCAAAAATACCAAACGGAATCGGAAAATTCCATAAAAATACTCTAAAAATTTCTAAAAATATCTAGAATATTTCTAAACCATTTCTAAATAATTCTAAGGACTTTAAGTACTAAAAATGGAAATTTTGGGGCGTTACAATCCCCCATACCTTATAAAAAGTTCGTCCTCGAACTTAGAATAATTCTGGATATCTCTCTCTCATGCTGTCCTCACGTTCCCAAGTAGCCTCTTCATGCTTTTGATTCTGCCAGATGACCTTCACTAGTGGCACTTCTTTGTTTCTTAATCTTTTAACTGCTTTGTCCACTATCTGTGTCGGTCTGCTCTCATAGCTAAGATCTTCTTGAATCTGTACTGACTGAGGCTGAATCACTTGGCTAGGGTCGTGAACACACTTCTTTAGCATAGAGACATGAAATGTACTGTGGATAGCTGACATATCCTCTGGTAAGTCCAGCTCATAGGCTACCTTCCCAACTCTCTTTATAATCTCATAGGGTCCTATGTAGCGAGGACTTAGCTTGCCCTTCTTGCCAAATCTCACCACTCCCTTCATGGGAGCGACCTTGAGAAATACTGAATCTCCAACTTGGAATTCAAGTGGCCTACGGCGTGTGTCAGCATAACTTTTCTGTCTACTCTGAGCAGTCTCAATCCTCTGGCGGATCGTCTGGATAGCCTGAGTGGTCTCATCTATAAGCTCAGTCTGGCTGCCTAGTTCTGACTCCATCTCTTTCTTCTCACCAGCTTCTTGCCAACATATGGGTGATCTACATTTCCTGCCATATAATGCCTCATAAGGTGCCATCCTGATGGTGGCCTGATAGCTATTGTTGTAGGCAAACTCAGCTAAGCACAGAAATTTGCACCAACTACCTTTAAAGTCCAATGCACAAGCCCTGAGCATGTCTTCTAAAATCTGATTTACTCTCTCTGTTTGTCCATCTGTCTGGGGATGGAAGGCTGTGCTGAACTGAAGTTTGGTGCCTAGGGCGTCCTGAACACACCTCCAAAAATGGGAGATGAATCGCCCATCTCTGTCAGAAACGATCGACTTCGGGACTCCGTGAAGCCTGATTACTTCTTTCACGTACAGCTGTGCTAATTGCTCTACCGAATGCGATAACTTGATGGCTAGGAAGTGGGCAGACTTGGTCAATCTGTCCACTATCACCCAAATTGCATCGTGTCCATGGGTGGTTCTTGGAAGACCTGTGATAAAGTCCATGGATATTTCTTCCCACTTCCACTCTGGAATGGGAAGAGGCTGCAGAACTCCTCCTGGTCTCTGGTGCTCGGCTTTGACCCTCTGGCAGGTCAAGCAGGTACTGATATATCTGGCCACGTCTCGCTTGAGTCCAGACCACCAGAACCTTTGCTTTAAATCTTGGTACATCTTGGTAGAACCAGGATGCATAGAGTACGGGGTACTGTGGGCTTTTTCTAAAATATTCTTTCTTAGTTCCTCATCATTGGGGACGCAAAGGCGGTCTCCAAGATAGAGAATGCCACTATCTGATACTCGAAACTCTGAATTTTCTGCCTCTTGGATCTCCTGCTTGATCTTCTGGATCTCTGGGTCTTGACTTTGCTTTCTTTGTATATCCACAAGCAGGGTTGACTCTAGAGTCAATGCAGAAAGTTGCCCAATTATTATCTCGACTCCAAAATCCTTTATTTCTTTCTGAAGTGGTAGAGACAGTGATGATAGGGACATCAGTGTGGCACAGGATTTTCTGCTCAGTGCATCTGCCACTTTATTAGCTTTACCTGGGTGGTAGAGGATTTCACAGTCATAATCTTTGACCAACTCTAGCCACCTGCGCTGCCACATATTCAGGTCCTTCTGAGTGAAGAAGTACTTCAAACTCTGATGGTCTGTGAAGATTCTGCACTGCACTCCATACAGGTAGTGTCTCCAGAGCTTCAGTGCGAAAACCACAGCTGCTAGCTCAAGGTCGTGGGTAGGGTAATTCTTCTCATAGTCCTTGAGCTGTCTGGAGGCATATGCTATTACTTTACCATCTTGTATGAAGACAGCTCCAAGGCCCATCTTGGATGCATCACTGTAGATGTCAAAGGCCTTGTCACTCTCTGGAACAGTCAGGATGGGAGCACTAGTCAATCTCTTCTTCAGCTCTAGAAAACTGTGCTCGCATCTATCTGACCATTCAAACTTCTTGTTCTTTCTGGTCAAGGCTGTGAGTGGAGAGGCTATTCTGGAAAAGTCCCCCACAAATTTTCTATAATATCCTGCCAAGCCTAAGAAACTTCTGATTTCACTGGCATCCTTGGGTCTACACCAGTTGCTGACTGCTTCTATCTTGGCTAGATCAACTCGAATGCCTTCTTTGGATACAACGTGACCTAGGAAGGTCACCTAATCTAGCCAAAACTCACACTTTGAGAATTTTGCATAGAGCTTCTCCTGCTGAAGGATCTGCAGCACTATCCTCAAGTGTGTAGCATGGTCCTCTGGAGTCTGTGAGTATATGAGGATATCATCAATAAATACAATGACGAATTTATCGAGATACTCCCTGAAGATGTGGTTCATCAGCTCCATGAAGACTGCTGGAGCATTGGTTACTCCAAAAGGCATCACTACAAACTCGTAGTGGCCGTATCTTGTCCTGAAGGCCGTCCTGGGGATGTCACTCTCTTTAACCTTTAGCTGATGATACCCAGAACGCAAATCTATCTTCGAGAACACTGTAGCCCCTTTGAGTTGATCAAATAAATCATCTATTCAGGAAGGGGGTACTTGTTCTTGATGGTCACCTTGTTCAGAGCTCTGTAGTCTATGCACAGACGCACAGACCCATCCTTCTTCTTGACGAAAAGTACAGGAGCTCCCCAAGGTGAATGACTAGGGCGGATGAAACCCTTGTCAAGCAACTCTTGCAATTGTTCTTGTAATTCTTTCAGTTCTGCTGGTGCATGCGATAAGGTGCCTTCGAAATTGGGTTGGTTCCTGGGGCCAACTCAATTTCAAACTCAATTTCCCGATTGGGAGGGAGTCCTGGTAACTCTTCAGGAAACACCTCAGGATAGTCACAGACTACCCTCACTTCTTCTCTCTTCAATCCTTCTCCTTGACTCGCATCCACTATATGAGCTAGAAACCAGAGCACCCCTTCTCTGACATTCTCTGAGCTTGTAAGGTAGGTAGGAACCTATTTATCTTTCTCCTTGGGTCTCCAATAAACTCAACGAAGGTTCTGCTTCTGGTGTAACTTGACTTTTTCTTGCGGCAGTCTATAGAAGCATTATACTTGCTCAAGAAGTCCATTCCTAAAATGACATCGTAATCCTTCATCTCAAGGACTAAGAGTCACTGTAGAGCTCTCGGTTGGAAATCTAGATTGATACTGCCCTTAGCCTCTCAGTAGAGGCCATTACTTCCCTTGACGGTAAGGTTGTTAAGAACTTCATCGTTCAACCTTTCTGGTGGCCTTTATACTGTTTAAGTAGTGCTCAGTGATCAAAGCACTACTTATTAGTTCCTCGGAGGTTTGCAGCCTCTTAACACCGCTAGCCCCCTTCAACGCTATCTCAGGCCTTAACATCTTGAGCATTAGCCTAACTATCTCTTTTTCTGTGCTAACTAGCTCTGGGCACAGATGAGCTAACCGCTTAAACATCTTTCACTGC